>JARYGA010059779.1:1800000-2379274 GCA_030545235.1 Helianthus tuberosus
GTTCTACGTGGTCGGGGTGTGACATGTGAAACCGAAAAGAATGATAAATATCATGATGGGTGCATGTTAACAGTGGGCTGAATATTCTGGTGTGATGTAATAACTAAACCTGATGATTCGATGATGATTTGATTCAGTTTTAATAGCATATTATTAGTTGATGAACTGATAAACAATTACTGAAATAATTGCACTGTTTGATCTAAATCGAGGATTCTGTTTGCGAGGAACTGTGTAACTGATATGTTTTGAATAAAGTGTTGAATGGTTGATGATTGCTCACAATTAGAGTTTGATAAATTATAGGGTTGTAAACTGTTTACTGTATCTGAAGTGTTGCTGTCATGCAGCATTCACACGAAGAATGGTCCTTCGTGGGAATCTACATTGACGAAAGACTTCATAATGAAGAACCTTCTTCGTCATAGAACCTTCTTCGTCATAAATGATGGTGACGAAGAACCAGGGTTGTTCACAGAAGACTAGTCAACGAAGAACTAGGTTCTTCATGGACTATGGTTCTTCATAGACTATGGTTCTTCGTGGGGACCTTCGTAGGCTGCAGGTTCTTCGTGGACCTGCAGTACACCCACTGTTATATCTTAAAAGTGCCAATATGTGTCAATTGTCATGTTACATGCTTGAGTGCAACCTGCTAGTGTACGTGTACTGTTATGTGATTACTGGCATATGAAACCATACACTTGCTATGTGACTTTACGATAAACGCTATGGATCAATGAGTTACATGATTAACGGTTATGACTTGTATAAGGACGTGTGTTTTACTTGTATGATACTTGTGTAACGTGTGCGATGGATACGTGATATATGTGAACATTATACTGACTGTTCTTGGTAACCACGATAGGGTATGGTTGACCAACTTGGAATGGGTAATATAACATACCGAGAAATCTAAGGTGAGTTCACTTCTCTTGAGCATGTGTCCTAGTGGGTGGGACAATCAATCGGGTATTCCTGAGAGGAATAAGTCTTTTCTGGGTAAAACTGGGATGTTGGATAATACACTCATTTCCTATCACCTTAAGTCCCATCTTCTACCGAATAGTTACCTGAGAGGTAACGGGGTAATTAGTTGATAGCACTATTAGGCTTGGCAACCTCACACCGTACCTGAGAGGACAGGCGTGAACTAATGACCTTAATCATGACCAATGCTTAGATAGGGGGCATTGGGGTCGGGCAAAACAATCAGAGCCATCTTGTACGGTACTCGAGTTATTATCAACATTACTTTCGGAATTGTTATTAAACTGGATAAAACACTTGGTAACCAAACGTTTTCGTAACACTGTGAACTCACCAGTGTTGTCTGATACACTTATTTGCATGCTCGCAGGTTATAGATATCTGAGAACATGGAACTTGCTGTCTGGGAAGCTGGAGTGGTCATGGGTCGAGACACATGGAAACACGAGACGAGTCTAATAACTATCATACGCTTGGTTTACGAAATACATAACTAATGTTTTATGCTTCCGCTGAAAACGTAGAGTTATACTTTATGTAATATAACGCTTTATTCTAATGAATGAAAGTTTTATTTAAATACTTGTATGAGTTCAATGTGATTGGTGGCTAGATCCTGGTACGTCACACGCCTCGCGGGGGTTTCCGCTTGGGGTATTTTTGGGGGTGTGACATCTACAGCACAAGAAGGTTCATATGATTGGAGTGTTCATTTGGAAGGTGATGAGAATGTCACTCAGGCATTCATGGCTGAGATAGTCCTAGTAGAGGATGCTGAAGCAAAAGTTGATGATGCTGAAGCAAAGGTGGATGCTGAAGTAGAGAAAGAGAGTGAAGCTGAACAGGTTGATGCTGATCAGACTATAGAAATTCATGAGGAAGAGTTAAAGTCTGATGACGAGAAGGATGCTTTAGACAAAAAGAGAGCTACAGATTTTGCTGCTTTCATGGCTGACTTGTGCAAAGCTACAGGAGAGGTAAGTTCTAATCCTGCTAGTTTAGTTTGTTTAAAATGTCATAAATTACACAGTGAGGTTGATAAGTTGTCAACACAAAACCAAAGTCTGATAAATGAGATGTCGAACATAAAAGAGTCAAACATTTTCGTAAAAAGAAATGAGTCTATGTATTTGAAGAAAATAAAAGGATATGAAACTGAAATTGAGGTTTTAACTTACAAATTAAACAAAAACCTTCAAATTATAGACTTAGCTCATGATACGATGAGTGAGAAAACAAAAGAGGTTTCTGAAAAATGCAAAGAGTTGTCAAAAGCACAACTAAAAATCGTTGAATTGGAATAGAAATTGAATCAATTCAGAGATTCCACTTTTGTAATGAAACATATGATGGGTGGGTTAAAGAAAAGTAATGACAAGACCAGTGTGGGCTTCAAGGGCTATAATGAAGTCCCACCTCCTCTTAGTCATGACTATTCATTCCTGCCTGATGAAGATGAGTTAACAGACTTTGTGTCAACTGCACCAAGTAGTTTCACATCAAGTCAAAGTGATGTGTCTGAGAGTGATGATGCTAAGAAGGAAAATAACAGGGAACCAGTTTTGAAAAGGAAAAATTCACCTCCTAAGAATAAAAAACAAACTTTTGTTAAAAAGGTTACTTTTGTTTAGGGAAGTGACATGAAAAACGAAACCACTGTTATTGAAAACGAATCAAATGTAGAGTTTGCAAAAAATAAAAATATAGAAAAATCTGAATCTAAGCAAACTGAACAAAATCCTTCCAAGGCATCATAATCTAATGAGGGGTCTAGTTCAAAGACTTCAGCTAAGAAGTCTTCGAAAAAGAGATCGTGCTTCAAGTGTCATACAAAGGGACATGTAGCTACCTGCTGTCCTAACAAAAAGACTGAAGCATAAGTTAGTAAGAAAAAGAGAGAGAAATCACCAGAGAAGAGTGGTGATAATGTAGAGAAAATGTCAAACTCTCCAAAGAAATATGCTCCTAAGCAGCAAGAGGGTGATGCTATTGGTGTAGATAAGGCTGAAAAGGGAACTCAACAAGTTCCTCGTTTTCAAAGAAATCAACAAAGATTTCAGCCTGAATCTACATCAGGCAGATATGAGAGACCTAGAAGTAGTTCACCAAGAATGAACAATTATAATTTAAATAATTTCAGAAGTCAAGGTCAATATCAAAATCGATACCAAAATAATGGTGGTCGAACTTTTTATAATAATGGCTTTAGAAATTCTAACAGTCAAGCTTCTTGGAGTCAAAACTTAAGGTACCAAAACCAAAATTTTCAAAGGACATATAGTCCAGACATATATAGGAACCCTCAGGACCATAGACCTAGTGGAAATCAAAAACAAATTCCATCAACAGGTCCGAGATCCAAGACTCCAGTTATGAGTGATGGATATTGGATGGATGTTCCTGTAGATGATGAATCTGGAAGACCCAAGACCATTAAGGCTTGGGTCACCCAATCTAACTAACTTTTGGTTGGTGTGTGTAGGAGCTGCTAATGAGGATTATCAACTTGTGGTATGTTGATAGTGGATGCTCCAGGCACACGACGGGGGATGCGAGATTGTTGACAGAGTTTGAAAATTATGATGGTGGACATGTGAATTTTGCTGGTGCTAAAGGTGGTAGGATTACAGGTCGAGGAAAAGTGACCAATGGGAAGATCACACTGGACAAAGTGAACTATGTTGAGCAGCTTAAACACAATCTGATGAGCGTGTCACAAGTCTGCGACAATTATCACTCGGTCCATTTTACCAAGACTGAAGCATTGGCGTTGAAACCGGGTTTGGTAAATCTGGACGATTGGATTGTGATGAGAGTGCCAAGGAGGAATGACACTTATGTCATGGACATGGGTGCTAAGGATTCTTCTGCTGTGGTGGCATGTTTATTGTCAAAAGCATCTGAGGTTGAGTCAATGTTGTGGCACAGATGCATGGCCCATATTCACTATCCCAAAATGAATTACATTATTAAAAATGAGCTAGTGAAAGGGGTGCCATTGCAGAGGTTTCATGTAGAAGATAAATGTCTTCCATGTCAAAAGGGAAAACAACATAAGAAACCTCACAAATCAAAAACAGTAAATTCCATAGATGCCCCATACGAATTACTTCACATGGATTTATTCAGTCCAGTGATCGTGAGGAGCATAGGTGGAAAGTACTATTGTCTTGTTGTCACAGATGATTACTCACGTTATTCATGGGTTTTCTTTTTAGGTACAAAAGATGAGACAGCGGAGATGCTGATAGATCTTTTTACAAAATTGGAGAACGTCCAAGAAGCAAGGATCAAGAGGATAAGGAGCGATAATGGCACGGGGTTCAAGAATCGGATCCTGGATCTCTACTGTCTTCGCAAAGGAATAGAACATCAATATTCTGCTCCTTATACGCCTCAACAGAATGGAGTAGCTGAGAGGAAAAACAGGACGTTGATTGAAGCCGCTAGGACTATGCTTTCAGATTCAAAGCTTCCAGTTCTTTTCTAGGGAGAAGCTGTGAATACAGCTTGCTACATCCTAAACAAAGTTTTAACCGTTAAACGTTTTAACAAAACTTGTCATGAATTAATGTTTAACGAGAAACCAAACTTGAAAGGCTTTGAACCATTTGGATTACCCTGCACCATTGTGCGAAACAAAGATAAACAAAAATTCGGTGAGGTGGCTGATGAAGGCTACTTTCTAGGTTACGTGCCTGGCACACCGAATAAAAGGGTTTTTAATCTAAAAATTGGCAAAATTGAGGTTGTTTTAATGTAGAAATTACTACGTACAAACCTCAACAATCAACGAGTGGTCCAGCTATATTATATGATTATGAAAGTGTGTTTAAATCATTTAATATTCCTGAGTTTTCAAATGCATATGACTCTCAGTTGATTCAAACAGTAATCAGTGAAGATGATGAAGGCGAGTTCATGCCTAAATCGAGTGTTTCTATGACAGATGCTCAAGAAACTTCCTCAAGTGCTATTATTTATGATTCAAGCAATAGTGAGTCTGGACCTATTCATGGGGGGATTTCATTAATCCGTTTGCAAATCAGAATATTCAGGGGGAGATTGGATCAAACCTGGGTGACAATTTAGAAGTTGATACCGTTGCTACTACACGAGCAAATAGAGATCATCCAGTTGACATGATACTTGGAGATCCTACTATAGGTGTTTAGACAAGGAGAAGCATAGTAGAGAGTTCAGGTCTGTATGCTACGATAGAGAAGACTGGGATTGTGAACAAGTGCTTGTATAGCTATTTCATTTCTCAAGAGGAGCCGAAAAGCAATAGTGAGTCTGAACCTATTCATGAGGAATTGGCCTAGTTTGATAAGTTGAAGGTTTGGGAGTTAGTCGATCTTCCTAAAGGTGAAAAGGAAATAGGCACTAAGTGGGTGTTTAGTTGCAAGAAAGATGATTAAGGAATCGTCACACGAAACAAGGCTCGATTGGTTATCAAAGGTTTCAATCAGCAAGAAGGGATTGATTACAATGAGGTGTTTACACCAGTGGCAAGGTTGGAAACAATCCGTTTGTTCCTAGCCTTCGCATCATTCAAGGTCTTCAAAGTTTACCAATTAGACATGAAGAATGCGTTTCTTTATGGGAAAGTCCAAGAAGTGGTGTATGTCTCACAACCAGATGGGTTCGTTGATCCAGACTATCCAGATCGAGTGTACAAACTTGATAAGGCTTTGTATAGATTACATCAAGCACCCAGGGCGTGGTACGAGACACTATTAACACATCTAATAAAGAATGGTTTTGAAAGAGGTCAGATTGACAGTGTATTGTTCATCAAGAGAAAGAAGGAAGATTTTCTGCTGGTACAGGTATATGTAGATGACATCATCTTTGGGTCATCAGATGAAAACATGTGTCAAGAGTTTGAGAAGGTGATGAAGATCAAGTTTGAAATGAGCGCTATGGGTGAGCTGTCCTACTTTCTGGGATTACAAGTTGACCAGAACAAGTATGGGATGTTTATTCATCAGAAAAAGTATGTGTGTGACATTTTGTCTCGTTTCAAAATGGATGATTGAGCTACTTTCAACACACCCATCTACGAAAATCACAATCTTGGCCCAGATCACGAAAGTACTGAAGATGTTGATCCAACTCAATACAGGGCAATGATTGGTTCTCTGATGTACTTAACTGCTTCAAGACCATACATTATGTTTGCCGTATGTCTGTGTGCCAAATATCAGGCGAATCCAAAGGAGTCACACATGAAGGCGGTGAAGCGTATTCTTCGTTACTAGAAGGGGAAACCTAAACTTGGGTTGTGGTAACCAGCTGATAGTGATTTGAAGTTTGTTGCTTACACTGACTCAGACTTTGGAGGATGCAAGTCTAACAGGAAGTCTACAACAGGTGGTTGTCAGTTCTTAGGAGGCAGGATTGTGTCTTGGCAATGCAAGAAGCAATCTTGTCTGTCTACCTCTACGTGTGAAGCTGAATATATTGTTGCGGGTAGCTGCTGCTCTCAGGTTCTCTGGATACAACAGTAGATGCGCGATTACAGTTTGGATTTCACTCGTACTCCTATTATGATAGACAATAATGCCACAATTTCTATAACAAATAATCCCGTAAAACACAGTCGCACAAAACATATTGACATTCATCATCATTTTATACGGGATTGTGCTGAAAAGAGACTAATTGAACTTCAACGAGTCGACACACTAGATAACCTGGCAGATCTTTATACTAAAGCTTTTGACAGGGCTCGCTTTGAACATTTAGTCGAACTCAACGGGATGTGGAATCCTGAATAACTGGTTCTTCATAAGAATTTTGTAAATATGTTATTATTTTCTTATAAATCAAAAATAAAAAAAATAGAAAAACCACAAAATCCAAAAACATTGAAAAATGAAAAATATAAAAATTAGAAAATAAAAAATAAAAAATGAGTTATCACTGTGTGAAAAAGAAGAAATGATAGTACATCAGCAAGTTAGACTATCACACGCAAACTGAATTAAACTGCTTAAGTGTGATAGCAGCTTCATCATATGATGTACAAGTAAGCAAAAAGCATGAAATAATCAACTTACCAATGTGATATAAACATAACGAACTATGTATGAGTGGGGAACACATCAGTGGCGTATGTTTAATGACCTTAAATCTTGCGTTGATAGATTGCCAAAATCCAAGGTTTTGGGTGTGACAACTGTGCCTACAGTTATCACTAACCAATCCCAAAAAATTTCGTAAGCAATAAAACCTTGTGTTTTATTTATTTGAATGTGTAATTATCCATGATATTTGCACATTTTCAATCCTTGTTCAAATTCGAACTCTTAAACATTTTCTAGAAAGTTATACGTAAACTGTTACGTAAACGTAATCAGTTTAATGCAACGCACGCTCCGAAACAATGACATAAGCTAAACATACGTTAAATATCCATTACATAGCTTAGAAATAAGTTTTGAAGGATTTGGTATGGCAAAAACAAGTTTATTCAATCACAGGGACTATTTGCGACAAACTGCAAAAGTCTGCCAATTTTTGTAGCAACGTATGCTCCAGAACAATGACATAAGCTAAACATACCTTAAATATCCTTTACATAACTTAGAAATAAGTTTCGAGGGGTTCGGTATGTGAAAAAAAAGCTTATTTGGTCACAGGGGCTAAAAGCGTCAAAACTGCGAAAGTATGCAAATTCAAGCATATTCTGCAGTCTGACCATATCCGGACATCCAAAAATTTTTGTAATCATTAAAATACTATATCTTAATGATGGGATGCAAAAATACCATTTGTTGCGAAATTTGGATCTTTTTCGATGTATGTTCGAACTTTCATCGTAACTAAGCGCAAAACGCGACCGTACGACCGAACGAACCAACATCCATGATATTTCCAAGCATATTTCAAGTCCCCTATGCTTTAACATCCTTGTAGAGCCTTGAAAATGTGTTAATGGGGGTTAAACACGTTGAAAAACAAGTTTTGGAGCTGCAGGGACCATTTCTGCCAATTTTTGAAAGTTCTGATCTGAGGTGGCTGGCGACCCGCGAGAGAATTACCTAACTGGGTCGCGGCCCATTAGAGCCATCATACCAAAAGCTTCAAAACAGCTTCCTAAGCTGTTTCCTGCTGTTTTCAAGCCTAGTTTTTGATCTTGTGGGCTATTTTAAGTGTTCCCCAAGGCACTTATCACTGTCCACACACTTGTAGGGTCATGATCCTTCCTTGGAGGTCACACAAAACACTTGTCAAGATCTTGTTGATTCTTGAATACTTTAAATACATGGTGTCATTCATTCTTCCAATTTGCTCATTCCTTCTTTTCTTCATCTCCTGCTCTACTTGTGTCACACCCCTTTCTAAGGCGGAAGCACGAGGTATGATCCTGAAAGGTTCTCATTGCATACGAATGGTAAATATACTACATGATCATAAAACAAACTCCAAGATGCCATTGATATTAAATATCCAAAACATAAGTTAAGTTAAGTGTTTACTTCACACGATAGATAATTGTTTGAAAAGTTTACAACTTTATTTCAAAGACAAATATCAAGGTTTTGATCATTATATCACCACACGAGGTGGAATATAACAACCAAATCCCACAAAAGAGGCATTGGAGTCCTGACACGACACAACTAAAAACATAAGCAACATCCTTGAGCAAGAGAAAAACCGCACGTACAACCACTTAGTTACCTGAAATACATGTAAGTTTTGGAAAATCGTCAACAAAAGTTGGTGTGAATTCATGCAGTTTTTGTGTAAAACATTCAAGTATTGTTGTAAAAATCATGTATGCAATTGTACTTGAAAAAGTATTCTGTAAATGTAAGCGTAAGGAATACGAGATCGCTAATAGTTCGCGAGGCCACTAACATATGTAACGACATAGGAAGCATCCAAACCATAGGCATTTTAATTGTCGATTCACGATTAGAGACACAAAAGCACTCTCAGTAAAAGTGTGGCCAAGGGTGTGGCTGCCTGAAACCCATTAGATCTAACCTTTTGTTCCGCAGTCTAGGACTTACGTTGATTACTGGTGCTTACGACACCCTATTCGTGACATGATCTATAAAGTCATTCCTTAGTTTTGTTTTGACATACCACAGTACATGTATTTTCCCCAAGTTTAGAAAACAAGAAAATGCTTAAAAACGGGGACATGAACTTACAGTTTTGCGTAACCTGCGTCGTAAACTTCACCGGGTTTGCTTCGTGAGCGTCGTGACCTATATGTGTTCTATATACGTTAGTCACTAGACTTTTATCACACAAGTACAAGTCACCATCTTATGTATTTGTTCTTTGTATGTTCATTCTTTGTGAGGGTCGTGCCCTTGTTTGTCGGGTCTTTCCCGTTTGTTATGTATTGCACTTTGAGTATGTATTGTCTATTATAAATATATATTTTACATTCAAAAATATATATTTATTCAAGTAGAATTTGTCAAAGTAACAAGTGTTAAAAATAAACTTTATTTTTAACTTGTCCATATACGCTACTTATATTGTTCTTCCAAAAATAATATAAGTATTTTGTGAAATAGTATTCTCAATATTATTTTTGTACAAGTATACTTAGGAAAGTATACTTGTATTTTTATGTAAATACTTGTGTATTTTATATTATTCGCCCGATTTTTGTATAAATTCCATTACTTGATAATGGTTACATATTTGTCCAAATATATGTATTTAGGTCCAAAGTTGTCCAAAGTCCATATATAAATATATTTTCTTGTATTGTCCATATATCCTTCTTATGAGGATTTTTGTACATTTGTATACTTAGGTATCCTTATGTATTTGTATGTGTATTTTGGTATTTATACTCCTTGAGAGTATTTAGTGTATTTTCAAGTCCCTAATACACTACTACATATAATACACATAATATACACTTAGCACAAAATTTGGTGATCACTAAATATGTATATTTTTTTTCCTAAAATATACATACTTAATATAAATTTTAACTTGAATAAATCATCATCTTTTAACTTGAAATTTTATACAAAAATTAGGAAAACCCTAGTAAATATTTTTAGGTGAATTTTCGGGGAATAAATTTTTTTTGACATAGTTTCCCCTAAAAATGGAGGTTTCCCATGTTTTCAAAACATGTGTTTATTTTCTTTTTTTACCAAAACAAATTTCCAACAATTTTCACCAACAACATACACTAATCTCTTCATATGAAACATTATGGTGAACTTGATTTATGGTTAAAAATGTGTAGTCTTTTAGATCTACACTTATCATACAAATATTTTTCTAAAAACAAGTGTTCTTGAGAATTTTAAACAAACTTTTATGAGACTTTAATTTACTAACTCATTCATCCATGAGTTTTATGGTTTCAAAGTTTTGTAAATCATGTTCTAAAACCATTTTTATGTTCATTAGAAAGATCCTCATGTTTAAAACCTTGTTTCATCATGGATCTTTCAAGATCCATGTCACACCCCGACCGCGTAAAACAACAAAGCGCGGCGGAAACATCGGGGCGTGTTGCAACAGAATTAATGTTTCATAACCATGGATACCAAAAAGTGTTTCGTTTTATTAAACATTGAATAATTACATCGTCTTGAAATCTAAATACACTATTTAAACATAGTCTATCATTGTTATTGAGTCACTAAGGCCTTGTCCAGTCCTATGTGAGCATGCATCTTATCAATCGATATCATTCAACAATACCTGAAACATATGTGAAAACGAGGTCAGCAAAGAAATGCTGGCGAGTACATAGGTTTTGTAGGAGTGTCGAAATCATGGCTAGTTTAGACGTTGCAATACTTTATTTAAAAACCTTGTTTTGAAAAGAGTATAATATTGCAACTTAATTAACCAACTCAAATCAAGCGGGTTATAATTTGTAAAACCTCGTAGCCATGACTCTTAACCCAAAAACATTTGTTTTAGTAAATTATTTGAAAAACAATGATAAGTTCAGGTGATATGTATAAATAAGAGAATAATGCATGATTAAATGAATAACCATGTAAAATGAGTTTGTATAAGATAAGTTGTTTGTAAATAAATGTCTTGTGAAAAGTATGTTACTTGTATAAAATGTTCTATGTCTCAAACTGAAATGATTCAAATAACGCTACAATATGTAATACCATACAAACACTTATATATAGGAAGTACCAGCGGCGTATCCACCATGCTTGTATCATATTCCACACGCATTGTTACTTAATCACTTAATCCAAACCAAACCACCAAAGTAATGTTCATGCCCAAATGTAAATCATGTAATATGTATAACCAAAATAATATCGTATATCGCTTTGAAGCCAATCGTTTACCCAATCGTTAAAACATCGTGTGAAACCCAATCGTTACCTAATCGTTAAAACATCGTGTGAAACCCAATCGTTACCCAATCGTTAAAACATCGTGTGAAAACCAATCGTAAATCGTTTAATTCGTTTTAGGTCGTGAAACTACTTATAAGGTCGTCTCGCTAATAACATTCAAACCTTCGTGACTCATCACTCGTCGCTTCTCGTTTTCGTCGCTTCTCGTTTTCGCATTAACAAACCTCCATAGGGTAAGTTAACAATTACAGATTCAGTCGCTACCTACCATACCCACACATAACCACGGGTGTAGTAAATAACGGGATTTGTCAGATCCTATGGTACCATAACCTAATACTGGTCGGCTTGATCATTGCTAATGAATGTCATTTGTTATGTAACTACAACCAACAAGTTTGTTCACTTTATGAAATCGTTATTAGTTTTGTATAAATCGTCTTAATCGTTTTTGAAACCATCGTTATAACATCGAAAACATTTAGCACATATGAGTCACCCCAAAACAATTGAAAGCAGTAAAATAGGGGAATAATGTACTCGCCTGAGAATGCTTGGAGGTCTTGAACAACAACCAAACAAAGCTAGAGAGAGCACGGAATCAGTCGGCAATCTAAAACTATATAAATAAACCGGACTTAAATCGGGAGATCGGATAGGATGAGGCTTGGTAAACCAAATGAGTGTTGGAACTCATATGATATGGTTTAACAAGGCCTACATACTACAATGAAACCAAACCTAATTGCTTTCGACCCATCGCGACCCATTAAGGTAACATATGCTACTTTAACGCGTCGTGCGCGTGAAACGCGTTCAGACCGTCTAACTAGTCCTATGACAAGTGTTATATGCCTAAACATGTTACATAATCAGTTATGTGACAAAAGTTTAGGTTACATATGCTTAATTACCAATTATACATGAAAAGGGTATTCTGGTAATTTATCTAAGGCATATAAACTACCTATCATACAACTACTTAAACGAAGCGACCATAGGGTATAACCTCGGAAGGTTATTCCCTACCTACTATGGTCACCTAATGTATTTGGTCGGATCCTAATGATCGACCAAATGGGTCGAGTTCGAAGGTATAGGCGATTTATTAGATCGCCTACCCTACGACCCTAGACAACGTGGTAATCAGTGGGCATAGCCCCAAGGGACTATGACCAACGTGATTACACTCACGTTGCGAAGTTCAAACGAACTTCGCATTGACCATTACTGGTCAACGCTGAAAGTCAAACAAAGTTTGACTTTCTGACTCGAAAAGCAGTAAAAATAAGGAAAAGAACGAAAGAATACTTACGAAGGGTCCCCGAATGCTAAACTCGATTCGAAAATCTCAGGTATGAAACTAATGTTTCAACTTAGAGTTTCTCAAATCAAATTTCTAGTGATTATGAACAATGGGGGGTGGGATATTTATAGTATTCGAGTAACCGTTAGGATCGTTTCTTGGAAAAGGGGAAAAGATCTAGTCCGTACACTTGTCACAATGTTGTGGAAGCTAAATATGATCCTTATCTAGTGACTAAGCAAGTTTAGAACATGTGGTGGAGGATCAAATGGCTGCAACTTGTGATTAGAAACATTTAATCTGGTCTAATAGTGGGAAGCGGCCCGCTTCAGGATCAGCCAAAGACAATGCGGGCCGCCTGGACCTTCTGATCTGCACATATGTTTGAAAAATGACAGTTTCAGTCCCTGCACGTGTTTAAGGCCATTTCCGACACTTCTAAGGCCCGTAAAGCCAACTTTAAGGCCCTAAAATGTTGCCTAAACATTTTGGACATGAAACATGCTCAAAAATATGCCGGGTGTTGGTTTGTTTGGTTGTACGAACGCGATGTTCGCTTAATTACGACGGAATGCGCACAAGCGCGAAAAACGATCCAAATGACGCGACGAATGGATTTTTCTTAAGGCGAACACTAAAATATAATGTAGTCATGCTTACATAAATTTTTGGATGTCCAGATGTATTCAGAACGTAAGTTATGCGCGAAAATGCAAACTTGTGCACTTTTTGACACTTTTAGTCCCTGAATGACACAAAAGTTTATTTTAGCACACCGAACCCCTCAAAGCCTATTTCTAAGCTATGTAAAGGATATTTATGGTATGTTTAACTTATGGTCATGTTCCGGAATGTCTGTTACAGTTCAAATTGGCATACTTTCGCAGTTAGTCAACTTTAGTCCCTGTAAGCGATTAAACTTTGATTTCACCACGCCAAACCTTCCAAAAATTATATCTAAGTTATGTAAAGGTTATTTAAGGTATGTTAAGCCTATTTCACTATTCCGGAGTGTTCGTTGGATTGAACTGGTTATATTTACGCATTAGAGCGCGTATAACCCTCCAGAAAGCGATTTAGAGTTTGAAATTGAACGAGAATTGATATGTGCAAATGATACACATATTTTTACAAATCCCAAGTATGAAATATAATATTTCATTGGTTTGGTATTTGTTTGATGGCCGTGGAGGCACAGGTGTTACAGTCTCCCCTACTTTAGGAAATTTCGTCCCGAAATTTATTTAGAGGAAACTTGTGAGAGCTTGAAAGCATGAAGTTGAAAAGATCAAACAACATTGGTTAGGGTTCTGAACTTCTAGTAACCTTAATAACATTATGTTTGCAATGTAAGAGGGACACTTATATACAAGTATATATTAAGCGTCATTGGTGCGTCCACCGTACCTCCATTACATCGTTCTCATTTCGTTATTGTTGTCACTATCGGTTCTTACACATTATAAATCTTACTGGGTTTCTGTGCACTAAATTTCATAATTATGTACGCGTCCATAATTAGACAATTCCTTGCATAGTTCACACAGTCTATTTTATAATGTGTAGGGGAAAACCAAATGAACAATCCGGTGATGAGTGTGACTAGACCGCCATAGAGTCCTTTTAATTAAATCAACAAATGATCTAAAGAGACTATCAAGGAGTCTGTTCAGCTACATCACTAGATGTCGTTCTTTAACCAAGTTGTGAATCAATCCTTTTGACTAGACCACTCAAAGGTCTCTCATCGAATTATGGAATGGTACTATATAACCCCAGGGTCTTAACTACTACGTAGAAGCCCATAAGGATTTAAGGTAGTACCTTTTTGAATATCCTACTATGAACCCCTCATATAAAGATATGAAAGATTCAATGAGGATCTGAAAATCGTATCACACAAAAACATAGAGGAGAACACATAAACACATATCCTATAACCACAAAATTGTTCGTTAATTTGTCTTGTAAATTGCGTACATGCATTTAAAGCACACTAGGAATCCATTCCGTGAATTTCATTTGGTACTTTAAACGTTATCAAGAATCCAACTATAAAGATAGAAAGATTCAAAAAGAAAATTCGATTTCGATTACTAGGAACCGAAGTGTTCGAATTAAGGTACATAAGGAATCCGATTAAGGACTCTGATTTGAATGATGATTATTCACAAGGGTCTAATTGTGGAGATAAAAAGATCCCATATGGATTTTAGAAGTTGAAGATGTTTTGAAATCTTGCACGGGATGTGCTTAAGTCAAAACATGAAGTAAAATGCTTATGAAGTTGAGATGCTTGATATGTCAAGGCGACATATGAAGCAGAATTTTGAAGGTTAAATCAATGTATGAGGAAAATATTTTTGAAAACTATGCATGGGGTTCTTTTAAGAAAAATGTGTTTAACGTTTTTGAAACCTTATATATAATATTTTTTTGAAATCATAAAGTAGGTGTAATAGGTAGATATATTTACAAAAATGTTTTAAAATCATGCGAAATGAATTTTGAAATTATGTATAAGGTTTTTGAAAGACATGAATGATGCTTTTTCGAAATCATGCACTTGATCAGAAAATGTATTGTGTTAATATTGTCTTCAGACTATATGAAATATTTTGAAATTAGAAAGGTTGGTTTTGATAATATGGCCAATGTTTTTGAAATAACACAGACAATGCATCTAGAAAAATTGTTTTCAAACTATATGAAATGTTTTGAGATCATGAAGATTGTTTTTGAAATACTTGTACTGTATATGTTGAAAAATCAATACGAAATGGGTATGAGATTTGAAAAATACCCTCAGTTAGTTAACCAAGGATTCAAAGGCACAGATGTGCAGAAGCATGATCACTCATAATGTCACTTAATTTTCTGTACTTTGTTTCTTAGAGTGAAACGAGTACTTAAAATTTTTGAGGGAATCATGAGCAATCATTTGAAAGAGAGAAATCACAAGAGTAGTTTGTAAGGTACATAGTTCCTTGATGTAGGTATTATAGGAAAAGCCATACACTCCTAGCAGGGGGGTTGAGCTGGTTGGTTGGGGACTGCTTTACCATTGTGAGCGACCATGGCGAAGTTCTGAGAAGCCTTTCGCTTCTTTGACTTCTTAGGGGATCGTTCATCCATGGTCTTTGATTCCTCGATTGGTTTATTGGCTGATGGTGTTGTCGCCTGACTAGGTCCTGCCTGTCTTGGTGACTCTTGAGTGGCTTCATCCTGGAGATGATACATGGCAGTAGCTAATTCAACAGTCTTCAGGAC
The DNA here is from genome assembly GCA_030545235.1 of Helianthus tuberosus. NCBI lineage: Eukaryota > Viridiplantae > Streptophyta > Magnoliopsida > Asterales > Asteraceae > Helianthus > Helianthus tuberosus. The sequence goes on from JARYGA010059779.1 coordinate 1,815,901, forward strand.
TACTTCGCCTATTCGCTGAGCGAATTTGGCTGCTTGCTCAGATATCTGGGCGTCATCGTGATGAAGAGACATTCTTGAAGAAAAAGAAAGGCATAGGGAGAAACAGGTGAAAGGTTTATTGGACAATCAAAACAGAATGATAACGCATGAAAATTGCGATCATTTGTTTGTTACCTAAGGCAAACAAATGAGACGGTGACTAATCAAAGTAAATGGGTCAAAAATAATGTATCGCGAAGACATGCTCGCCTATAAATGAACACTCATCCCAAGAATTCCCAGGTAAGCACAACTGGTCTCGCGTCTGATGAGATGTATACGAAGTGCTTGCCTAGACAGAAAACCCAGAATACAGGCATTCACCCTTCCAGTTTGCACGTGTTCACATCATTTAAAACCCAAAACCTTGACGAAGTTTTGAAAACTCAACGGGGTTCAAAACCATATAACAGAGGGTTCAAAACCTTACAATAGAGGGTTCAAAACCTAGAAATTAATCATCCTAGAACAGATGATTAGTTTTCAAAGCGGTTTTGAAATTTATGTTCTTGTTGTGGTCGTCACCTAAGGATAGGTGACGGTATTGTTTTATGACTAAACGCAAGTAAACTCGCGTTAGGGTCCTAGAAAGGTTATAGACTAGGTCAAAGCATTACTAATTACTAATAACCTAATTCCCTATAACCATTGGCTCTGATACCATCTTTTCTGTCACACCCCGACCGCGTAAAACAACAAAGCGCGGCGGAAACATCGGGGCGTGTTGCAACAGAATTAATGTTTCATAACCATGGATACCAAAAAGTGTTTCGTTTTATTAAACATTGAATAATTACATCGTCTTGAAATCTAAATACACTATTTAAACATAGTCTATCATTGTTATTGAGTCACTAAGGCCTTGTCCAGTCCTATGTGAGCATGCATCTTATCAATCGATATCATTCAACAATACCTGAAACATATGTGAAAACGAGGTCAGCAAAGAAATGCTGGCGAGTACATAGGTTTTGTAGGAGTGTCGAAATCATGGCTAGTTTAGACGTTGCAATACTTTATTTAAAAACCTTGTTTTGAAAAGAGTATAATATTGCAACTTAATTAACCAACTCAAATCAAGCGGGTTATAATTTGTAAAACCTCGTAGCCATGACTCTTAACCCAAAAACATTTGTTTTAGTAAATTATTTGAAAAACAATGATAAGTTCAGGTGATATGTATAAATAAGAGAATAATGCATGATTAAATGAATAACCATGTAAAATGAGTTTGTATAAGATAAGTTGTTTGTAAATAAATGTCTTGTGAAAAGTATGTTACTTGTATAAAATGTTCTATGTCTCAAACTGAAATGATTCAAATAACGCTACAATATGTAATACCATACAAACACTTATATATAGGAAGTACCAGCGGCGTATCCACCATGCTTGTATCATATTCCACACGCATTGTTACTTAATCACTTAATCCAAACCAAACCACCAAAGTAATGTTCATGCCCAAATGTAAATCATGTAATATGTATAACCAAAATAATATCGTATATCGCTTTGAAGCCAATCGTTTACCCAATCGTTAAAACATCGTGTGAAACCCAATCGTTACCCAATCGTTAAAACATCGTGTGAAACCCAATCGTTACCCAATCGTTAAAACATCGTGTGAAAACCAATCGTAAATCGTTTAATTCGTTTTAGGTCGTGAAACTACTTATAAGGTCGTCTCGCTAATAACATTCAAACCTTCGTGACTCATCACTCGTCGCTTCTCGTTTTCGTCGCTTCTCGTTTTCGCATTAACAAACCTCCATAGGGTAAGTTAACAATTACAGATTCAGTCGCTACCTACCATACCCACACATAACCACGGGTGTAGTAAATAACGGGATTTGTCAGATCCTATGGTACCATAACCTAATACTGGTCGGCTTGATCATTGCTAATGAATGTCATTTGTTATGTAACTACAACCAACAAGTTTGTTCACTTTATGAAATCGTTATTAGTTTTGTATAAATCGTCTTAATCGTTTTTGAAACCATCGTTATAACATCGAAAACATTTAGCACATATGAGTCACCCCAAAACAATTGAAAGCAGTAAAATAGGGGAATAATGTACTCGCCTGAGAATGCTTGGAGGTCTTGAACAACAACCAAACAAAGCTAGAGAGAGCACGGAATCAGTCGGCAATCTAAAACTATATAAATAAACCGGACTTAAATCGGGAGATCGGATAGGATGAGGCTTGGTAAACCAAATGAGTGTTGGAACTCATATGATATGGTTTAACAAGGCCTACATACTACAATGAAACCAAACCTAATTGCTTTCGACCCATCGCGACCCATTAAGGTAACATATGCTACTTTAACGCGTCGTGCGCGTGAAACGCGTTCAGACCGTCTAACTAGTCCTATGACAAGTGTTATATGCCTAAACATGTTACATAATCAGTTATGTGACAAAAGTTTAGGTTACATATGCTTAATTACCAATTATACATGAAAAGGGTATTCTGGTAATTTATCTAAGGCATATAAACTACCTATCATACAACTACTTAAACGAAGCGACCATAGGGTATAACCTCGGAAGGTTATTCCCTACCTACTATGGTCACCTAATGTATTTGGTCGGATCCTAATGATCGACCAAATGGGTCGAGTTCGAAGGTATAGGCGATTTATTAGATCGCCTACCCTACGACCCTAGACAACGTGGTAATCAGTGGGCATAGCCCCAAGGGACTATGACCAACGTGATTACACTCACGTTGCGAAGTTCAAACGAACTTCGCATTGACCATTACTGGTCAACGCTGAAAGGCAAACAAAGTTTGACTTTCTGACTCGAAAAGCAGTAAAAATAAGGAAAAGAACGAAAGAATACTTACGAAGGGTCCCCGAATGCTAAACTCGATTCGAAAATCTCAGGTATGAAACTAATGTTTCAACTTAGAGTTTCTCAAATCAAATTTCTAGTGATTATGAACAATGGGGGGTGGGGTATTTATAGTATTCGGGTAACCGTTAGGATCGTTTCTTGGAAAAGGGGAAAAGATCTAGTCCGTACACTTGTCACAATGTTGTGGAAGCTAAATATGATCCTTATCTAGTGACTAAGCAAGTTTAGAACATGTGGTGGAGGATCAAATGGCTGCAACTTGTGATTAGAAACATTTAATCTGGTCTGATAGTGGGAAGCGGCCCGCTTCAGGATCAGCCAAAGACAATGCGGGCCGCCTGGACCTTCTGATCTGCACATATGTTTGAAAAATGACAGTTTCAGTCCCTGCACGTGTTTAAGGCCATTTCCGACACTTCTAAGGCCCGTAAAGCCAACTTTAAGGCCCTAAAATGTTTCCTAAACATTGTGGACATGAAACATACTCAAAAATATGTCGGGTGTTGGTTTGTTTGGTCGTACGAACGTGATGTTCGCTTAATTATGACGGAATGCGCACAAACGCGAAAAACGATCCAAATGACGCGACGAATGGATTTTTCTTAAGGCGAACACTAAAATATAATGTAGTCATGCTTACATAAATTTTTGGATGTCCAGATGTATTCAGAACGTAAGTTATGCGCGAAAATGCAAACTTGTGCACTTTTTGACACTTTTAGTCCCTGAATGACACAAAAGTTTATTTTAGCACACCGAACCCCTCAAAGCCTATTTCTAAGCTATGTAAACGATATTTATGGTATGTTTAACTTATGGTCATGTTCCGGAATGTCTGTTACAGTTCAAATTGGCATACTTTCGCAGTTAGTCAACTTTAGTCCCTGTAAGCGATTAAACTTTGATTTCACCACGCCAAACCTTCCAAAACTTATATCTAAGTTATGTAAAGGTTATTTAAGGTATGTTAAGCCTATTTCACTATTCCGGAGTGTTCGTTGGATTGAACTGGTTATATTTACGCATTAGAGCGCGTATAACCCTCCAGAAAGCGATATAGAGTTTGAAATTGAACGAGAATTGATATGTGCAAATGATACACATATTTTTACAAATCCCAAGTATGAAATATAATATTTCATTGGTTTGGTATTTGTTTGATGGCCGTGGAGGCACAGGTGTTACAATCCATACTTTACATCTTTAGATCTTGCATAAACAAGCTACTTGAAAAACCATTAACAAGCTTTTCATAGATTTTAGTTTCAAAAGTTAGTTTTATACTCACTTTGTTGCTTCAAGATTACAAGTTCATGCTTAAGAACTTATTTTTCAAGTTCACATAAGTGTTTCAGATATTCGTCTTCAAGTTTAACCATGGATCTTTCAAGATCCATGCTTAAACTTGTTAGATCTAAGCTTCTAACAAACTTAACATACTAGATCTAAACATACACACAAGATTCAACAACATCGACTTCATCACATACACAAAAAATTACTAAAATCACTTGTTTTCTTCATGATTATGTTAGATCTTCTCATTTTCATCTTCAAGTTTTACCATGGATCTTTCAAGATCCATGCTTAAACTTGTTAGATCTAATCTTCTAACAAGCTTAACATACTAGAACTAAACATGCACACAAGATTCAACAACATCAACTTCATTACATACACCAAAAATTACTAAAATCACTTGTTTTCTTCATGATTATGTTAGATCTTCTCATTTTCATCTTTAAAAGTTTAGTTACTTTGATGGTGAGACTTGTACATAACATAACATAAACATGAACTAATTTAGTGATTAAGAGGCTTACAACTAGCTCTAATGGCTAGGGAAGTGGCACAAGAAGGAAGATGATGAATATGGAAGAAAGTGAGTGGTTAATGGCTCCTCCAAGTGGTCCTTCAAGTTCTAGCTCTTCAAGCCTTCGTAGTTAGCCTCCATACACCTTGTAATGACCTTAGATTGCCTTGTAATGGATTGAAATGGTTTATGTGTGTGTGTGGTGTGTGAGCCGAGAGCTAGAGAGGAGAAGGGAGGAAGGTGATGAAGTTTTGAAAGTGATAAAGTTATGTTTACTTACTAGTGGTTATTTATAATTACTTCCAACAAGTGTTTAGACAAAGGTTAAATTGTCTCATATCTAAACAACAAATCCTATAAATTAATCAAAGAAAATCATGGGGTGGGACCGCTATTGTAACTGTCAAGAGGGGGGTGGGGTCTTCTAGTTCGATTTCAAAAGGTAAGTTAACTTATCTAGTTACATCTTAATTGTTCAAATTAGGTGTTAAGTGTATTTAGGTGTTTTAAGATGTGATATAGTGTTTGGTGTTCATAACTAGCTTTGTAACATTAAAACAATGCTTCTATTTAAATTTTGGTGTTTCGGATAGTGTCCGGTTATTTGTTTCGTTACGGTGTGTTAAAGTGCTAAATTGCGTAGTTTCACTAAGTATGAAGCACCTTTTGTGACAGTTTCAATTCCCGACACTTTGTAAGTTATTATGGACACTAAAACATCAATTCTGCATAATATTTTGGTGTTAAAATGTTGTTTATAGCTGATTTTCTGCTGAATTCTGCAGAATTCAACATTTTAAGTGAGTTTCAGGTGTCTTTTAGTGCATAGTTTAGCTTCCGGAAAGTTTATATGTTAATCCTTGTATCCATACTTGGGTTTTAATGTATTTTAGATGTTGGACCTACTCCTGGGCCCTAAATCTATTGCATGACTGCTTTTTGCAGAAGTGCTGACACATTATGTCTTACCGGTGAGTTTACCAGTCTTTCTGACGCAATGCTCAAAGTAATGGACAAGGCCATATTTGAAGTACAAAAACATGCCTGAATTCATATGTAAAGCAAGTAATCACCTAATGTTGACGTTTAAGCACATAATTGCAAGTAACAAATAATAATTAAAATAGTACGACAATTACCGGTTTGGTGCTAGTTGTCACAACTTGGAGGCTACCACCTTGTTGGAGGATTCCTAATTGAGTATTCTTCATCCTAGAAAACTTGTAGGTGTTCTTCCTAGTCTTGTTTGTTTATGTTTTAGCTATTTCAAGCTAAAAGTCAAACAATGTTTGACTTTCGGCTTTGACCATTAATTGGTCAAGACAAAGTTCAATTGAACTTTGCAACGTGATCGTAATCACGATGGTTAGAATCCCTAGCGATTATACCTACTGATCACCATATTTACTAGTCGTAGTGAGGAGTCAGAGTTTCGGTCAAAATGCATAATTATGTGCATTTTACGATGGAACCATTTTCGGGTATCAAAACACTTTGTTTTGATACCAAATCAGTTTTCTAACTTAGTTAAACATGCTTTAACATGTTTAACTCGTCACTTCTAGTTTAGTACTTAATTAGGGTTGTAAGTTAAGCGGTCTTAACCACCGCTTAGACTTTCGAACCCGACCCGTTTGGTCGATCATTAGGATCCGACCAAACACATATTGTGACCATTGTTGTATAGGGAATAACCTCCAGAGGTTATACCTTATGGTCACTTCGTTTGGTTAGTTATTTGTTAAGCCGTTTATATGCCCTTTAAAAATGACCAAAATGCCATTTTTGCGCATAACTTCATTTTTAGCATATGTAATCAAACTTTTGGCATCTAAACTGATGTGATAACATTTTTAAACATGTTTGGGCATATAGGACTTATCATATGACATATATAACCATCCGACCTTATTTTTACGCAAACAACACGTTAAAGTAGCGTAAACTACCTTAACGAGTCGTAACAGGTCAAAAGCACTTATGATTTCATTCTAATCAGAATGTTAAGTCTATTAAATCATGCCATATGAGTTCCAATACTCATTTGATTTATAGAACTTCATTCTATCCGATCCACCGGTTTAGGACTCGATTATTAACATAGTTATCGATACTAGGTGCCATATGATCCCTTGATTTCCCGAGCTTGTTAGTTTACTTGATTCAAGGTTACTTTGTAATCCCAAGTGAGTACATGGGCCCCTCTTTTTATGCTTTCTAAATGTTTTGAGGTAACTATGTGAGTACATAGTCCCCTCTTTTAATGCTTGCAAATATTTTGGGGTGAAACACTTGTGCCTATTTGTTACTTTCATGTTTTTCATGACATATACATGCTATATTCATCTAGTACGCATATAGTACATGATTTCAATTATGTTTTTGCAATGTATGTTGACTTAGCATGCTAGCTCATTGATTTCAAGGATACTTTTGCAGCATATATTGACTTAGCATATGAGCACATTGATTGACATTATATTTTGCTTCGTATGTTGACTTAGCATGCCTAGCACATTGATTTCCAGGATCCATTTTGCTTCATATGTTAACTTAGCATATCTAGCACCTTGATTTCATGATCACTGTACTTAGTATGTTGACTTAGCATACTTAGTACATGGTTTACAAAGACATTTTACATGACATGCTCACATTAATTATGACATTTTGGTATGTTAAACGAGACTAGATACATTCATTAACAATATCCCACCGGCCGGTAGTATGTATAGTTTACCATAGGTTTGATAACCTTATTCCCGCTTCCTAGTTTGTTTGGAAGTATCCATCTGGGGAATGACAGAACCTGATGAACATTGATAAGCCTTTGTCTTTATAAGGGTTTATCTGACAGATGACAAGGCTTGAATGTATTCGTTAACAAACCATATAAATGTTCATATCGATAAAAGCATTGGTTTTCAAAACATAACTTTTGACATAAACTTTTGTTTATTCAAAGACATTGTTTTGTACATGACATTTGGTTACACAAGACATTGGTTATACATGACAGTATTACATGTGGTTTGAGTAAAAGCTTTTTACTTGCCATACAAGACATTGGTTGTTACTTGACATTTGTTATGCTAGACATGGTTTATACTTGACATTAGACACTGTTATACAAGACATTGGTTGTTACTTGACATTTGTTATGCTAAACTGTTGAACTTAAGTCGGTGTCTTAGGAGCTTCCCAATTCTTTATCGCTTCGATCTTCGCTGGATCCACATGGATACCATTCTTGTTCACCACATGACCAAGGAACTGTACTTCGCGAATCCAAAATTCGCACTTTGAGAACTTTGCATAAAGCTTCTCTTTCTTCTGTAGTTCCAGAATGGTTCTGAGATGTTGCTCGTGCTCTTCCTTTGTTCTTGAATAAATCAGAATATCAGGGAATTCCTTTACCACATGAACGACTTCGAGCTTCGGCTCCTCAACCTTCTTATCTACTACGTGCGCCAAGAATGCAACACATCCCTTTCGCAAGCATTTCTGCGCCTTCATACCGTTGATGATTCGCATGAGCGTGTCTCTTTTCTCTCCATGGACTATGAGCGTTTCATCATTCGCAAGAGGGATGCAAATGATTTTCTTGTGACAAACAACTTCGGCTTTATTCTTGGCCAGCCAGTCCATTCCAACTACAACATCAAAGCTACCCAATTGAACATGAAAGAGGTTGATACTAAATCTTCGCTCACCAAGTTCTAATGTACATCCCCTAACAACTTCACCTGATTCAACAAGTTTACCATCGACTAGTTCTATGGAATAAGGAATGTCTAATCTACTAGATTCTATTCCAAGCATACGTTTAAATTCCACAGACCTGAAACTATAATCGGCACTAGTGTCAAATAATATGGATGCAAAGTGATTGTTAACGAGAAACGTACCGATGACCACATTACGGTCCTCGCGGGCGTTCCTTGCTCCTATCACAAATGCTCGAGCTTGAGCGTTGTTTTCCCTTGGGCAGTCTTTCTTGAAATGCTCTTTGCTACCACAACCAAAACATCCTTGGTTTTGACCATTTCCGTTACCATTTCTGTTACCAGTACCATTTCCATTCCCATTACCGTTCCCATTACCAGCATCGTTACGGTCTCCATTCCCATTTCTATTACCACTTCCACCTCTTTTTCCCCAGCAATCTTCGATACAGTGTCCCAATTTCCCACACTTGTTGCATTTTGGAATGCGACAAGCTCCATCATGGTGACGCTTGCATTTGTTACATTTGGGCAGAGTTCCCTGGTATCCTCTAGTTGCAGCGTCACTCGCAGCTGCAAAGGTTTTTGCCTCCTTGGGTAAATTGGGGTCACGTTTCTTGTTGTTGGAACCCTTGTTGTTGTTACGCGTTGCTTGACTCAGATTCGAATGTTTCCTTTTCTTGTCACCAGACGACTCAGCATGTGTGTCGGTTTTCTCAGTAGTTTTCAATGATAACTTTTTCATACGGACAGCATCTTCAGTGAGGCTGACAACCAGAGTTACAGCCTGAGTGATCGTTGCTGGTTCTGCCGCAGTCACCAAACTGCGAAATTCTGGAGCCAATCCCTAGATGTAGCGCTCAATCCGCTTAAATTCGGGAGTCACCAGATATGGGATCACTCTGGACAGATCATGAAATCTCTTAGTGTAACCAACAATGTCCGCACCAACCATGGACAGATTCCAAAATTCCTTCTCCAGCCTTTGGAGTTCAGCACACGAGCAATACTTTTCCCTCATTCTTTCCTTCAAGTCATACCATACGCAACATCATCACCCAGAGTTTGGACTTGTAAATTCCACCAAGTCAAGGCTTCATCGACGAACAGTCCAGTAACAAAAGTGACTTGCTGGTCTGCGGTGCACTTGCTCATGCGGATTGTGGAATCAGTTTTCTCCGTCCAGCGCACAAAGGCCACTGCACCTCCAGTGCCGTCGTAATTCAGTGGCTTGCAGTCGAGAAACTGCTTGTAGGTGCAGCCTGGAATTCATCCAACCAATTCACACGTGAGCAATCAATGAAACAATGAAACAAAGATCGTTCATAAATTTCATCAAGTTATAGCAAACAGCTTAAGGTTACCTTGAGTCAGGGTTCCTCCAGATGAATCTCCGTGTCCATTTCATCCAGTAGCGCCTGATCCTCCGCTGTTCTCAGCACGCTTCGCCTCGTATTGGGCGATAGCTTCAGAAATCCTTTCTTCCAGCAGAGAGTTCAATTCCTCAGCAGTCCTTGGCATCGGTGGAGGAGGGGGTTGATCAGAACTTCGGGTGTACACAGCTCTCCTAGGTGCCATTTTCTTTCAAATCATAACACAACAAGGTTAGACATTGGTCTGATACCATCATACAAGATAGTAGTATATACGTATAAATATATACACATAAGCAATATCAAACAATCCACCAAACGTATAAATCAATTCATACAACAACAAGCATACATAAACAGATAAATACTGATGTGTCATAAGATATTCACCGAGTTTTTATACATATCAGGACAACTTGTTACATCATTGTTTGCGAAGAAAACAAAATGCATAAGGGTTACATCACCCTATAGTACAAGTTTAATACATATAAAAGACAAAATATCTTTTTTCACATTGGCGGTCCTTGTCTTCAAGTTGTTCCCAAAACTCGGTCGTAGTCTTCATACCCAAAAATACTGCACCATCAAAGTACATGCAAAGATAAACCTAATGGGTTGATGGAGATGGTGGGGGTGTAGGGAAGATCAAACTACGAAGATGAGCCACTTCATCCTCTAGCTCATGAATTCGATGGATGAGGAAGCTGACCTGAGTAGGAGTGTGGGGAGGTGTATGAGTGGGTGTAGAGACATGAACAGGAGAAGATGGCACAACAGACATAGCGTCATCGTCATCACCAATCGGGTAAACTCTCAACCCAGCAGCAAAAAGGGCCGAAGATGTCACTGACTCAAAGGAATTGGCGTCAGACTCAATATCAGTGTCAGAAGAGATATCGATAACAGACACAACAAGAAAGGCTAACTCTAGGATAGCGAGGTCGTACACTTCTCCATCGCCAAGATCGTCGTCGATGTGCTCCACCTCTATCACGGAGTCGTCAACATCTTCATCCAGATCATCAACGAATGGCCAGTCCTCAGCAGGGACGGCAGCAAGAGGAATAGCATGAATTGGAATAAGCTCAATGAGATGCTCACCATCGGGATGTCCGATGATAAGCTGGTCATGGAAGGGTAAGGGTAAAGCTAAGACATCATCGATGAAAGGGACATCGTCACCAAAGTCTGGTAGGGCGAACGGCTGAAAATCTTCGAGATCGTCATCATCGGACGCCATCTCCGGATCGCTCTCGGAGTCGGACGTGAAGATCTCGGGGGCGTGTGCTATCTCATCGTCGGATACTATCTCCATAGGATCATGTTCTTCAGATAGGCCGCTGCTTTCAGACGAAGACATGTCTACATGTAACATATTATCCATGGTATATGTATATATTAATTACTACTACTTAATTAATATATAAATAATTACACACATTGTTGTAAGTAAATCCTAGTTAAAGATAAGTGCTACCCCAGTGCACCCTAATTTTCGTAGTGTCCTTACTTGACTTTTTGAAAACAAGTTCAGGTAGTGGATGTCGTGGAAAGTCTTATGCAATGAAAACTTTTGAAAAACTGTTTTCGTGAGAGGAACCTAAAGATTGTAGTCTAGACTCGAGAAAGAATCCTGGTTCACTACAATCGCAGCTCTGATACCAATCTATCACACCCCTATCTAAGGCGGAAGCACGAGGTGTGATCCTGAAAGGTTCTCATTGCATACGAATGGTAAAAATACTACATGATCTTAAAACAAACTCCAAGATGCCATTGATATTAAATATCCAAAACATAAGTTAAGTTAAGTGTTTACATTACACGATAGATAATTGTTTGAAAAGTTTACAACTTTATTTCAAAGACAAATATCAAGATTTTTAATCATTATATCACCACACGAGGTGGAATATAACAACCATATCCCACAAAAGAGGCATTGGAGTCCTGACACGACACAACTAAAAACATAAGCAACATCCTTGAGCAAGAGAAAGACCGCACATACATCCACTTAGTTACCTAAAATACATGTAAGTTTTGGAAAATCGTCAACAAAAGTTGGTGTGAATTCATGCAGTTTTTGTGTAAAACATTCAAGTATTGTTGTAAAAATCATGGTATGCAATTGTACTTGAAAAAGTATTCTGTAAATGTAAGCGTAAGGAATACGAGATCGCTAATGGTTCGCAAGACCACTAACATATGTAACGACATAGGAAGCATCCAAACCATAGGCATTTTAATTGTCGATTCATGACTAGAGACACAAAAGCACTCTTGGTAAAAGTGTGGCCAAGAGTGTGGCTTCCTGAAACTCATTAGATCTAACCTTTTGTTCCGCGGTCTAGGACTTACGTTGATTAATGGTGCTTACAACACCCTATTCGTGACATGATCTATAAAGTCATTCCTTAGTTTTGTTTTGACATACCACAGTACATGTATTTTCCCCAAGTTTAGAAAACAAGAAAATGTTTAAAAGAGCGGACATGAACTCACAGTTTTGCGTAACCTGCGTCGTAAACTTCACCGGGTTTGCTTCGTGAGGGTCGTGACCTGTATGTGTTCTATATACGTTAGTCACTAGACTTGTATCACACAAATACAAGTCATCATCTTATGTATTTGTTCTTTGTATGTTCATTCTTTGTGAGGGTCGTGCCCTTGTTTGTCGGGTCTTGCCCGTTTGTTGTGTATTGTACTTTGAGTATGTATTGTCTATTGCAAATATAAATTTTACTTTTCAAAAATATATATTTATTCAAGTAGAATTTGTCAAATTAATAAGTGTTAAAAATAAACTTTATTTTTAACGTGTCCATATACGCTACTTATATTATTCATCCAAAAAAAATATAAGTATTTTGTGAAATAGTATTCTCAATATTATTTTTGTACAAGTATACTTAGGAAAGTATACTTGTATTTTTATGTAAATACTTGTGTATTTTATATTATTTACCAAAAATCAATATTTTGATTTTTATTACTTTCCGGAATTGTATTTCTTAAAAATAATGTATTTTTAAGTCTTGTGTGGAATATAAATATTTTGTCATGCTTGAAGATATATATATATATATATCTTTTCGTTATTCACCCGACTTTTGTATAAATTCCATTACTTGATAATGGTTACATATTTGTCCACATATATGTATTTAGGTCCAAAGTTGTCCAAAGTCCGTATATAAATATGTTTTCTTTTATTGTCCATATATCCTTCTTCTGAGGATTTTTGTATATTTGTATACTTAGGTATCCTCATGTATTTATATGTGTATTTTGGTATTTATACTCCTTGGTAGTATTTAGTGTATTTTCAAGTCCCTGATACACTACTACATATAATACACATAATATACACTTAGCACAAAATTTGGTGATCACTAAATATGTATATTTTTTTTCCTAAAATATACATACTTAATATAAATTTGAACTTGAAGAAATCATCATCTTCTAACTCATTCATCCATGAGTTTTATGGTTTTAAAGTTTTGTAAATCATGTTCTAAAACCATTTTTATGTTCATTAGAAAGATCCTCATGTTTAAAACCTTGTTTCATCATGGATCTTTCAAGATCCATACTTTACATCTTTAGATCTTGCATAAAAAAATTTCTTGAAAAACCATTAACAAGCTTTTTATAGATTTTAGTTTCAAAAGTTAGTTTTATACTCACTTTGTTGCTTCAAGATTACAAGTTCATGCTTAAAAACTCATTTTTCAAGTTCACATAAGTGTTTCACATATTCATCTTCAAGTTTTACCATGGATCTTTCAAGATCCATGCTTAAACTTGTTAGATCTAATCTTCTAACAAGCTTAACATACTAGATCTAAACATCCACACAAGATTCAACAACATCAACTTCATCACATACACCAAAAATTACTAAAATCACTTGTTTTCTTCATGATTATGTTAGATCTTCTCATTTTCATCTTTAAAAGTTTAGTTACTTTGATGGTGAGACTTGTACATAACATAACATAAACATGAACTAATTTAGTGATTAAGAGGCTTACAACTAGCTCTAATGGCTAGGGAAGTGGCACAAGAAGGAAGATGATGAATATGGAAGAAAGTGAGTGGTTAATGGCTCCTCTAAGTGATCCTTCAAGTTCTAGCTCTTCAAGCCTTCGTAGTTAGCCTCCATACACCTTGTAGTGACCTTAGATTGCCTTGTAATGGATTGAAATGGTTTATGTGTGTGTGTGGTGTGTGACCCAAGAGCTAGAGAGGAGAAGGGAGGAAGGTGATGAAGTTTTGAAAGTGATAAAGTTATGTTTACTTACAAGTGGTTATTTATAATTACTTCCAACAAGTGTTTAGACAAAGGTTAAATTGTCTCATATCTAAACAACAAATCCTATAAATTAATCAAAGAAAATCATGGGGTGGGACCGCTATTGTAACTGTCAAGAGGGGGGTGGGGTCTTCTAGTTGGATTTCAAAAGGTAAGTTAACTTATCTAGTTACATCTTAATTATTCAAATTAGGTGTTAAGTGTATTTAGGTGTTTTAAGATATGATATGGTGTTTGGTGTTCATAACTAGCTTTGTAACATTAAAACAATGCTTCCATTTAAATTTTGGTGTTCCGGATAGTGTCCGGTTATTTGTTTCGTTACGGTGTGTTAAAGTGCTAAATTGCGTAGTTTCACTAAGTATGAAGCACCTTTTGTGACAGTTTCAATTCCCGACACTTTGTAAGTTATTATGGACACTAAAACATCAATTCTGCATAATATTTTGGTGTTAAAATGCTGTTTATAGCTGATTTTCTGCTGAATTCTGCAGAATTCAACATTTTAAGTGAGTTTCAGGTGTCTTTTAGTGCATAGTTTAGCTTCCGGAAAGTTTATATGTTAATCCTTGTATCCATACTTGGGTTTTAATGTATTTTAGATGTTGGACCTACTCCTGGGCCCTAAATCTATTGCATGACTGCTTTTTGCAGAAGTGCTGACACATTGTGTCTTACCGGTGAGTTTACCAGTCTTTCTGACGCAATGCTCAAAGTAATGCACAAGGCCATATTTGAAGTACAAAAACATGCATGAATTCATATGTAAAGCAAGTAATCACCTAATGTTGACGTTTAAGCACATAATTGCAAGTAACAAATAATACTTAAACTAGTACGACAATTACCGGTTTGGTGCCAGTTGTCACAACTTGGAGGCTACCACCTTGTTGGAGGCTTCCTAATTGAGTATTCTTCATCCTAGAAAACTTGTAGGTGTTCTTCCTAGTCTTGTTTGTTTATGTTTTAGCTATTTCAAGCTAAAAGTCAAACAATGTTTGACTTTCGGCTTTGACCATTAATTGGTCAAGACAAAGTTCAATTGAACTTTGCAACGTGATCGTAATCACGATGGTTAGAATCCCTAGCGATTATACCTACTGATCACCATATTTACTAGTCGCAGTGAGGAGTCAGAGTTTCGGTCAAAATGCATAATTATGTGCATTTTACGATGGAACCATTTTCGGGTATCAAAACACTTTGTTTTGATACCAAATAAGTTTTCTAACTTAGTTAAACATGCTTTAACATGTTTAACTCGTCACTTCTAGTTAGGTACTTAATTAGGGTTGAAAGTTAAGCGGTCTTAACCACCGCTTAGACTTTCGAACCCGACCCGTTTGGTCGATCATTAGGATCCGACCAAACACATATTGTGACCATTGTTGTATAGGGAATAACCTCCAGACGTTATACCTTATGGTCACTTCGTTTGGTTAGTTATTTGTTAAGCCGTTTATATGCCCTTTAAAAATGACCAAAATGCCATTTTTGCGCATAACTTCATTTTTAGCATATGTAATCAAACTTTTGGCATCTAAACTGATGTGATAACATTTTTAAACATGTTTGGGCATATAGGACTTATCATATGACATATATAACTATCCGACCTTATATTTACGCAAACAACACGTTAAAGTAGCGTAAACTACCTTAACGAGTCGTAACAGGTCAAAACCACTTATGATTTCATTCTAATCAGAATGTTAAGTCTATTAAATCATGCCATATGAGTTCCAATACTCATTTGATTGATAGAACTTCATTCTATCCGATCCACCGGTTTAGGACTCGATTATTAACATAGTTATCAATACTAGGTGCCATTTGATCTATCACACCCCGACCACGTGGAACATACAAAACGTGGCGGAAACGTCGGGGAGTGTTGTAACAGAATTAATGTTTCACAACCATGGAAATTAAAGTTTCGTTTTATTGTTTAAAAGTGTTACAATGTCTTAACAAACAAAGAAGTACAACATAATTAACTAGTCTTGCATCTTTTATTGTCACTAAAGCCCAAGTCTGCCAATGTGTATCTTGATCATCTTATGCAACAGCTCCTGAAAAACACATGTGAAAATAGGTACGTCAGCATAAAAATGCCTGTGAGATACATAGGTTTTGTGAAAATAGGATTCATGACTTGAGTTTAAAGAAACTGTTTGATAAAAGTAGCCATGAATCTTGTTGAGTGTTTGCTTTCATAAATCGTTTGAAAAATGATAAATGAATCAATGATATATGTATAAAAGAATAGTGCATGGTTAAGTGAATAACCATGTGAAATGAGTTTGTATAAGTTAAGTTCTTTGTAAAACGATGTTTATGTAAAGATGTATTGTAGATGTAATATGTCTAAACTGAAATGGTTTAAATAACGCTACGATATGTAATACCATACAAACACTTATATATAGGAAGTACCAGCGGTGTATCCACCATGCTTGTATCATATTACCCACGCCTCGTTACTTAAATCACTTAACCAAACAACCACCAAGATGTAATGTATAACAATTGTAGAAATGTTTATGTATAGTCAAATGTCTATTGTAAAATGTAAATCATGTCAACGGATACAAACGGTTCACACGGTTCAACGGATACAAACGGCTCACACGGTTCAACGGATACAAACGGTTCACACGGTTCAACGGATATAAACGGTTCAACAGTTACAAACGGTTCACGTAGTCAAATAGCTACAAACGGTTCAAAATGTAATATAATGTGTTCATATGCTGGATGAGCACATGCAACAGGATGTAATGTAAAACAATGTGTCCATATGCTGGATGAGCATATGCAACATAAATGTAATGTAAAACGATGTACTAAGTAATGCACACAATGGGCACACCTAGCTTGAAATGTAATGTAAAACGATGTACTAAGTAATGCACACAATGGGCACACCTAGCATGAAATGTAATGTAAAACAATGTACTAAGTAATGCACACAATGGGCACACCTAGCATGAAATGTAATGTAAAACGATGTACTAAGTAATGCACACAATGGGCACACCTAGCATGAAATGTAATGTAAAACGATGTACTAAGTAATGCACACAATGGGCACACCTAGCATGAAATGTAATGAAATCATGTACTATAAGTGTACTAATAAACATAGCAAGTATAGGATGTGAAAACAGGAAAGCATGAAAGTAACAAGTAGGCACATGTGTTCCACCCCAAAATGTTTGGAAAACAGAAAAAGAGGGGTCTATGTACTCACATAAACACCTTGAAAACATTTAAAAGAGGGGGTTCTATGTACTCACTTGAGATTGCTCAGAAGTCCTAAGATAACCACCAAGCAATGCTAGAGATCACGGAATCAAACGGCACCTAAATAGGTAACTACGTTAATAAACCGGACCTATATCGGAAGATCGGGTAGCATGAGGGTTCGTAAACCAAACGAGTATGGAGACTCGTGTAATATGGTTTAACAAAGCCTACATACTAATTGAAACCTAACCTAAGTGTTTACGACCCATTAGGACCCGTTTAGGAAGCTTATGCTACTTTAACGCGTCGTTCGCGTGAAACGCGTTCGGACCGCCTAACTAGTCCTATGACAAGTAACATATGCCTTAACATGTCTAATATTGTTGTCAAATCAGTTTAGATATCAAAAGTTATGTTACATATGTTTAAAATGAATTTTGGCATCAAAGGGGTATTTTGGTAATTTACCTAAGGCATATAAACTACCTATCATACAACTACTTAAACGAAGCGACCATAAGGTATAACCTCGGAAGGTTATTCCCTATATACTATGGTCACCTAATGGGTTTGGTCGGATCCTAATGATCGACCAAATGGGTCGGGTTCGAAAGCATAAGCGATTGATTAGATCGCTTACCCTTACGACCCTAGACAACGTGGTAATCAGTAGGCATAGTCACAAGGACTATAACCATCGTGATTACAATCACGTTGCGAAGTTCAAATGAACTTCGCATTGACCATAAACTGGTCAATGCAGAAAGTCAAACAAAGTTTGACTATCGGACTCGAAAAGCAATAAAAGAACGAAAGAATACTTACGAAGGGTCCCCGAATGCTAATCTATATCAAAATAGCTCAGGTATGAAACAAAGGTTTCAACTTAGAGCACAAATGATCAGATTCTAGTGGGTTTAGAGGTTGGGGATGGATGGGTATTTATAGTAAATGGTCCACCGTTAGGATCGTTTGTCGAATTACGTGCCTTAATCTCATCCGTACATGTGTCGGAAGGTTGTGGTAACTAATTTGGCCACTCACCATAAGGTATCAACACTTGGCAAGGGGTTAGGGAGTGGTTAACAGCTGTAAACAGCTGGATTAGAAGTTTCTGATATGCTGGGGACTGCTTGCGCATCGTAGGGGAAAAATGCTTACGCATCGTAAGCATGTAACTTTGGCAGATTTACCATTTTAGTCCCTGTCATGCATTCAGCCCAATTTCGACACGTTTAAGGCCCGTTAACCCCATTTCAAAGCTCTAAAATGAAGTTAAAGTATTGGGAACTTAAAAAATGCTCAAAAATATCTCGGATGTCGGTTCGTTTGGTCGTACGATCGCGATGTTCGGTTAATTACGACGGAATGCGCATAAGCGCGAAAAACGATCCAAATGACGCGACGAATGGATTTTCGACAAGCCAACCACTAAAGCATAATATAGTCATGCTTACATAAATTTTTGGATGTCCGGATGTATTCAGAACGTAAGTTAAGCGCTAAAGTGCAAACTTGTGCACTTTTTGACACTTTTAGTCCCTGAATGACCCAAAAGTTTATTTTAGCATACCGAACACCTCAAAGCCTATTTCTAAGCTATGTAAAGGATATTTATGGTATGTTTAACTTATGGTCATGTTCCGGAATGTCTGTTACAGTTCAAATTGGCATACTTTCGCAGTTTGTCAAGTTTAGTCCCTGTAAGCGATTTAACTTGATTTTGCCATACCAAAGCCTTCAAAACTTATTTCTAAGTTATTTAAAGGTTATTTAAGGTATGTTAAGTCTATTTCACTATTCCGGAGTGTTCATTGCATTAAACTGGTTATATTTACGCATCAGTGCGCGTGTAACCTTCCAGAAAGCGATTTAGAGCTTGAAATCGAACAAGAGTTGATATGTGCAAAAGATACACATATTTATACAAGTCCAAAGTATGAAATACAATATTTCATTGGTTTGGCATTTGTTTGATGGTCGCAGTGACACAGGTGTCACATGATCCCTTGATTTCCCGAGCTTGTTAGTTTACTTGATTCAAGGTTACTTTGTAATCCCAAGTGAGTACATAGGCCCCTCTTTTAATGCTTGCAAATATTTTGGGGTGAAACACTTGTGCCTATTTGTTACTTTCATGTTTTTCATGACATATACATTTTATGTTCATCCAGTACGCATATAGTACATGATTTCAATTATGTTTTTGCAATGTATGTTGACTTAGCATGCTAGCTCATTGATTTCAAGGATACTTTTGCAGCATATGTTGACTTAGCATATGAGCACATTGATTGACATTATATTTTGCTTCGTATGTTGACTTAGCATGCCTAGCACATTGATTTCCAGGATCCATTTTGCTTCATATGTTAACTTAGTATATCTTGCACCTTGATTTCATGATCACTGTACTTAGTATGTTGACTTAGCATACTTAGTACATGGTTTACAAAGACATTTTACATGACATGCTCACATTAATTATGACATTTTGGTATGTTAAACGAGACTAGATACATTCATTAACAATATCCCACCGGCCGGTAGTATGTATAGTTTACCATAGGTTTGATAACCTTATTCCCGCTTCCTAGTTTGTTTGGAAGTATCCATCTGGGGAATGACAGAACCTGATGAACATTGATAAGCCTTTTTCTTTATAAGGGTTTATCTGACAGATGACAAGGCTTGAATGTATTCGTTAACAAACCATATAAATGTTCATATCGATAAAAGCATTGGTTTTCAAAACATAACTTTTGACATAAACTTTTGTTTATTCAAAGACATTGTTTTGTACATGACATTTGGTTACACAAGACATTGGTTATACATGACAGTATTACATGTGGTTTGAGTAAAAGCTTTTTACTTGCCATACAAGACATTGGTTGTTACTTGACATTTGTTATGCTAGACATGGTTTATACTTGACATTAGACACTGTTATACAAGACATTGGTTGTTACTTGACATTTGTTATGCTAAACTGTTGAACTTAAGTCGGTGTCTTAGGAGCTTCCCAATTCTTTATCGCTTCGATCTTCGCTGGATCCACATGGATACCATTCTTGTTCACCACGTGACCAAGGAACTGTACTTCGCGAATCCAAAATTCGCACTTTGAGAACTTTGCATAAAGCTTCTCTTTCTTCTGTAGTTCCAGAATGGTTCTGAGATGTTGCTCGTGCTCTTCCTTTGTTCTTGAATAAATCAGAATATCTTAGATAAATACAATCACAAATTTATTGAGATATGGCTTGCATACACGATTCATCAGATCAATAAACACTGCTGGCGCGTTCGTCAAACCAAACGACATCACAAGGAACTCTTAATGTCCATAACGAGTCCTGAACACAGTCTTTGGTATACTCTCCTCTTGAATCCTCAACCGATGATAGCCAGACCGAAGGTTAATCTTGGAGTAATAGCTCGATCCTTGCAATTGGTCGAATAAGTCGTCAATCCTCGGTAATGGATACCGATTCTTAATAGTGAGCTTATTCAACTCTCTGTAATCAATACACATCTGCAAGGTTCCATCCTTCTTCTTTACGAACAACGTTGGAGCTCCCCAAGGCGATAAGCTCGGCCTTACAAATCCTTTATCCAACAACTCCTGGAGTTGTGTAGATAATTCTTGCTTCTCGGATGGTGCAAGTCGATAGGGTGCCTTGACTACAGGAGCGGCGCCTAGAACCCAGTCAATATGGAACTCGAGTTGTCTTTGCGGAGGTAATCCTGGCAAGTCTTCAGGGAAAACATCAGGGAATTCCTTTACCACATGAACGTCTTCGAGCTTCGGCTCCTCAACCTTCTTATCTACTACGTGCGCCAAGAATGCAACACATCCCTTTCGCTAGCATTTCTGCGCCTTCATACCGTTGATGATTCGCACGAGCGTGTCTCTTTTCTCTCCATGGACTATGAGCGTTTCATCATTCGTAAGAGGGATGCAAATGATTTTCTTGTGACAAACAACTTCGGCTTTATTCTTGGCTAGCCAGTCCATTCCAACTACAACATCAAAGCTACCCAATTGAACAGGAAAGAGGTTGATACTAAATCTTCGCTCACCAAGTTCTAATGTACATCCCCTAACAACTTCACCTGATTCAACAAGTTTACCATCGACTAGTTCTATGGAATAAGGAATGTCTAATCTACTAGATTCTATTCCAAGCATACGTTTAAATTCCACAGACATGAAACTATAATCGGCACTAGTGTCAAATAATATGGATGCAAAGTGATAGTTAACGAGAAACGTACCGATGACCACATTAGGGTCCTCGCGGGCGTTCCTTGCTCCTATCACAAATGCTCGAGCTTGAGCGTTGTTTTCCCTTGGGCAGTCTTTCTTGAAATGCTCTTTGCTACCACAACCAAAACATCCTTGGTTTTGACCATTTCCGTTACCATTTCTGTTACCAGTACCATTTCCATTCCCATTACCGTTCCCATTACCAGCATCGTTACGGTCTCCATTCCCATTTCTATTACCACTTCCACCTCTTTTTACCCAGCAATCTTCGATACAGTGTCCCAATTTCCCACACTTGTTGCATTTTGGAATGCGACAAGCTCCATCATGGTGACGCTTGCATTTGTTACATTTGGGCAGAGGGCCCTGGTATCCTCTAGTTGCAGAGTCACTAGCAGCTGCAAAGGTTTTTGCCTCCTTGGGTAGATTGGGGTCACGTTTCTTGTTGTTGGAACCCTTGTTGTTGTTACGCGTTGCTTGACTCAGATTCGAATGTTTCCTTTTCTTGTCACCAGACGACTCAGCATGTGTGTCGGTTTTCTCAGTAGTTTTCAATGATAACTTTTTCATACGGACAGCATCTTCAGTGAGGCTGACAACCAGAGTTACAGCCTGAGTGATCGTTGCTGGTTCTGCCGCAGTCACCAAACTGCGAAATTCTGGAGCCAATCCCTAGATGTAGCGCTCAATCCGCTTAAATTCGGGAGTCACCAGATATGGGATCACTCTGGACAGATCATGAAATCTCTTAGTGTAACCAACAATGTCCGCACCAACCATGGACAGATTCCAAAATTCCTTCTCCAGCCTTTGGAGTTCAGCACACGAGCAATACTTTTCCCTCATTCTTTCCTTCAAGTCATACCATACGCAACATCATCACCCAGAGTTTGGACTTGTAAATTCCACCAAGTCAAGGCTTCATCGACGAACAGTCCAGTAACAAAAGTGACTTGCTGGTCTGCGGTGCACTTGCTCATGCGGATTGTGGAATCAGTTTTCTCCATCCAGCGCACAAAGGCCACTGCACCTCCAGTGCCGTCGTAATTCAGTGGCTTGCAGTCGAGAAACTGCTTGTAGGTGCAGCCTGGAATTCATCCAACCAATTCACACGTGAGCAATCAATGAAACAATGAAACAAAGATCGTTCATAAATTTCATCAAGTTATAGCAAACAGCTTAAGGTTACCTTGAGTCAGGGTTCCTCCAGATGAATCTCCGTGTCCATTTCATCCAGTAGCGCCTGATCCTCCGCTGTTCTCAGCACGCTTCGCCTCGTATTGGGCGATAGCTTCAGAAATCCTTTCTTCCAGCAGAGAGTTCAATTCCTCAGCAGTGCTTGGCATCGGTGGAGGAGGGGGTTGATCAGAACTTCGGGTGTACACAGCTCTCCTAGGTGCCATTTTCTTTCAAATCATAACACAACAAGGTTAGACATTGGTCTGATACCATCATACAAGATAGTAGTATATACGTATAAATATATACACATAAGCAATATCAAACAATCCACCAAACGTATAAATCAATTCATACAACAACAAGCATACATAAACAGATAAATACTGATGTGTCATAAGATATTCACCGAGTTTTTATACATATCAGGACAACTTGTTACATCATTGTTTGCGAAGAAAACAAAATGCATAAGGGTTACATCACCCCATAGTACAAGTTTAATACATATAAAAGACAAAATATCTTTTTTCACATTGGCGGTCCTTGTCTTCAAGTTGTTCCCAAAACTCGGTCGTAGTCTTCATACCCAAAAATACTGCACCATCAAAGTACATGCAAAGATAAACCTAATGGGTTGGTGGAGAGGGTGGGGGTGTAGGGAAGATCAAACTACGAAGATGAGCCACTTCATCCTCGAGCTCATGAATTCGACGGATGAGGAAGCTGACCTGAGTAGGAGTGTGGGGAGGTGTATGAGTGGGTGTAGAGACATGAACAGGAGAAGATGGCACAACAGACATAGCGTCATCGTCATCACCAATCGGGTAAACTCTCAACTCAGCAGCAAAAAGGGCCGAAGATGTCACTGACTCAAAGGAATTGGCGTCAGACTCAATATCAGTGTCAGAAGAGATATCGATAACAGACACAACAGGAAAGGCTAACTCTAGGATAGCGAGGTCGTACACTTCTCCATCGCCAAGATTGTCGTCGATGTGCTCCACCTCTATCACGGAGTCGTCAACATCTTCATCCAGGTCATCAACGAATGGCCAGTCCTCAGCAGGGACGGCGGCAAGAGGAATAGCATGAATTGGAATAAGCTCAATGAGATGCTCACCATCGGGATGTCCGATGATAAGCTGGTCATGGAAGGGTAAGGGTAAAGCTAAGACATCATCGATGAAAGGGACATCGTCACAAAAGTCTGGTAGGGCGAACGGCTGAAAATCTTCGAGATCGTCATCATCGGACGCCATCTCCGGATCGCTCTCGGAGTCGGACGTGAAGATCTCGGGGGCGTGTGCTATCTCATCGTCGGATATTATCTCCATAGGATCATGTTCTTCAGATAGGCCGCTGCTTTCAGACGAAGACATGTCTACATGTAACATATTATCCAGGGTATATGTATATATTAATTACTACTACTTAATTAATATATAAATAATTATACACATTGTTGTAAGTAAATCCTAGTTAAAGATAAGTGCTACCCTAGTGCACCCTAATTTTCATAGTGTCCTTACTTGACTTTTTGAAAACAAGTTCAGGTAGTGGATGTCGTGGAAAGTCTTATGCAATGAAAACTTTTGAAAAACTGTTTTCGTGAGAGGATCCTAAAGATTGTAGTCTAGACTCGAGAAAGAATCCTGGTTCACTACAATCGCAGCTCTGATACCAATCTATCACACCCCTATCTAAGGCGGAAGCACGAGGTGTGATCCTGAAAGGTTCTCATTGCATACGAATGGTAAAAATACTACATGATCTTAAAACAAACTCCAAGATGCCATTGATATTAAATATCCAAAACATAAGTTAAGTTAAGTGTTTACATTACACGATAGATAATTGTTTGAAAAGTTTACAACTTTATTTCAAAGACAAATATCAAGATTTTTGATCATTATATCACCACACGAGGTGGAATATAACAACCAAATCCCACAAAAGAGGCATTGGAGTCCTAACACGACACAACTAAAAACATAAGCAACATCCTTGAGCAAGAGAAAGACCGCACATACATCCACTTAGTTACCTAAAATACATGTAAGTTTTGGAAAATCGTCAACAAAAGTTGGTGTGAATTCATGCAGTTTTTGTGTAAAACATTCAAGTATTGTTGTAAAAATCATGGTATGCAATTGTACTTGAAAAAGTATTCTGTAAATGTAAGCGTAAGGAATACGAGATCGCTAATGGTTCGCAAGGCCACTAACATATGTAACGACATAGGAAGCATCCAAACCATAGGCATTTTAATTGTCGATTCATGACTAGAGACACAAAAGCACTCTTGGTAAAAGTGTGGCCAAGAGTGTGGCTGCCTGAAACCCATTAGATCTAACCTTTTGTTCCGCGGTCTAGGACTTACGTTGATTAATGGTGCTTACAACACCCTATTCGTGACATGATCTATAAAGTCATTCCTTAGTTTTGTTTTGACATACCACAGTACATGTATTTTCCCCAAGTTTAGAAAATAAGAAAATGTTTAAAAGAGCGGACATGAACTCACAGTTTTGCGTAACCTGCGTCGTAAACTTCACCGGGTTTGCTTCGTGATCGTCGTGACCTGTATGTGTTCTATATACGTTAGTCACTAGACTTGTATCACACAAATACAAGTCATCATCTTATGTATTTGTTCTTTGTATGTTCATTCTTTGTGAGGGTCGTGCCCTTGTTTGTCGGGTCTTGCCCGTTTGTTGTGTATTGTACTTTGAGTATGTATTGTCTATTGCAAATATAAATTTTACTTTTCAAAAATATATATTTATTCAAGTAGAATTTGTCAAAGTAATAAGTGTTAAAAATAAACTTTATTTTTAACGTGTCCATATACGCTACTTATATTATTCATCCAAAAAAAATATAAGTATTTTGTGAAATAGTATTCTCAATATTATTTTTGTACAAGTATACTTAGGAAAGTATACTTGTATTTTTATGTAAATACTTGTGTATTTTATATTATTTACCAAAAATCAATATTTTTATTTTTATTACTTTCCGGAATTGTATTTCTTAAAAATAATGTATTTTTAAGTCTTGTGTGGAATATAAATATTTTTTCATGCTTGAAGATATATATATATATATATATTTTCATTATTCACCCGACTTTTGTATAAATTCCATTACTTGATAATGGTTACATATTTGTCCAAATATATGTATTTAGGTCCAAAGTTGTCCAAAGTCCGTATATAAATATATTTTCTTGTATTGTCCATATATCCTTCTTCTGAGGATTTTTGTATATTTGTATACTTAGGTATCCTCATGTATTTATATGTGTATTTTGGTATTTATACTCCTTGGTAGTACTTAGTGTATTTTCAAGTCCCTAATACACTACTACATATAATACACATAATATACACTTAGCACAAAATTTGGTGATCACTAAATATGTATATTTTTTTTCCTAAAATATACATACTTAATATAAATTTGAACTTGAAGAAATCATCATCTTCTAACTCATTCATCCATGAGTTTTATGGTTTCAAAGTTTTGTAAATCATGTTCTAAAACCATTTTTATGTTCATTAGAAAGATCCTCATGTTTAAAACCTTGTTTCATCATGGATCTTTCATTTTCATCAAAAGTTTAGTTACTTTGATGATTATGTTAGATCTTCTCATTTTCATATTAAAATTACTAAAATCACTTGTTTTCTTCATGATTATGTTAGATCTTCTCATTTTCATCTTTAAAAGTTTAGTTACTTTGATGGTGAGACTTATACATAACATAACATAAACATGAACTAATTTAGTGATTAAGAGGCTTACAACTAGCTCTAATGGCTAGGGAAGTGGCACAAGAAGGAAGATGATGAATATGGAAGAAAGTGAGTGGTTAATGGCTCCTCCAAGTGGTCCTTCAAGTTCTAGCTCTTCAAGCCTTCGTAGTTAGCCTCCATACACCTTGTTGTGACCTTAGATTGCCTTGTAATGGATTGAAATAGTTTATGTGTGTGTGTGGTGTGTGAGCCGAGAGCTAGAGAGGAGAAGGGAGGAAGGTGATGAAGTTTTGAAAGTGATAAAGTTATGTTTACTTACAAGTGGTTATTTATAATTACTTCCAACAAGTGTTTAGACAAAGGTTAAATTGTCTCATATCTAAACAACAAATCCTATAAATTAATCAAAGAAAATCATGGGGTGGGACCGCTATTGTAACTGTCAAGAGGGGGTGGGGTCTTCTAGTTGGATTTCAAAAGGTAAGTTAACTTATCTAGTTACATCTTAATTATTCAAATTAGGTGTTAAGTGTATTTAGGTGTTTTAAGATGTGATATGGTGTTTGGTGTTCATAACTAGCTTTGTAACATTAAAACAATGCTTCTATTTAAATTTTGGTGTTCCGGATAGTGTCCGGTTATTTGTTTCGTTACGGTGTGTTAAAGTGCTAAATTGCGTAGTTTCACTAAGTATGAAGCACCTTTTGTGACAGTTTCAATTCCCGACACTTTGTAAGTTATTATGGACACTAAAACATCAATTCTGCATAATATTTTGGTGTTAAAATGCTGTTTATAGCTGATTTTCTGCTGAATTCTGCAGAATTCAACATTTTAAGTGGGTTTCAGGTGTCTTTTAGTGCATAGTTTAGCTTCCGGAAAGTTTATATGTTAATCCTTGTATCCATACTTGGGTTTTAATGTATTTTAGATGTTGGACCTACTCCTGGGCCCTAAATCTATTGCATGACTGCTTTTTGCAGAAGTGCTAACACATTGTGTCTTACCGGTGAGTTTACCAGTCTTTCTGACGCAATGCTCAAAGTAATGCACAAGGCCATATTTGAAGTACAAAAACATGCATGAATTCATATGTAAAGCAAGTAATCACCTAATGTTGACGTTTAAGCACATAATTGCAAGTAACAAATAATAATTAAAATAGTACGACAATTACCGGTTTGGTGCCAGTTGTCACAACTTGGAGGCTACCACCTTGTTGGAGGCTTCCTAATTGAGTATTCTTCATCCTAGAAAACTTGTAGGTGTTCTTCCTCGTCTTGTTTGTTTATGTTTTAGCTATTTCAAGCTAAAAGTCAAACAATGTTTGACTTTCGGCTTTGACTATTAATTGGTCAAGACAAAGTTCAATTGAACTTTGCAACGTGATCGTAATCACGATGGTTAGAATCCCTAGCGATTATACCTACTGATCACCATATTTACTAGTCGTAGTGACGAGTCAGAGTTTCGGTCAAAATGCATAATTATGTGCATTTTACGATGGAACCATTTTCGGGTATCAAAACACTTTGTTTTGATACCAAATCAGTTTTCTAACTTAGTTAAACATGTTTAACTCGTCACTTCTAGTTTAGTACTTAATTAGGGTTGTAAGTTAAGCGGTCTTAACCACCGCTTAGACTTTCGAACCCGACCCGTTTGGTCGTTCATTAGGATCCGACCAAACACATATTGTGACCATTGTTGTATAGGGAATAACCTCCAGAGGTTATACCTTATGGTCACTTCGTTTGGTTAGTTATTTGTTAAGCCGTTTATATGCCCTTTAAAAATGACCAAAATGCCCTTTTTGCGCATAACTTCATTTTTAGCATATGTAATCAAACTTTTGGCATCTAAACTGATGTGATAACATTTTTAAACATGTTTGGGCATATAGGACTTATCATATGACATATATAACCATCCGACCTTATATTTACGCAAACAACACGTTAAAGTAGCGTAAACTACCTTAACGAGTCGTAACAGGTCAAAAGCACTTATGATTTCATTCTAATCAGAATGTTAAGTCTATTAAATCATGCCATATGAGTTTCAATACTCATTTGATTTATAGAACTTCATTCTATCCGATCCACCGGTTTAGGACTCGATTATTAACATAGTTATCGATACTAGGTGCCATTTGATCCCTTGATTTCCCGAGCTTGTTAGTTTACTTGATTCAAGGTTACTTTGTAATCCCAAGTGAGTACATAGGCCCCTCTTTTTATGCTTTCTAAATGTTTTGAGGTAACTATGTGAGTACATAGTCCCCTCTTTTAATGCTTGCAAATATTTTGGGGTGAAACACTTGTACCTATTTGTTACTTTCATGCTTTTCATGACATATACATGCTATGTTCATCTAGTACGCATATAGTACATGATTTCAATTATGTTTTTGCATTGTATGTTGACTTAGCATGCTAGCTCATTGATTTCAAGGATACTTTTGCAACATATGTTGACTTAGCATATGAGCACATTGATTGACATTATATTTTGCTTCGTATGTTGACTTAGCATGCCTAGCACATTGATTTCCAGGATCCATTTTGCTTCATATGTTAACTTAGCATATCTAGCACCTTGATTTCATGATCACTGTACTTAGTATGTTGACTTAGCATACTTAGTACATGGTTTACAAAGACATTTTACATGACATGCTCACATTAATTATGACATTTTGGTATGTTAAACGAGACTAGATACATTCATTAACAATATCCCACCGGCCGGTAGTATGTATAGTTTACCATAGGTTTGATAACCTTATTCCCGCTTCCTAGTTTGTTTGGAAGTATCCATCTGGGGAATGACAGAACCTGATGAACATTGATAAGCCTTTGTCTTTATAAGGGTTTATCTGACAGATCACAAGGCTTGAATGTATTCGTTAACAAACCATATAAATGTTCATATTGATAAAAGCATTGGTTTTCAAAATATAACTTTTGACATAAACTTTTGTTTATTCAAAGACATTGTTTTGTACATGAGATTTGGTTACACAAGACATTGGTTATACATGACAGTATTACATGTGGTTTGAGTAAAAGCTTTTTACTTGCCATACAAGACATTGGTTGTTACTTGACATTTGTTATGCTAGACATGGTTTATACTTGACATTAGACACTGTTATACATGACATTTGACAACGGTTAAACAAGACATTATTTGGTGGTTTATTGGTAAGTAATTTAAATAAC
Organism: Helianthus tuberosus; assembly: GCA_030545235.1. Taxonomy (NCBI): domain Eukaryota; kingdom Viridiplantae; phylum Streptophyta; class Magnoliopsida; order Asterales; family Asteraceae; genus Helianthus; species Helianthus tuberosus. The sequence goes on from JARYGA010059779.1 coordinate 1,845,729, forward strand.
GAGACATGTGTAATGTGATAAAAGAATGGTGGATACGCCGCTGGTACTTCCTATATATAAGTGCTTTTATTACATTACATATCGTGGCGTTATTTAAACTACTTCGACAAAGACAAGACATGACATTTTTATACAAGACACGACATCTTTTACACAAGACATGAGACTTTATTTCAAGACATGACATATTTTACACAATTCATTTTCATTTGGTTATTTATTTATTTAACCATGCATTATTTCTTTTAAATCATTTGATTTTCACATTGATTTTCATATGATTTTACAAAAGAAAACATTTTTACAAAGGTTCATGGCTACTTTGTAGTTAAACATTCCTTTTAACAAAATCAAAGCCATGAATCCTTAACAACAAAACCTATGTTACTCACAGGCATTTTTATGCCGACGTACCTATTTTCACATGTGTTTCAGGTGTTTATGTTTGACTTTGAGCATGCTTCACATAGGGCGGACTTGGGCCTTAGTGACTTTAAAATCTACAAGACAATTGTTGTGTATTAATTGTATTCTCCAAAACAATGAAAACTATTAACTCAATAAAACAATACTTTATGAGCCATGTGTTATAAAACAATTGGTAACGTGACTCCCCAATGTTTTCCGCCGCGTGTTATTGTATTACGCGATTGGGGTGTTACAGATTCGTATCAGAGCCATGCTTATAGAGAATTAGGTTATTAGTAATACTTCTGAGTTCTGACCTAGACTATAACCTTTCTAGGACCCTAACACAAGTTATCTTGGCTTTAAAACAATACCGTCACCTATCCTTAGATGATTACCAAAACAAATCCACAAGTTCATTTTGAAAATCAATCATCTATCCTTAGATAATTATTTTTGGGCTTCATGCCTTTGAAAATTTTCAAAATCTCGTCAAAGTTTGGGTTTTAATAATATGAAAGCGTGTAATCCGGAAGGGTAGGTGCCTGTCCCCTGAGTTTTCTGTCTAAGGCTTGAGTGTTCATACAAATCCGCATCATCGGACCAGTCACTCTTACCTGGGAACTCTTAGGGTGAGTGTCTATCTATAGGCTAAAGCATGTCTTCCCGTTACATTATAAAAACCCATTTACTTTGATTAGTCACCATGTCAATTGTTTGTTTTAAGTAACAAACAAATGATCACAATCATTGTGCTTCGTCGATATTCCTAACATCTAGTTTTGATTAATCAAATATCATCTCACTCATTTCCTCTCATTTCCTTCTCTTTTAGAATGCCTCCCCGTCGAAATGCTGCTCAGGACACCGAAATGGCTACCATAATAGCTCAGCAAATTAGTGTTGTGCTACCTAATCTCATAACTCAAATAAACCAAGCCAACAACAACAACAATGCACCTACTCCGTGCAATTATAAACAATTTAACTCAGCTAAACCACTCAAGTTCAGTGGTTCTGAGGGAGCAACTGGGCTCCTGCAATGGTTTGAGAGTATTGAGAACACATTCCGCCATGTCCAATGTCCAAATGAGCGCAAAGTAGAATTTGCATCAAGTGTGTTTCAAAAGAGAGCACTCACGTGGTGGAACGGAATTATGAGGGATATGCAGATGTTGCAATGGCATAAACATGGGAAGAGCTTCGCGCTCTAATGATGAAGGAGTTTTGTCCTCGTCATGAATTACGGGCACTCGAGAATGAATTCCGCGATCTAAAACAAGATAGTGGAGAACATCGTGCCTACACAGATCGTTACGAGGAGTTGAGCTTGTTATGCCCTACGATGGTTACGCCTTTGCATAAGGCAATCGAAAAATACATTGATGGCCTTCCTGACCTGGTTAAGGATATAGTCACTGGTAACAACCCTGCAACTGTTAGATAAGTTATCCAGTTAGCAGCTACCCTGACTGAATCTCAAATCAGGAAAGGGAAACTATTTCGCAAGGGTGACAAAGAACAGACTGCTAAAACTACACAAGAGAAACCCAAGGAAATTAAAGCTGAACCTTCCAAGAAATCTAGGAAGCGTAAGGCTTCACAAAACCTTGATGTGGTTACTCGACCCAACCAAGCTATTCCTAATCAACCAGCTCAACCTCCTGCTAGAAAACCATACAATGGAACTGCACCTCTTTGCAACCAATGTAACCTTCATCATCATGCCAGTGTACGTTGCCACAAATGCCTAAACTATGGGCTTATTGGTCATATAGCTAAGGTTTGCCGAGTAGCGATAACACAAAATCAAGTTGTTAACAACCCTGCTTAAGGACGTGCTCTTAACGCTGTAGGTAACGAGGCTCGTGCCAACAACAAAGCAGTTATAAACAACTAGGATTTTGCATTTCAATTTCTTTTGTTATCCAAGACTCATGTACACTTTCCAGTTAGTTTGCAATGATATTAGTATTCCTATATCAAATTACAAAATTGACATGTTTGTTCATATATGTGTAATGTGCGACTATATATCGAAATACGAAGTTCTCACTCTTTACAGAATCAAACAACTCTCGTAATACATCCCATTTGTGATCACACATTCTTTACCAAACCTATGAACTCGTCTATCCGTGAAACACGTACAGTCTTATCGACTAGTGGAAACACGTAAGACACACTTATTATTTCAATTGTTGAAACAAAGCATTTTTTTACCATATCCATAATTTATCACTAGGCAAGATAAGCTATGCAGACTATGCAACAAGTTAAGTAATTATGGGTGCACACATAATTATGAGATTCGATGCATGGAAATCATAGTGAGTCCTGCTAGGTGTGATCTAGGGTGATTAGATAATGAGATGAATGTGATACAGTAAGAACATGGTGGATATGTTGTTGGTACTTCCTATATATAAGTGTTCTTATTGTATTAACTATTTTAGCGTTATCCAAATAACTTGAGGATTTTATGTTATCCCAGACCCATATGTGTTAACTTAAACAAGAAACAAAAGCCATCTTTATTCATTTCTGTTTCTGATGAAGTATCCACTGAGGAAAAATGAACTAGCTACCCATTTTTCACTTCTGAAAGAGATATCCATTGGGAAATGAATAATCCATTCGAAAACCAAATTCATTTTCGTTTCTGATGAAGTATCCACTGAGGAAAATGAACTATCCATTCATTTTCACTTCTGAAGAAATATCCACTGAGGAAAATGAATAAATTCATTCCGTTTCTGATGAAGTATCATGTGACATCCCAGGAAAACCAGGAAACCACGCAACCTAACTAGCTTCCTCAGTGACTACGTGCTAAATTTCAGGACGAAATTTCTTTCAACTTGGGGATGATGTGACAACCCGCATTTCAGAACCTATTTTGTGCTTGATGTAACTTGTATGAACTCTATGTGATTAACTGATATGTTGGTTTTAATGAATGATTAAATGTTACATGTTATGTGAAATTGTGTTATGTGTATAAGTGTATAATGATCTTGATCGCACAACACTAATCCAATCACACAAGCCTTTGGGCTTTCGTTCCACACCATACTCGGCCCACACCCCTTGAATTCGAAATCAAAGGCAGCCCAAGGAAGGGTTCGGCCCACTCCTTTTATACGCATACAAACACCCATGTGTGGGGTTTGTTCTCATTATTTTGCAAATACTCCACAACACACAAAACCCTAGTTCTCTCTTCTCCTCTCTCTTGTTCGATGGCAACATCTCCTTCAACCGAAGCCTCTCATGTTGATTCACTGCACACTTCGGTTAGTTTTATACCTTTGATTAGTTGCCATGATGTTACGATTTCTATGATCTTATGTTACTTTATATTGTGATTGCTATGATTTCACATGATAACTCAGGACTCTTGATTAGTAGGATCATGAATAATTATGTGTGCATGAGCTCAAATGATAAAGTGGTATAATGTTAATATTGATATAGAATCGAACATATTTTAACCGGCTGTATGTGTTTGGATTCGGATGGATTATAAGATTTGGCTTGAGTTATTGAATGATGAATTAAGGATCTTGATGTAAATCATGCTATTTGATTCGATGTGATGTTGATGAGTTGTTATATGATTAATTAGGGTTCATATAAATTAATTGGTAAACTGTTGGTTTGATCGAATTGTTGCAAAGTTGGAAATTGTTAGAACGGATCGGGTAAATGGAAAGTGTAACTGATTTCCATATTTTATGGAAATCTAATACTGATCGCACAAGTTCCCTTTAGTCGCACAAGAGCTAGTCGCACAAGCTCTTGGATCGCACAAGTTGTTGAATCGCACAAGAGCTCAATCGTATAAGCTAGAAATTTCATGAAGTGCAACTGTTTAGGCACGATGTACAAGTCTGAAATGCATGACCGCACAATATATTATGGATCGCACAAGACTGTGCTGATCGCACAATATATTGGGCCGCACTATATATTAAACCTTATTATGTTAGTGGGCTGTACAGCCCAAATCCGACCGCACAAGAATAGTTAATTGATTGATGATATGGGCCGCACAAGTCATGGACTGCATATGTTTTATTGGGCTGGGTTTACGTGCGATCGCACAACCCATTATGGATCGCACAAGTTGTGTTGGTCGCACAATAGGTTGGGCTGGTTGTTTTGGGCTTTATATAATGGATCGCACAAGATGATTGGGTTCGTACAAGCTCGACGGCCAAATCATATGAGTCGCACAAGTTGGACAATTATGTGTATTTAACTGTTAACGTGATTGCCATGATCATTTCGTGTTCGTAACTTGTTAGCTTATGTGTAAACTTATGTGCACTACTTGAACCTAGACCTGACTTGTATGGTAACCATGTTAGGACGTGGTTGACCACAAATAGATCAAGTGACCTTTTTGTGTATCTGCCGAGCTAACCTAAGGTGAGTTCACACTTTCTACAAGGCATGGAATTCCCGGTGGTTGGGAATGGGTAATTGATTGAAAGGAGACCTGCGTATTCTCGTTGGTTAGAACACGTACCTCCACCCTCTTAATTGAAGGGTGACAACATTGGAAAACTGCGTGATCTCATTATATGGGACACGTACCTCCACCCTCTTAACTGAAGGGTGACAACATTGTTACTAGACCAAAAACTCTATCATAAGTCCCTCATTTTTATATCGACTTAATCGCCGGGCCAATGGCGAACGGGTCATTAGTTAAATAACGCTATTAGGTTTAGTCTCACACCGTGCCGCATAAGACGGGAGTGGACTAATGGATCTGGGCACGTCAATGATGATAGACATTGACTTAGGGCACCCAACTTTCTCAGTCAGTAGTCGATATGGTAACGGGTCTAGTGGGATATTCGTGGGGTAGCCCCCACGGCTGGGAGCCAAAGTAAAAGGAAAGGATTAGTCATGTTTTTAAACTATGGGGTAACCCCCACGACAAGTAAGCCAGCTAAAGGAAAACCATGTTTTTGAAACAACTTAAAACAAACACCCAACTATGAAGTCGCTCAACTTTGTTGTTGATTTGTTACTATATGCCTTGCAGGTCATTAGGTGCTTAGATGGAGCTTGCACAGAGGAAGAGGTCGTTGTGGGGCATGGTCTGTTGTGTGCCATGTTGAACTTTATGAACTTTTAAACTTATATTTGGCTTTTGAATTTTAATGCTTCCGCTGATAACATAGACTTTGTTTTGACACCAATTATATTGTTGATTGGATTTTATTTACTTTACATACATTGTTCAATATGATTGGTGGTTTGATCCTGGTCATGTCACGCTCCCTGCGGTGATACTCCGCGTGTGGATTTTGGGGGTGTGACATATCCACTGAGGAAAATGAATTATCCATTCATTTTCTCTTCTAAAGAAAAATCCATTGGGGAATGAATAATCCTGTATTAATTCTTTCAAATCCACTTCTGACGAAGTATCCACTAAGGAAAATGAATTATCCATTCATTTTCGCTTCCGAAGATATATCCATCGGGGAAATGAATAATCTCTACAATAATGCTTCATTTCCACTTCTGACGAAGTATCCACTGAGGAAAATGAATTATGCATTCATTTTGGCTTCCGAAGAAATATCTATCGGGGAAATGAATAATCTAGACAATAATCCTTCATTTCCACTTCTGACGAAGTATCCACTGAGGAAAATGAATTATCCATTCATTTTCGCTTCCGAAGAAATATCCATCGTGGAAATGAAAAACCTATTCAATAATCCTTCATTTCTACTTCTGACAAAGTATCCATTGAGGAAAATGAATTATCCATTCATTTATGCTTATGAAGAAATAACCATTGAGAAATGAACAGCTTACACATTCCTTCATTTCCGTTTCTGATAAAAGTATCCGTTGAAGAAAAGGAATTATCCATTCATTTTCACTTTTGCAGAAATATCCATCGGAGAAATGAATAATCTATACAAAAGTCCTTCGTTTCCACTTCTAACGAAGTATCCACTGAGGAAAATGAATTATCCATTCATTTTCGCTTCCGAAGAAATATCCATCGGGGAAATGAATAACCTATTCAACAATCCTTCATTTCCACTTCTGACGAAGTATCCATTGATGAAAATGAATTATCCATTCATTTTCGCTTCTGGAGAAATAACCATTGAGAAATGAACAGCTTATACATTCCTTCATTTCCGTTTCTGATAGAAGTATCCATTGAAGAAAAGGAATTATCCATTCATTTTCGCTTTTGAAGAAATATCCATTTGGAAATGAATGACGTATTCATCTTTCATTTCCACTTCTGACGAAGTATCCACTGAGGAAAATGAATTATCCATTCATTTTCGCTTCCGAAGAAATAACCATTGGGAAATGAACAACTTATACATCTTTCATTTCCACTTCTGACAAATAATCCATTGAGGAAAATGAACTATCCATTCATTTTTGCTTCTAAAGAATATCCACTAGGGAAATGAAACACAAATCCATATAGAATCTTCCTATCTTAATAGTCAGATTCTTAAAAGAGACATTTAAAGTACTACTTTTAAATCCTTGATTAGATTTCTAAGAATTCTTTACAAGACATTGAAACAAAAAGCCAAATCCTTACAAAGATCTTTCTATCTTAATAGTTAGACTCTTAAAGGATACTCACAGTACTATTGGTTGATTTGGTTTTACCATTAATCTAATCCCTCATCTCCACTTCCTGCATTAATCGAGGAAGTATCCATTAGGGGATGTGTGACATTTGTGCCGCTACGACCATCATAAAAATATAAATCCAATGAAATCTTGTGTTTCATTCTCGGGATTTGTACAATTACATGTGGCATTTACACATATCAATTCTTGTTCGATTCCGAGCTTATAAACACTTTCTGGAAAGTTATACGCAAACTGTTACGTGAACTTAATCAGTTTAATGCGAAATACACTCCGTAATAGTTATATAAGCTTAACATACCTAAGATAAACTTTACATAACTTAGAAATAAGTTTTGAAGGGTTTGGTATGGCAAAAACAAGTTTATTCGATCACATGGACTATTTGCGATAAACTGCAAAAGTCTGCCGATTCGTACAGCAACGTACACTCCGAAACAAGATCATAAGCTAAACATACCCTAAATACCCTTAACATAGCTTAGAAATAAGTTTTGAGGGTTTCGGTATACGAAAATGCGCTTATTTGATCACCGGGACTAAAAGCATCAAAACTGCGAAAGTATGCATATGCGTGCATATCTTAAGTTCTGACCATATCCGGACATCCAAAAATTTTTGTAATCACTAAAATATTGTATTTTAGTGATAGCAAAGCAAAAATTTCATTTGTTGCGCAATTTGGGTCGTTTTCGCGTCCGTTATGATTTTCGTCGTAATTAACCGAAACCGCAATCGTACAGCCAAACGAACTGACATACATGACATTTTTTAGCATAATTCAAGTTAAATATACTTTAACTTCATCATGGAGCTTGAAAATGGGCTTAACAGGTGTTAGAAGTGCCGAAACGTGACAAAACAAGTTCAGGGACCAAAGCTGTCAATTTTCAAACTTTGGCCCCTGCTGACTGGCATACGGACAATATGCAGAGGACCCTTACGGTCCGTAAGTAGGTCCCAACACAGCAGATTCATTGAATCTTCAAAACAGCATGCTGAACTTGGTTTTATTCTCAGTTTTTGCATATTGTGGGCTGCTTTATGTGTTCTCCAAGTCCCCAAATCAGAGCCTAACATGTGTATGGTGATAATCATGCTTTGAACAACTCATGTACACTTAGCAATGATCTAATGATTGAAGAATTTCTATAAATAGCAAGCTTCATTTCATTCTTCATTGCTCATTTCCATTCTCTTTCACTCTAGCTCTAATTTGAGGCTACCACATTTGTTGGAGGCCGCATACTTGAGCTTTCTTAGTCATTTTTATAGCCTAGAACACTTGTTAGTGTTCTTTCATGCTTTCTTTATTTATTTCAAGCAAGAAAGTCAAACAGTGTTTGACTTTCAGCTTTGACCATGATTTGGTCAAGACAAAGTTCATTTGAACTTTGCAACGTGAGCGTAATCACGATGGTTATAGTCCCTTGCTGTCACACCCTGACTTTTGCGGAAGCGTGTTTATGTGTGACTTGCTTAATATCATTGCATTCAATCATAACAACAACTATATGATAAAACTAAAGATGATCATCTATTAAATAAGTTTAAAATACCACAAACATCATTGTTTTGAAACATAGACTTCAAATCCGAATTACAAACAATACGAATTGTTTAGAGTTCCATAAGGATTCGACAAAAGACTTTAAATAAAACCAGGTTTTGAAAGATGTGTCTCATCTAGGATAAGACACACTATCCAAACCCTAAGACACCGGATGACATCTTTTATTCTTAACATAACTTGAAACATCCAAACGCCCGCCAGATCCACATTTAATTCCCTGAAATACATGTAGTTTGAAAACATCAACAAAAGTTGAGCGAGTTCAAGTGCTTTGTATGTGTGCACAAATAAACCATTGAAATCATTGAAAGTATGTTTGTTTGTAAATCCTGGTATGAAAGCAAACAAGGAAAACAAAGAACAGATCGATTAATGGTTTGCAAGGCCATTAATACGTGTGACGTGATACAGGAAGGCTCAAACCTAGCAGATTTTGCACCGGGCTTCCGGCTGTAAGACATAGTCACCTCATGGGCCAACCCTGGTCCATATGGGCGGGGCTCGCTACACCCAAATAGATCTATCACTCATGTCCCTCGGTCCTACAACGAGGATTAATGGTCTTAAGCGTTGTACCCACCACTCACATGATCTAGCAGTACCTTTCCTTAGCTAACCATACCACATATACATGTTTGTAAACAGTCTGTAACATGTACTTCACCCCCGAAGTTATAAAACTGAAAACAGTTAAAAGAAAAGGGGGAACATGAACTCACAGTCTTACGTTCTTCGTAATCACAGTAACTCAAAGCTTCTTTCGGTGTACACGACTACCTACAACGTACTATGATCTATTAGACGAGCGGGTCGTGCCTTGACTTAGTATTAGTTAGTGTCCATGAGTTACGTTTCTTTGAGTCTTCAATATTATTCCAAGTTATATAATTATTTGTTAAAATAATAAATATTTTAACTTAAATTATATTTATTAAACTTTGGAATAATTGTTAAAACAATATATTTTAACTTGATTGCTTTCAAGTATTTATACATGTATTTCCTTCCCAAGAATGGGTGTATTTGTATTCGTATTCTTATACTTGTATATTTTTGCCATGTATTGGTTTCGTATTCTGGAGTGTATTTATACGTACCAGAATACGTATTTTCTTGTAATTGTTAAGTATTCTTATACTTAATTTTTGTATAATTTTTTTCCGGAATAATATCTCTAGTAAAAATACATTAATATATATTTCCAAAATATATATTTTAAGAAACACTACTCAGAAAAATTATTTATAATGTTTCCCTTGGTAAAAATATTTATAAATTTCATACAAGTCTCAAATATAATATATTTTCAAGTCTAACTTAGAAAATATATATAAATCCATTTTCCTTTCAAAAATAATATATTTCAAGTTTATTTAAGGAAATATATTTTCTCTCAAAAATAATGTATTTCATCTTTGTTTGAGAAAATATATATTTCTTTAAAAAAAAATAATACATCTTCTAATAATTCCAAGAAATATATATTTTTTTCTTGCCAAAAAATAATATGTTTTCTTCTTGTCAAAAATATGATATATATTGTAATAATTGTAAAAATCATATTTTTGTTCTCTTGGTGTCCAAAATATTATTTACCAAAATTATACTTGTGAATAAATTTTCCGGAATATTTTTGTGAGTTATATTCCCTTGTTCGGTTCCACCAATATTTGGGTATTCTTTGTGTATTTATTCTTGGAATTTTGGTAATATTTTGGATTGTAATTTTTGGTATTTTGATGAGTTATATTATTTCAAGTCCTAAAATAATATAACTAATACACATAATATACAAATAATCACACACATGGTGACTTCTAAATATATATTTTCCTAAATACATAATTAGTAACTTTTATTTATAAAAAGCAACCTCCAATATTTATAATTTTTGTAACAAAATTTGTGGCAAACTTTATGTGAAAATTCATGGTTTAAAATACACTTGTAAATATTTGTTCAAAAATATTTTTCTAAGTGTTTAATTTTTAGAAAAATTTTGCCATAGTTTCCCCTAAAAATGAAGGTTTCCATACCTTGAAGGCATATCATTTTCTTTTTGTAAATCAACACAATCAATCATCAATCAACAACAAACAATCTACACTTACCAACTTTACCAAAAACAAGCATAAAGTACCACTTCATGAACTTGAAAATTTACAAAAATGTGTAGTAACTTACTAGTGTATTTAGTAAGTCTTGATACCCTTTAAAATGTGGTTGTTTCTTTAAAAACATCATTTTTAAGGAAGTTAGTTCTTTACAACTTATAATCACATTTTCTAAAAATGTTTCTTCATGGATTTTTCTTGTTACACATGTGTTTCTACACTTGTTTAACCTCTAAAAATATGGTTGATTTCTTTAAGAACCAAGATTAAACAAACTTTGTATTTTTAACTTGATTTCTTGAAAAATCACTCTTGAAATCTTAGATTTACAAGACTTACAACTCACTTTAACCATCATTTTATAAGAAAACATTATATTCTTTCAAGTTCATGTCTTTCATGAGAATGATCTATTAATCTCTAACATTTTCATCCTCTCATCTTGCTAGATTATGTTTTTAATCATGATCTAGCAAGATCATATGATGATCTACATCATTTACATAAGTAATCAACAATCAACAAGTAAATCAACACATAAACAACATGATTTCTTCATGATTTAAGCTTATGTTCATGTTTCATTCTCTTGATTCTTAGTGTTCTTCAAGATTAACATTATGTACCATCTTTTTACCACTTAAATATGATGTAAAATGAAGAGATTAGTGTTCTTATCACTAGCTCAAGGCTAGGGATGATCAAGAGAAGAAAAGAAGAGGATAAAAGCAAATGGTGAAGGTCCTTGAACTTCCGAAAGCTCCTAGCTTCCTTATGCACCTTCTAACACCCTTGAGTATACTTGGATTTGGATGAAGTTGACTGAATGATGGTGGTGTGTGGGGGGTTGTTCTCGGTCGTGAACAAGCAAGAGAGGAAGAGAGAAAGTGTGTGTGAAGTACGGAATGAGAAATGAAAGCTTATGTCTTCAAGTTAATCTTATAATCCTTCTAACACTTAGTTTCCATTGGTTTTTATGTCCATTAAAGAGAAACAAGATCCAATATTAAATTAAAAGAAAATCTCATGATGGGGGCCATGTTGGGCCGTCCACTAGGTGGGGGGGTATAGGTGTAGGTTGTAACTAAGTTAGATTGTAATGGTTAGAATCCAAGTGTATAGTTAGGGATTTAGTTATTAGATATTTATATAGTGTGTTGTGATGTTCGGGGACCATAATTCGCTTGGTAATGTTAAAACAATGCTTCTAGTGAAAATTTGGTGTTTCAGGTAGTGTCCGGTTGTTCGGTTGGTTACCGGTTCATTAAGGTGCTAAACTATGCAATTTAGTGTGCTTCATGTACCCTTTTGTGACACTTTTGATTCCCGACACTTAGGAAAGTATTAAGGACCATTTAACCATATTTCTGCATGATGTTAGTGTGTTTAAATGCTGAAAATTGCTGATTTTTGCTGGATTCAGCACTTTATGTGAGTTTTAGGCACTTTCCGGCACTTAAACTATCTCTAGGAAGGCAGTTTTGGGATCCTTACTTTCCTACACACTATACTAGTGTAATACTTGGTTTATGGCTCATTCCGTGTCTCATTACAATGTCTGTCTATTTACTGAACTCCATCAGCATATTTATGATTTATCTGAAACTGTGTTAACTGTGTTTCGTGCATCATTTAAGTCAATAAAGTTCTCATGCAATATTGATATGACATTAAGCAATATGTGATGCACATGTATGTATATGACAATAATCAGAAAGAAATTCAAGTCATTAATTGTAATTCAGCACAGTCATTAAGCACTAATCAGGGTTTTATAGTTGTACGGATACCTAGAATTTTGACAGTTGTCACATTCTCCCCCTGTTAAGAAAATTTCATCCCGAAATTTTAAGCTTTACTACTAGCTACAGGGGTGTTGGGGAATAAATGCGGGTACTTAGCTTTCATAAGGTCTTCATGCTCCCAAGTAAATTCTGGGCCGTGACGCGCATTCCATCGAACCTTGACAAGTTTAACACTACTCCTCCGAGTCTTGTTAACCTTCCAATCAGTAACCTCAATGGGTTCTTCGGTAAAGTGGAGTGTGTCGTCTATGTGAACTTCATCAGCAGGGATGACCACTGTTTCTTGTGTTGGACTTTTCTTCATATTAGATACATGAAATGTATCATGAACACCATTACGTTCTGCTGGTAGCTCCAACTTGTATGCCACGGGAGCAATCCTTTCCAGGATTTTGAACGGTTTGATAAAACGTGGGTTTAACTTACCACGCTTCCCAAAGCATGCCACACCTTTCCAAGGTGAAACTTTTAACAAAACCATATCACCCACTTCAAATTCCAAGGGTTTTCGTATTTGGTCCGCATAGCTCTTCTGTCGATCGCGAGCCGCCTTGATGCGCTCTCGGATCTGTATGATCTTATCCGTTGTCTCTTGGACCAGTTCGGGACCAATCATCTGTCTATCACTTGCGTCTGCCCAGCATAACGGTGATCGACACTTGCGTCCGTAGAGAGCCTCGGACGGTGCAGCTTGAATGCTTGTATGGTAGCTGTTGTTATAGGTGAACTCAACTAAAGGTAGGTGAGTGTCCCAACTACCACCCAAGTCCATTACGCAAGAACGTAACACATCTTAAAGTGTCTGAATCGTTCTCTCACTTTGACTGTCCGTCTGTGGATGAAAAGCAGTACTCAGATTCAACTGAGAACCAAACGCTTCTTGAAAGGATTTCCAAATCCTTGATACAAATCTTCCATCTCTATCAGATATAATTGAGATAGGCACTCCATGATGTGAGACTATCTCCTTTAGGTACAGTTCGGCTAGCTTACCTGTGTTGTCCTTCTCTCTGATCGGTAAAAAGTGCGCAGACTTTGTCAAACAGTCCACGATTACCCAAATCGTGTCATGACCTTGGGGAGTCTTGGGTAACTTCGTTATGAAATCCATTGAGATCTGCTCCCATTTCCACATGGGTATCTCAGGTTGCTGCAGAAGACCTGAAGGCTTCTGATACTCGGCCTTCACCTTGGCACAAGTCAAACACTTCCCAACATAAGTAGCTACATCACCCTTAAGTCTTGGCCACCAGTAATAATCCTTCAAATCTTGGTACATCTTGTCCGATCCTGGATGGATCGAGTACCTCGACTTATGAGCTTCATAAAAAATAACATCTCTAAGACCACCAAAAAGCGGAACCCAAATTTGTCCCATAAAATACAAGGTTCCTTCCTTGTTGGGTACCAACCTTTTCTCCATCCCACGGAGATATTCAGCCCTTAAATTTTCTTTCTTAAGGGCTTCTCTCTATGCAGCACGAATACGCAACGAGAGGTATGTCTGAATAATCATCTCTAAAGCCCTAACCCTTATGGGCTTGATCCTTTCTTTTTGACTTAAGGCATCTGCCACCACATTCGCCTTTCCCGGATGATATTTGATTTCACAATCATAATCATTTAACAACTCAACCCATCGTCACTGTCTCATATTAAGCTCTTTCTGGTCGAATATGTGCTGAAGGCTCTTATGATCTGTAAAGATCGTACATCGGGTACCATAAAGGTAATGCCACCAAATCTTCAAGGCAAACACCACTGCGCCTAATTCCAAATCATGTGTGGTGTAGTTCTTCTCATGAACCATCAATTGGCGCGAAGCATAAGCGATAACCTTTTGTCGCTGCATTAGCACACAGCCCAATCCCTGACGCGAGGCGTCACAATATACCACGAAGTCGTCGGTGCTTTTGGGTAGGGATAAAATAGGTGCATCGCAAAGCTTATTCTTTATGTCACACCCCGACCACGTAAAGCAACCAAACGTGGCGGAAACGTCGGGGAGTGTTGTAACAGAATTATTGTTTCATAACCATGGCATAAATGAATTCTGTTTTATTGAATAAATGAACTCATCGTTTTAATACAATCAAATAAGTACAACTATGATCTTCCAAGTTTTAAAGTTGCTAAGGCACGAGTCCATCCTATATGTAGCATGTATCAACAATCATTGCAAAGCAGTACCTGAAACATGTGTAAAAATAGGTACGTCAGCATAAAAATGCCTGTGAGATACATAGGTTTTGTGAAATAAGATTCATGACTTATGTTTAAGAAAATGTTTAGTCATAAACCTTGTAGTTTGCTTTGTTTTGTAAATCATTTGAAAAGCAATAAGATCAGATGATATGTATAAATAAGAGAAAAATGTATAGTTAAATGAATAACCATTGTAAAATGAGTTTATATAAGATAAGTTGCTTGTAAAACAATGTATTGTAAAAAGTATGTTATTTGTATAAAATGTTATATGTCTCAAACTGAAATGATTCAGATAACGATACAATATGTAATACCATACAAACACTTATATATAGGAAGTACCAGCGGCGTATCCACCATGCTTGTATCATATTACACACTCCTCGTTATTCAAATCACTTACTCAAACCAAACCAAACCAAACAATGTAAGATGTCTATGTTTAAACATATTGTCAAATGTATTGAATAATATGTCAAAATGTTTATGTGTCCAATATAAATCATGTAATGTGTAACCAATGTGATTTGTATAAATAAATGTAAGATTAAACAAATAACCTTATAGTAGCATATTAAAAGTATACTTTGGATTTGGTAGTAACATATTAAACTATGTTTTGGTTTCATAAATAACATATCAAAATATGCTTTAGATGTGATAAATAACATATTAAACTATGTTTTGGTTTTGTAAATAACATATCAAAATATGCTTTAGATGATTAATAAAATATATGTTGGTTTTGTACAATACCACACATGAGAGTATATCAAAGTATACTTTAATAGTGTGATTTGAGAATTCAATCAGACCTGGTGCATCAAGATACACCTTTGAGACTATAGAAATACCACAAAGGCAATTTCTATTTGGATGGAGCAACAAATTGGTTTCAGACATTCCATGACAATAGGAATGGGGTGTCAAATCCTATAGCGCTATATCATACTAACAATCGGTCTGGTGAACATAAAATAAGTACAATTCAACATTTTTATTTTATGTTCTTTGAGAAATCAATGCTTAAATCATAGATAGTCATTCAATTTGTCAATAGATAAGTAATAACATGTATAATCAATTATACTTTTGGAAAACATGAAAGTAACAGATAGGTACACATGCTTCACCCCAAAACAGTTTGGAAAACAGTAAAATAGGGGAACTATGTACTCACCTGAGATTGCTCAGATGTCTAAAGATAACCACCAAGTAATGCTAGAGATCTCGGAATATCAAACGGCACCTAATATAGGTAACTACTTTAATAAACCGGACCTAAATCGGAGGATTTAGATAGAATGAGGGTTCGTAAACCAAACGAGTATAGAGACTCGTGTCATATGGTTTAACAAAGCCTACATACTAAATGAAACCTAACCTAATTGTTTTCGACCCATTACGACCCGTTTAGGTAGCTTATGCTACTTTAACGCGTCGTGCGCGTGAAACGCGTTCGGACCGCCTAACTAGTCCTATGACAAGTAGAATATGCCTAAATATGTTACATAATCAGTTATGTGACAAAGGTTTAGGTTACATATGCTTAATTACCAATTATACATGAAAAGGGTATTCTGGTAATTTACCTAAGGCATATAAACTACCTATCATACAACTACTTAAACGATGTGACCATAGGGTATAACCTCGGAAGGTTATTCCCTACCTACTATGGTCACCTAATGTATTTGGTCGGATCCTAATGATCGACCAAATGGGTCGGGTTCGAGGTATAAGCGATTTATCAGATCGCTTACCCTACGACCCTAGACAACGTGGTAATCAGTAGGCATAGTCCCAAGGGACTATAACCATCGTGATTACAATCACGTTGCGAAGTTCAAACGAACTTCGCATTGACCATAAGCTGGTCAACGCTGAAAGTCAAACAAAGTTTGACTTTCGGACTCGAAAAGCAGTAAAATAAGGAAAAGAACGAAAGAATACTTACCCAGGGTCCCCGAATGCTAATCCCGATTCAAGAATCTCAGGTATGAAACAATGGTTTCAACTTAGAGCTCCTCAAATCAGAATTCTAGTGATTTTTAAGCAATGGGGGGTGGGGTATTTATAGTATTCGGTCCACCGTTAAGATCGTTTGTCGAATATCGTGCCTTAATCGAAACCGTACAAGTGTCGGAAAGTTGTGGTGCCTAAAAATGATGTTTATCAGCTGAATATGCAAGTTGCAAGTGTGTGGTTGTGGTTAAAACAGCTGGTACACGCTGACTGTTCGTTCTGATCTGTTCTGGGAGTCTGACGCGGGCCGCCTAAGAATGTTAAGAAACTGAGGCGGGCCGCCTAGCTGTCTGATCAGCAAACTTCTTGCAGAATTGACAGTTTTGGTCCCTGCACGTGTTTAAGGCCATTTCCGACACTTCTAAAGCCCGTAAAGCCAACTTTAAGGCCCTAAAATGTTGCCTAAACATTGTGGACATGAAACATGCTCAAAAATATGCCGGGTGTTGGTTCGTTTGGCCGTACGAACGCTATGTTCGCTTAATTACGACGGAATGCGCACAAGCGCGAAAAACGATCCAAATGACGAAACGAATGGATTTTTGGCAAGCCAAACACTAAAGCATAATATAGTCATGCTTACATAAATTTTTGGATGTCCGGATGTATTCAGAACATAAGTTATGCGCGAAAATGCAAACTTGTGCACTTTTTTACACTTTTAGTCCCTCAATGACCCAAAAGTTTATTTTAGCATACCGAACCCCTCAAAGCCTATTTCTAAGCTATGTGAAGGATATTTATGGTATGTTTAACTTATGGTCATGTTCCGGAATGTCTGTTACAGTTCAAATTGGCATACTTTCGCAATTTGTCAAATTTAGTCCCTGTAAGCGAATTAACTTGTTTTTGCCATACCAAAGCCTTCAAAACTTATTTCTAAGTTATGTAAAGGTTATTTAAGGTATGTTAAGCCTATTTCACTATTCCGGAGTGTTCGTTGGATTAAACTGGTTATATTTACGCATCAGAGCGCGTATAACCTTCCAGAAAGCAATTTAAAGCTTAAAATCAAACAAGAGTTGATATGTGCAAATGATACACATATTTTTACAAATCCCAAGTATGAAATACAATATTTCATTGGTTTGGCATTTGTTTGATGGTTGAAGTGACACAGGTGTTACAGTCTCCCCTACTTTAGGAAATTTCGTCCCGAAATTTAATTCTAGAGGAAACTTGTGAAGACATTTGTGACGATTTCGCCTTCTAATAGATCCATTGAACCCTTAAGTAAAAACTTTGGGCCATTTTAGAACTCTTAGCGAATTTGTTAACCCTCAAAGTGAATTCCTTGTAGTAGTAAAACATGGAATTTTTGAACTACGGACAGAAGAACGTTTCTTATGAATACTTATCATAGGAAACTTGTGTGTGCTTGAAATCAGAATTGGGGAGTGTAAGAATAAATGACATCGGTCAAAGTCCGAGACTTCTCCCGTATCATTATTCTCGTCACTTTAGGTCTTAACACATGACAAAACTTCTTGTGGTTTCTGTGCACTGACTTCCATAATTATGTAGGCCTCCATAATTACGTAATCCCTTGCACAGTCCGCACAGTTCATTTCATAATGTGTAGTGGAAAAATCAATTGAATAAGCATGAAGCGACCAGTCTAGACCACCAAAGGATCTTTTCAACTAGATCAGCGAACGATCTTTTTAACTAGATCAACGCATGATCTTCTTAACTAGACCGTCGTGCGATCTTCTTGAATAGATCACTTAAGGGATCTTTTTAATTATATCATCACATGATATTTCTAATCAGATTTTCAAAATCAATCTGTTTAACCAGACCACTCAAGGGTCCAATTATAGAATAGTACATTATAACCCAAGGGACTTTACTACAACGTAGAAGTCCATTAAGGATTTAAGATAGTAACTTTGGATATCCTATTATGAATCTCTCATATGAAATATGAAAGACTCTACGAGGATTTGGATGGATCACATACAACCACAAAACATGTAAGAAAACACATAAGCACATAATTAGTTAACTTGATTCTTTAATTCGTTATCTTTGGGTATGGATATTTAAAGCACACTAGAAATCCAATCCATGAATTTCATTCGGTACTTTAATCATTTTCAAGGATCCATCTATAAAGATAGAAGGATTCTCAATAAAAGTTTGGCTT
Source organism: Helianthus tuberosus (assembly GCA_030545235.1). Classification (NCBI taxonomy): domain Eukaryota; kingdom Viridiplantae; phylum Streptophyta; class Magnoliopsida; order Asterales; family Asteraceae; genus Helianthus; species Helianthus tuberosus. Next base: position 1,864,671 of record JARYGA010059779.1, read on the forward strand.
TGTTTCTTAAAAGAAACAAGTGTTAAAGGTTCTTGGGGAGATCACAAGTGATCATAAAATGATAGAACCATACGAGTAGTTTGTCTTTGAGTTGACATCATAAGGTTGTATCCAACGTTCACACAATCGTATCAGTTTTTTAAAAATAAATACGACGAATTTTTATTTATATAACAACTGACTTGTCTTTAAACATCATAAGATAACAACCAAGGAAATAACAAAACACTAGTTGTTCACTGCCGCATCTAGTTGTTCACTGCCACATCATTGTTCATGTTTGCCTCATTGATGTTAAACGCTCGTCCTCGCGCCGGAGGTGCGTTAACAAGCCTTGGGCAATTGTTCCTGTAGTGGGTAAGGTCACCGCAGTTATAACATGACCCCGGAGGGAACCGTGCTTGAACAGCAGCAGGGTTTGCAGCAGCTTGATTTGCATAGCGACAAACATTGATCAAATGTCCCAACCGCCCACAGTGGGTACATTTGTGACACTGCTCTTGCGCTAGATGATGACGGTTGCACTTGTCGCACAAAGGTGCAGTACCAACATAGTTTTGCCTTTTGCGAGGTTGTGCTGGTTGGTTTGGTGCAACCTGTTTGTCTTGAGCAGTTACAGCGCAGTTCTGAGAGGCTTTGCGCTTCTTCTTCTTGGACACCTCAGCATTTTCTTCCTTTGGTTCCACATGAGCAGTCTTGTCAGATGGTCTTGGGTCGCCCTTCCGAAACAGCTTTTTCTTTCTGATGTGGGATTCAGTTAGGGTGGCAGACAGTTCAATGGCTTGTCTGACAGTAGTAGGGTTACTGCCAGTAACGATATCCTGAACTAGGTCAGGAAGACCATCAGTATATTTCTCGATCGCCTTATCCACAGGAGTAACCATTGCAGGGCACAAAAGGCTCAATTCTTCATAACGGTCAGTATAGGCTCGATGCTCGCCACTGTCTTGCTTCAAATTATCAAACTCCCTCTCCAAAGCTCGCAGTTCATGACGAGGGCAAAACTCCTTCATCATAAGAGCCCTAAGCTCAGCCCAAGTCTGTGCTAACGCAACCTCAGCACCGCGGTCTCTCATCACCCCGTTCCACCATGTGAGAGCCCTCTTCTGAAACACACTTGAAGAAAACTCGACCTTGCGATTTTCAGGACACTGAACATGACGGAAGGTATTCTCAATGCTCTCGAACCATTGAAGAAGCCCAGTTGCTCCCTCAGAACCACTAAACTTGAGTGGTTTAGCCGAGTTGAAACTCTTGAAATTGCATGGAGCATTGTTGTTGTTGATGGCTTGCATCATTTGAGCATAAAGATTTGGGAAGGCAACAGCCATTTGCTGCGCGATGATTTCCGCCAATTCGGCATTTTCCATCTGATTGTCGCGTCGAGGAGGCATTCTAAAAGAGGTACATGAAAGGAAACGAGTGAGAGATTTAGACGAAAAGAATGAGATGAATCAAATCTGATGAAAGCAAGGATAGTGGTCATTTGTTTGTTACTACAAAGCAACAAACGACACACAATGACTAATCAAAGTAAATGGATTAAAATAATGTATCGCGAAGACATGCTCGCCTATAAGTGAACACTCCTCCCAAGAATTCCCAGGTAAGCACAACTGGTCTCGCGTCTGATGAGATGTATACGAAGTGCTTGCCTAGACAGAAAACCCAGAATACAGGCATTCACCCTTCCAGTTTGCACGTGTTCACATTATTTAAAACCCAAAACCTTGACGAGATTTTGAAAACTCAAAGGGGTTCAAAACCATATAACAGAAGGTTCAAAACCTAGCAATCAATCATCCTAGAACAGATGATTAGTTTTCAAAGCGGTTTTGAAATTTGTGTTCTTGTTGTGGTCGTCGCCTAAGGATAGGTGACGGTATTGTTTTATGACTAAACGCAAGTAAACTCGCGTTAGGGTCCTAAGAAGGTTATAGACTAGGTCAAAGCATTACTAATAACCTAATTCCCTATAACCAGTGGCTCTGATACCAACTTTTCTGTCACACCCCGACCACGTAAAGCAACCAAACGTGGCGGAAACGTCGGGGAGTGTTGTAACAGAATTATTGTTTCATAACCATGGCATAAATGAATTCTGTTTTATTGAATAAATGAACTCATCGTTTTAATACAATCAAATAAGTACAACTATGATCTTCCAAGTTTTAAAGTTGCTAAGGCACGAGTCCATCCTATATGTAGCATGTATCAACAATCATTGCAAAGCAGTACCTGAAACATGTGTAAAAATAGGTACGTCAGCATAAAAATGCCTGTGAGATACATAGGTTTTGTGAAATAAGATTCATGACTTATGTTTAAGAAAATGTTTAGTCATAAACCTTGTAGTTTGCTTTGTTTTGTAAATCATTTGAAAAGCAATAAGATCAGATGATATGTATAAATAAGAGAAAAATGTATAGTTAAATGAATAACCATTGTAAAATGAGTTTATATAAGATAAGTTGCTTGTAAAACAATGTATTGTAAAAAGTATGTTATTTGTATAAAATGTTATATGTCTCAAACTGAAATGATTCAGATAACGATACAATATGTAATACCATACAAACACTTATATATAGGAAGTACCAGCGGCGTATCCACCATGCTTGTATCATATTACACACTCCTCGTTATTCAAATCACTTACTCAAACCAAACCAAACCAAACCAAACAATGTAAGATGTCTATGTTTAAACATATTGTCAAATGTATTGAATAATATGTCAAAATGTTTATGTGTCCAATATAAATCATGTAATGTGTAACCAATGTGATTTGTATAAATAAATGTAAGATTAAACAAATAACCTTATAGTAGCATATTAAAAGTATACTTTGGATTTGGTAGTAACATATTAAACTATGTTTTGGTTTCATAAATAACATATCAAAATATGCTTTAGATGTGATAAATAACATATTAAACTATGTTTTGGTTTTGTAAATAACATATCAAAATATGCTTTAGATGATTAATAAAATATATGTTGGTTTTGTACAATACCACACATGAGAGTATATCAAAGTATACTTTAATAGTGTGATTTGAGAATTCAATCAGACCTGGTGCATCAAGATACACCTTTGAGACTATAGAAATACCACAAAGGCAATTTCTATTTGGATGGAGCAACAAATTGGTTTCAGACATTCCATGACAATAGGAATGGGGTGTCAAATCCTATAGCGCTATATCATACTAACAATCGGTCTGGTGAACATAAAATAAGTACAATTCAACATTTTTATTTTATGTTCTTTGAGAAATCAATGCTTAAATCATAGATAGTCATTCAATTTGTCAATAGATAAGTAATAACATGTATAATCAATTATACTTTTGGAAAACATGAAAGTAACAGATAGGTACACATGCTTCACCCCAAAACAGTTTGGAAAACAGTAAAATAGGGGAACTATGTACTCACCTGAGATTGCTCAGATGTCTAAAGATAACCACCAAGTAATGCTAGAGATCTCGGAATATCAAACGGCACCTAATATAGGTAACTACTTTAATAAACCGGACCTAAATCGGAGGATTTAGATAGAATGAGGGTTCGTAAACCAAACGAGTATAGAGACTCGTGTCATATGGTTTAACAAAGCCTACATACTAAATGAAACCTAACCTAATTGTTTTCGACCCATTACGACCCGTTTAGGTAGCTTATGCTACTTTAACGCGTCGTGCGCGTGAAACGCGTTCGGACCGCCTAACTAGTCCTATGACAAGTAGAATATGCCTAAATATGTTACATAATCAGTTATGTGACAAAGGTTTAGGTTACATATGCTTAATTACCAATTATACATGAAAAGGGTATTCTGGTAATTTACCTAAGGCATATAAACTACCTATCATACAACTACTTAAACGATGTGACCATAGGGTATAACCTCGGAAGGTTATTCCCTACCTACTATGGTCACCTAATGTATTTGGTCGGATCCTAATGATCGACCAAATGGGTCGGGTTCGAGGTATAAGCGATTTATCAGATCGCTTACCCTACGACCCTAGACAACGTGGTAATCAGTAGGCATAGTCCCAAGGGACTATAACCATCGTGATTACAATCACGTTGCGAAGTTCAAACGAACTTCGCATTGACCATAAGCTGGTCAACGCTGAAAGTCAAACAAAGTTTGACTTTCGGACTCGAAAAGCAGTAAAATAAGGAAAAGAACGAAAGAATACTTACCCAGGGTCCCCGAATGCTAATCCCGATTCAAGAATCTCAGGTATGAAACAATGGTTTCAACTTAGAGCTCCTCAAATCAGAATTCTAGTGATTTTTAAGCAATGGGGGGTGGGGTATTTATAGTATTCGGTCCACCGTTAAGATCGTTTGTCGAATATCGTGCCTTAATCGAAACCGTACAAGTGTCGGAAAGTTGTGGTGCCTAAAAATGATGTTTATCAGCTGAATATGCAAGTTGCAAGTGTGTGGTTGTGGTTAAAACAGCTGGTACACGCTGACTGTTCGTTCTGATCTGTTCTGGGAGTCTGACGCGGGCCGCCTAAGAATGTTAAGAAACTGAGGCGGGCCGCCTAGCTGTCTGATCAGCAAACTTCTTGCAGAATTGACAGTTTTGGTCCCTGCACGTGTTTAAGGCCATTTCCGACACTTCTAAGGCCCGTAAAGCCAACTTTAAGGCCCTAAAATGTTGCCTAAACATTGTGGACATGAAACATGCTCAAAAATATGCCGGGTGTTGGTTCGTTTGGCCGTACGAATGCTATGTTCGCTTAATTACGACGGAATGCGCACAAGCGCGAAAAACGATCCAAATGACGAAACGAATGGATTTTTGGCAAGCCAAACACTAAAGCATAATATAGTCATGCTTACATAAATTTTTGGATGTCCGGATGTATTCAGAACATAAGTTATGCGCGAAAATGCAAACTTGTGCACTTTTTTACACTTTTAGTCCCTCAATGACCCAAAAGTTTATTTTAGCATACCGAACCCCTCAAAGCCTATTTCTAAGCTATGTGAAGGATATTTATGGTATGTTTAACTTATGGTCATGTTCCGGAATGTCTGTTAGAGTTCAAATTGGCATACTTTCGCAATTTGTCAAATTTAGTCCCTGTAAGCGAATTAACTTGTTTTTGCCATACCAAAGCCTTCAAAACTTATTTCTAAGTTATGTAAAGGTTATTTAAGGTATGTTAAGCCTATTTCACTATTCCGGAGTGTTCGTTGGATTAAACTGGTTATATTTACGCATCAGAGCGCGTATAACCTTCCAGAAAGCAATTTAAAGCTTAAAATCAAACAAGAGTTGATATGTGCAAATGATACACATATTTTTACAAATCCCAAGTATGAAATACAATATTTCATTGGTTTGGCATTTGTTTGATGGTTGAAGTGACACAGGTGTTACACTTTATCAGCTGAAAAGCTTCTTCTTGTTTATCTCCCCATTCATACTTCTTATCCTTTTGAGTAAGGGAGGTCAGCGGCTGAGCGATTTTAGAAAAATCCTCAATGAATCTGCGATAATACCCTGCTAAGCCCAAAAACTGTCGGATCTCGGTTGGCGTCTTCGGAGTTTCCCAATTCTTAATCGCCTCGATCTTGGTGGGATCCACATGAATTCCATTCTCATTTACCACATGACAGAGGAAATGTACCTCACGCAACCAAAACTCTCACTTTGAGAACTCAGCGTAAAGTTTCTCCTTCTTTAGCAGCTCTAAAATAGCTTTAAGGTGTTGCTCATGCTCTTCCTTCGACCGCGAATAGATCAAAATATCATCGATAAACACAATCACGAATTTATCGAGATATGGCTTGCAAACTCGATTCATCAAATCCATGAATACTGCCGGTGCATTTATCAAACCAAATGGCATCACTAGAAACTCATAATGTCCATAACGAGTTCTAAAGGCAGTCTTCGGTATACTCTCTTCTTGAATCCGCAGCTGGTGATAACCTGATCCAAGATCGATCTTGGAGTAGTAACTCGAACCCTGAAGTTGATCGAATAGATTATCAATCCTCGGCAGAGGATACTGATTCTTGATGGTTAACTTGTTCAGCTCTCGGTAGTCAATGCACATGCGAAAACTACCGTCCTTCTTCTTGACGAACAGAACTGGAGCTCCCCAAGGCAAAAAGCTTGGTCTAATGAATCCCTTGTCCAAAAGCTCCTGAAGCTGCGTCGACAACTCTTGCATCTCTGAAGGCGCAAGTCGATAAGGTGCCTTGGATACAGGCGCGGCTCCTGGAACCAAGCCAATATGGAATTCGACTTGTCGTTGGGGTGGTAACCTGGCAAGTCTTCGGGGAAGACTTCAGGATATTCCCTTACCACAGGGATATCTTCGAGCCTCGGTTCTTCGGCTTCTTTGTCAACAACGTGAGCCAAGAAGGCAACACATCCCTTCCACAAAAACTTTCGGGCCTTCAAACAAATGATAATCATTAGAGGCGTACCATGCTTCTCCACATGAATCACGATCGTGTCTCCATTCCTCATTGGGATGCGGATAATCTTCTCATGACATACGATCTCAGCTCTGTTACTCGACAACCAATCCATTCCAACCACTACGTCGAAACTTCCCAATTCAACTGTCAGCAGATCAATCATAAACTCACGCTTTCCAAGCTCTATCACACAGCCTCTAATCACTTCTCTAGCTTCTACTAGCTTCCCATTAGCTAGTTCTATCGAGTACGTGATATCTAACTTACTTGCAACTAACCCAAGTATATCCTTAAACTCTAGGGATACAAAGCTATAGTCGGCACCGGTATTAAATAGCACAGATGCAAAATGTTGATTGATAGGGAACGTACCAGTGACTACGATTGGATCTTGATGAGCTTCCCTAGTTCTAATGTTGAAGTCTCTTCCTTGGGCTTGATTGTTCTTCGGGCAATCCCGCTTGAAATGCCCAACATTACCACAGCTAAAGCAACCTTGTCTGCGACCATTTCCGTTCCCATTTCTGCCCTGGTTGTTGTTTGCTCCACGGTTTCCGTTACTAGCTTGATTCTCGTTTCCATTCCGGTTTCCATTACCTCCCTGGTTATTTCTATTCCCATAACCGTTTCCACCACGGTTACCATTGCCGTTGCCATTTCCATTTCCTCTCTGACCACCATTCCCATGACCATTACCAACCCAGCACGTTTCCTTAGAATGACCATTCTTTCCGCATGATTCACATTTCCTAAACCTACACTGGCCGGCATGATGAAACTGACATACATCACATTTGGGCAGGGTGCCCATGTATCCTTTTCCTTTGTTCTCAGCAGTAGCAGCACCAGTCCTGACCTCGGCTGGTGGGTTAGCATCTTTACGCTTGTTAGTACCACTGTTGTTTCCTTGGGTACCCTTCTTGAAATTCGAGAACTTCCTTTTGTTCTCTCCAGACGACTCGACATGAGTCTCCTTCTTCTTTTGTTCAGAGATTGAAAACTTGCCCAATCTGATCGCTTCTTCAGTCAGTGCCACACTCAAGTCGATGGCTTCAGTAATTGTTGGAGGCTTAGAAGTAGTCACCATGCTCAGTATTTGGGGTGCCAATCCCCAAATGAAATGTGTGTCTCGCTTGAACTCTGGCTCTACCATGTAGGGGACAACACGAGACAAATCATGGAATCTCTGCACATACTCAGCGATCTTAGTACCAACCGTTTTCAGATTTCAAAACTCGGTTTCCAACTTCTGAATCTCAGCCCTCGAACAGTACTTCTTACGCATCAGCTCTTTCAACTTGTCCCAAGTCATAGCATATGCTGCAGCCTCACCTAGAGTCTGAACCTGAAGGTTCCACCATGATATGGCTCCATCTAGGAATAGTCCAGAAATGTAAGTGACTTGATGCTCCAGCGCACACTTGCTCATTCACAGCACAGAATCTGTCTTCTCAGCCCATCTTACAAAAGCTACAGCACCTCTAGTGTCGTCAAAGTTCAGAGGCTTGCAGTCAAGGAACTGCTTGTAAGTACAGCCGTGAGGTGGGTTATTTCCTGAGGTACCTCTGCTATGTTCAGAGCGTAGGGCCTCATGTTGTGCAATTTCCTGTGAAATTCGTTCTTGCAATTCTGCCTCGGTTGTGGGCAACTGAGTGTTCCTTCGTGGAGGCATCTTCTAAAAGAAGATTGTATAGGTCAGGTCTTATTTGTATAATAAGTAGTACGTATATATAATAGTGTTTATCATAGCAAGTAAGCATGTAACATCACAATCATATTATAAACATGTAAATTAACAACGTATTTAATGAGAATATGACAATTGGGCTTTCATTAATCATCGACCACAAGTATTGTTACATTTTTACAAGGGTATCATATCAAAAGGATCACAGGGTCTCACTACCCTTGTCCAACAAGTCTATTAGTCTACAAAAGTCATACAATCAAAAGGTGGTCTACAAAAGGCTTCACTAGCTCAGCTCAATAGTGGTGCTCTCATCAAAAGTAATGCTACCTACATAAAACCAAAAACCAACTATGCTGATGGTGGTGGAGGAGGAGGTGGAGGAAAGAAAAGCAAGCTGCGCACATGCGCAAGCTCCTCCTCAAGCTCATAAACATGACACAACAGATAACTGATCTGCTGCTCGATGGTAAGAAATCGAGCATCAAACTCTGGAAATGGAGTAAGAGGTGCATGAGGATGTGAAAATGGAGACGGTGATGAACGAGGGGGAATAAAAGCAGGCTGACAATATGACAACTCGTATTTCAAAACTTATCTTGTGTTTAATGTAACGTGTATGAACTCTATGTGACTAATTGATATGTTGGTTTTAATGAATAAATGTTACATGTTATGTGAATGTGTGTATTGTATGTGTATAATGTAATCGCACAGCACTAGTCCAATCGTACAGGCTCATTCGGGCCACACTCCTTGTACTCGAAACCCAAGGGCAACCCATGAAGGGTTCGGCCCACTCTCTTAGTTCGAATAACACCTAGGGTGTTAGTATAAATCCTACACTTTATCAAAACACACAAAGTTTAGCAAACCCTAAATCTCTCTCCTTCTCTCTCTCGAAGCTGACGGCCACATCCTCTCTTCCTCGAAGCTTTCTTGATTCGGATCACCCTTCGTTCTACTCTCTAACCGGTTAGTATCTCACTATGGATTTTATGTTAGATGATGTTGTAGTTTATGTGTTTTACATGATGATGTTAGTGATGGGATATGATATGAATATAATACAAATTGATGAGATTAGTGTTCATGTAAATCGGCTCACATGTGTAATATGTTAGTTCAAGATATGGTTTGATAATCATGTGATGATAATAATGATCTAGAACTGAATGAATGTAATCGGCCATATGTGTTTGGATTCGGATGGATTATAAGAATTGGTTTGAGTTATTGGATGATGAATTTAGGATCTTGATGTTAATTATGTTATTTGATTCGATGTGATGATGATGAGTTGTTATATGATTGACTAGGGTTCATAAGAATTAATTAGTAAATGTTTAGTTTGATCGATGATTTGCATGATTGGAAACTGTTTAATTGTTTTGATCGATGGATGCAAGTTAGGAAACTGTTAGATTTGAATTGCAAATAAATGGTGTAACTGATTTCCATAAATTACGGATAATAAATCTAATCACACAAGAGCTCAATCACACAAGAGCTCAATCGCACAAGCCTGGGTCGTACAACACAGTCGCACAAGATGTGTTAGGGTACAATTGTTTAAGCACATAGTACAACCTAGGAAATTGGCATGATCGCACAAGATATGTGGATCGCACAAGGCAGTGCCGATCGCACAAGTCTTGGGCCACACACACAACTATTTGAACCTTATTATGTGGTTGGGCCTTAAAGCCCAAAACTCAGTCGCACAAGTAAATTCCAGTCGCACAAGCCATTTGTAATCGCACAAGGTTAATGGACCGCACAAGTTGATTAACTATTTATATGTTGGGCCGTATGGGATATGGACTTCATTTATTCTTGGGCCGGGCTCGTTTCAGTCGCACAACCCGTTGTGAGTCGCAAAAGTTGTGCTGGACGCACAACAGGTTGGGCCGAATATTATTGGGTTTCAATTATCGAATCGCACAAGATGATTGGGCCGTTAAACTTGTGCGAGCCCAATCATCTAAGTCGCACAAGTTTGGATATGATGTATACTTGACTGTTAAAGTGTTGAATTTGTTTGCCATGGTCATTACGTGTTCGTAATCTGTTAGCTTATGTGTAAACCTATGTGCACTACTTGAACCTAGACCTGACTTGTATGGTAACCATGTTAGGACGTGGTTGACCACATATAGCTCAAGTGACCTTTTCGTGTATCTGCCGAGCTAACCTAAGGTGAGTTCACACTTTCTATAAGGCATGGGATTCCCGGTGGTTTGGGAATGGGTTAAGAAACTAATATGAAACCTGCATATTCTCCTTGGGTAGGATATGTACCTCCATCCTCCTTGGGAAGGATGACAACATTGAAACCTGCGTATTCTCCTTGGGTAGATTACGTACCTCCATCCTCCTTGGGAAGGATGACAACATATAACTTACTAGACAAAACTCTATCATGAAGTCCCTCATTTTTATATCGACTTAATCATCGGGCCAATGGCGAATGAGTCATTAGTTAAATAGCGCTATTAGGTTTGGCAAGCCTCACACCGTGCCGCAGAGGACGGGAGTGGACTAATTGATCTGGGCACTTAGTCAATGATGATAGAAATTGACGCAGGGCACATAAACATGTCTACACTCAGTGGTTGATATGGTAACGGGTCTAGTGGTTAACATGGGGTAGCCCCCACTGTTTATGGTTTGGGAAAAAAAGGAAATGGTTAACTTATGGTTTTCGAGATAATTTATGGTTTTGGAACAACTTTAAAAATGGACACCAACTGTGAACTCGCTCAACTTTGTTGTTGATTCGTTGCTACATGCCTTGCAGGTCGTTAGGTGCTTAGATGGAGTTTGCACGAGAAGGAGAGGTCGTTGTGGGATATGGACTGTTGAGTTCCATGTTAAACATTGGAACTTTTAACTTATGTTTTAGTTTTACACTTTATGCTTCCGTTGATAACTTGAACTTAGTTAATTTGTTTTGGACACCAATTATATTGTGGTTGGTTTTATATTTACTTTAATACGTTGTTCAATATGATTGGTGGCTTGATCCTGGTCATGTCACGCCTCCTGCGGTGATACTCCGCTTGTGGAATTTGGGGGTGTGACAGACAAGGACATGGTAAAGGACGCGGTGTCATCTCAAGCTCCAAAATCCTACGACTCATAATCTCAAACTGAAGCTGGAGTGATAAAAGTAACTCATCCCGGGTATAACCAACAAAATGTGAGGGATGGTAGGGATCCGAAATCGGCATAGTGTATGGTGGGAACCATCTGAGTGGCTCATCAAGTGGTGAAGAAGCAAAAGGAGCAGAAGGTGCAGACTGGGGAATGTGTGGAAAAGCTGCTGAAACATGAGGGTCATGATTAGGATGTCGGCCTGAAGTGTCTTCCCCTGGACGGGGTGCGGGTATATCCTGCAAGAAAACGATAGGTAGATCAACATGATGAACATCAGACTCCACTGGGTGAATAGGAGCAACATCAGCGGGTGCGGGTGCAAGTGGAGGAATAAGTGGCTCAACAACAGGAGGGTCAACGGGTGCAGGAACTGGGTCAGGTATGAGGGCTGCAATGTCTGGTATGCCAAAAGGAATAGGGTCATGATCAGGTAAAGGCTCAGGATCAGCAGGTGCAGCATCGGGCTAATCGACAGGTACAAAGTCTAGCTCAAGATCAAGCTCAAGGTCATGTGGAGGGGATGGTGCGGCAGACATGGCCGTATCGTCATCAGAATCAATGGCATAGCTTCGTAATCCAACTGCCTACAACGCGGAAGACGTCACAGACTCAAAGGAATCTGAGACAGAGTGCAAACTAGAGTCAGAGGAAATCTCAATAACAGGGATCTCAGGGAGTGGACTAGCAACAACGTCCTCATCTAGCTCTCCATCACCATGGGCATCATCGGGAGGACCATCAACAAACAGATCATCAAAAGGCCAATCCTCAGGAGGGATGACCACTAAAGGAACAAGAGCGAGGATCGGTGTCACACCCCCAAAATACCATATGCGGAAACCCCCGCGAGGCGTGTGACGTACCAGGATCCAAGCCACCAATCACATTGAACTCATAAATATATTTAAATAAAACTTTCATTCATTAACATAAAGTGTTACAAACGTTACATATCATTCATTGTATACAGCAGAAGCATAACTCATTTGTTAAGTGTTTCTTAAACCATGTGTACATAAATCATTAAGCTTGTATTGAGATTCCATGTATCTCGACCCATGACCACTCCAGCATCCCAGACAGCAAGTCCCAATGATATAAACCTAGAAACCTGCAAGCATGCAGACAATTGTGTCAGACGACGCTGGTGAGTTCAAAGTTTTGTTAACGCGTTTAGTTACTAGATATGAGTATAAAACAGTTCCATGATTTGATTTGATGTTGTTATTAACTCGATTACCACAGATGGCTACTAGATTTATTTGCCCAACCCCAATGTCTCTATCAAAACATTGGTCAAGTGGTTAACGTAATTAGTTCACGCCCGTCCTCCCGGGTACGGTGTGAGGGTGCCAAACCTAATAGCGCTATCAACTAATAACCTCGTTGCCTCCCCGGCAACTATCGGTAGATGTAAGGGGTCTTAATGATAGCAATGAGTGTAATAACCAACATCCCAATAACCCGACGTTCCTCCCCGGAACAATTACCAGATATCCCTCCCTGGGATGCATGCTTGCAAAAAGAGTAGTGAACTCACCTTAGATTTGCTCGGTATTTAACAAGTTACTTTACCCGTTCCAAGTTGGTTAACCAAACCCTACCGTGGTGACCAAAGACAATCAGTATAATGTCCACACATATCACGTATTTAACGTACACGTTGCACAAGTATTAGACAGTAAGACACACGTCCTTATTTGCATCATAACTGTTAATCATACAATCCGTTGTTCATATAACCAGTGCATGGGTTTCACACGCAACCAATCACTTAACAGTACATATGTTTTCACAGTTCATAGACATAGAAGAGACCCTCGTGTATCACATAACAAATTACTCAATTCATATAGGTTCACATTCATAAGCATGTCACTTTGTGGCATTTATCAAGTAAATTAGTTATCCACAAAGGTTAATTCAAGTTCTTCATTCCTAACTGTACTTGCTAACATGTATCAATTGTATAATCAGCACATTCACCATCATTGGTATCAAGGATTATTTGAACATCATAACAGTTTCTAATTTCTAAATCCTGACACACTATTCTTTCAAGTGATGCTCATCATCCTACTCAGAATCATGCATACATACATTTCTATGTAACAAGTTTACATTTCAAGCATTACAGAAACAAATCATCAGGTTTTTCGTCGTGGAGGTGAAGGTGGCAAAACACTATGTTTCGCCGGTAAGGGGGTGGCGAAACTCTAGGTTTCGTCGGCAATGGGGTGGCGAAACTCTAGGTTTCTTCGGCAATGGGGTGGCGAAACTCTAGGTTTCGTCATCATGCAGTTTCGTCTTAATGCTAGCTTATCTTGCACACACAGAAACCCTAATCATCGTGCCACTTTTCAACATTATTATAACCACCACAAATCACTGATTCACATGATTTAATCATACACGAGTGTTGTGACCCTTGAACTAAACAATCAGTGAACATCAGATCGAATAAAATTGCCAACATAATCACAATCATGCAGTCACAGTTCATCGGTTTATGCTACCTTAATACTGACCAAATCTATCCATCTGTTAACACAAGAACATCACCATTCCATTTCATTAATTCAATATTTACACAACTCAGTCAGTCCAACATTATTACATGATTCTACCAAAACCCTAAATTGTGACACCCCAGGAAAACCAGGAAACCACGCAACTTAACTAGCTTCCTCAGTAACCACGCGCTAAATTTTGGGACAAAATTTTCTTAACAGAGGGAGAATGTGACAACCCTCATAATTGCATGTATCCGTACGATGTATTAATGTTAATTAAAGTGCTTGATGACTGTGTTGAATTACTTAACTGTTTTCTGATTACTGCGTCATACTTACATGTGTTTGTTAACATACTAGCCTTGTGCAGAAAATTGACTAAATGGTCCTGAATGTTTTCCTACGTGTTAGGAATTAAAAGTGTTGCAAAAAGATATATAAAAGACACTTTACGGAATAATTAAACACTTTAACGAAACGGTGTCTAACCGAACAACCGGAAATTACCCGGAACACTAAATTTTTGTCAAATACATTGTTTAATTATTTCTTGGCTTGTCATGATCCCCATACACCATAACACCCCCTAAATATCAACTAACTAATAGATGTAAGTTTATACTTGAAAACTAACTACCATTTACCTTTTCCATCAAACTTTTACATCCAACCCCCCCCCCATACCCGATTTCGGTCACCCAAGGGGACCCACATAGATTTTCTTTATATTTTATGTGATAGCTTGCTTGATTTCTTGAACATGATATTATGTAAGATCCTTATAAGTATGGCTAGCAAGATTCATGAAATCATTCCTTATCATTCCATATCTCACAAAATCACTCCACATCCCTCACCATCTCTCTCTCCTCTCGGCCACACTATAACCGCCACCACCACCACCACCATATCAACACCATCTTCATCCATTTTAAGTTTCATTCAAGTGCTAGAAGGTTATCCTTGAAGGTTGAAGCTTGGAGGTCTTGAAGGAACTTCATACTTTGCTCTACACCTCATCTTCTTCATCATCCTTTGTTCATAAGTTCATCCCTAGCCTTTGAGCTAGTTGTAAGTCTTTGATTACACTCTTGGTTACTTGTATGTTGATTATTCGAAAGATTGTTGTTTAATGGTTAACACAAGAACACAAAAAGAAAATGAACAAGGAACATGAACATAAGTTTACATAAAGATGAAATCTTGTTGGATTAGGGATGGTTAAAGCATGCATGATGTTTGATCGTTGATTTCTTGATAAACCCGTTGTTAGGACATTTGTTGATACGATTTAGTAACGTTTAAACTATAAAGAAACATGCTGATTAAAATTTTCAGCCAACTTCAACTGGCTATAAACGGATCATAATAAATCGAAAAACTGATTTTCTAAAGCCTAAATTATGTATTTTCGAAAACGGATCAAATGGAACTAGAATCATAATTTTTTGAGGTCGTTTACTATTTTTAAAGGTCTGTTTTTTGGACAGCAGCTCAAGCTGCATTTTTACTGAAGAAAACGTGTGTTATATTCTTCATCATAACATGAAACCTGAGTAGAACTAGCTCATGAAATTTATACTGTAGATGTACACTGATGTCGTAGTAATTCTCCCACTGGAATTTCATAAATCGGACTTACGATGAATTTTAAATGAATTATTCCGTGGACTGCAGTCAGAAAGTGATGAATCTGATTGTAGTCCGGTAAATGAATTTTTATAAAATATTGGTAATGAATTGGATCCCGATATTTTTACACAATAATATTTGGAAAGTTTAAGACCTTCTGTAAAAAGTTGGTAATTTTTGGAGTAAGTTAACTATTTTATTAAAATGCCCGAAAACAGCCCAGTTTTGGATATTAAAGCTAAAATAACAAAAGTAGTAATTTGTGTGTCTAAATGTCGAGTATGTTATCTGAGGATGATCTAACATGTTATATGTCAATGAAAGTATTATGTGCAATGTTGTATGCTTGCTCTTGAGTAGCTATAAGTGGAACGTTTATATGGATGTGAACTATTAAAGTGAGTGCGTGTTATGTAGTAGATACATGTAGGAACTTTATGCTCTATTTGAAACCACTAAATGACTAACTGGTAATCATATTAGGACGTGATTGACCGACCTTGACTGTTAGCTATTCTTGAGAGTTAAACCGAGCACTTTCTAAGGCATGGGATTCCCGGTGGTTTAGGAATGGGTTAAAGAATTTAAAAATGGAACCTACATGTCCTCCTTGGGTAGGATATGTACCGCCATCCTCCATAGGTAGGATGCCATCCTCCATAGGTAGGATGCCATCTTCCATAGGTAGGATGCCAATATTAATCCTGCGTATTCTCCTTGGGTAGAATACGTACGTTCGTCCTCCTTGGGTAGGACAACAACCTTAAAACTTACTAGACAAAACTCTATCATTCAGTCCCTCATTTTATATCGACTTAATCGCCGAGGCCGATGGCGAGCGGGTCATTAGTTAATAGCGCTATTAGGTTTAACAAACCTCACACCGTGTCGTCCGAACGGGCGTGTACTAATGGACTATGGCAAACTGTCAATGATGATAGACATTGACGTAGGGCACAATTATGTTCGTCAGTTGTCGATATCAGAACGGTCTAGTAGTTCACCTGGGGAAGCTCCCACTAAATATGGTTTGGGGAAAAGAGAAATTGGTTAAACATATTTTCAACTATGGGGTAACCCCCACGGCAAGTAAGCCAACTAAACGAAAACTATGTTTTTGGAAACAACTTAAAACGAACACCCATCTGTGAACTCACTCAACTTTGTTGTTGACTCGTTGTTACATGCCTTACAGGTCATTAGATGCTTTTGGAGCTTGCACGAGGAGGAGGTCATTGTGGGATATGGACTGTTATGTCCAGTTCTAAACATTTAAACTCTATGAACTTATTTATATTTTGGTTTTACGTCTTATGCTTCCGCTGTTTAAGTTGAACTTGGTTAACTAGCTTTTGGTCACCAATTGTATTGTGGTTGGTTTTATTTACTTAATTATGTTGTTCAATATGATTGGTGGTTCGATCCTGGTCATGTCACGCCTCCAAGCGGTGATACTCCGCATGGTGGATTTTGGGGGTGTGACATAAATCATAGTAACTCTCATGCACTGTGCATCAATCATCAAATAATAACACAATCAAAGAAGGATCAAATATGTAAGAAACACAACCAAAACAATCAATCAATCATCCTAAACACACTAACCTGAAATGTAGGGCCAGCAAGTATGCTAAGATAAAAGAGGTATGGCTTCAATGGATGAAGAGAGGCTAGTAAGATGATGCACGATAAGATGGAGGAGGAGAAACTGCCGTCAAGAATATGAGGGTCTAGGGTTTTCGTTTACATCTTAAGATATTACATAACATTACACAGTTGGGCCACGAAATGGATTGGGCCGAAGCCCTTATTGGCGAAACTCTCCTGGCGAAACACCTAGTGTTTCGTCGAGACCCATGAGTGACGAAAGTCCTACATGCTCAAACATTAAACCCACCACACAACTAACATTAAGTCATTCTACAATGATATTAACGATACAACACTCAATGAAATGTAAAACAGGATTTGTAAAACAGGTGACGCGTAAAGGAAGGGTCTTGAAATCTCGAGTTGTCACATCATCCTCAACTTGAAACAAATTTCGTCCTGAAATTTGATAAGCAAATCAAAAGTGACACGGTAACTCAAAAGTAACACAAAGCGGCAAAGTGTTAGATTAGGATGACTGTGGATTTTCCTCGGGTACCACATCATCCCCAACTTGAAAAGGAATTTCGTCCCGAAATTCGCCAATGATACCAGAAGTTGATACAACCGCTTGAACTGCTGAGGGTAGTGGGGCTTACTCCGATCATTGCGTTCCCTCGGGAACTCCGGTCGACGTTTTGAGTTCCAACGAACTCCTACGAACTTCCACGGAATAACTCAAGGATAGTAGGTATCACAAATGTTTTCTCGGTCAAACGTTTCTATAGATTGGAGTCATAGTGGCATCGTGAACGTTACCCAATTCGCCAGGCAACTCGAGTTTATGAATATGTCCCTGATTCGTTCCAGAAGTCTAAATGTCCCAACGCATCGTAAACTAAACTTACCACGTTTTCCATAGTGTCCCGCGCCCTCCCAGGGTGAGACTTTCGACTATGATACGTTCGCCCAGAGTGAACTCCCAGTATTTCCTAAGCTTATCAGCTTTTCCTGAGGGTCACGTGTCGCCGCCAAACGATTTTCGATCTAAACAATCTTCCCAAGAGTTTCGAGTACAAGTCCTGGACCTGTGATTAGGTTGTCACCCACATTAATCCAACAAGGAGATTAGCGTTACTGTCCCTACAATGCCTCAAACAGAGTTGTCTGAATACTAGAACGGTGACTGCGACGGTAGAACTCAACCAAAGTTAAATGTCCTTCTATTCTTACTAACGTCAATCACACACATGCTCGCAGCATGTCTTCGAGTATCAGGATGGTTCGTTTGTTCTGACCATTTGTCCAACGGTGATAAGCAATGCTTATGTCTAGACGTGCGTCGAGGGTGTTGTGTTTTGTCCGCCATCAATCAGGCATAGTACAAAATTGGAGGTAACAGGAGTTGGCACCTCGTGCCTAAAAGCCGCCTCTCCCAGAGGAATATTTACAAACTGTGACGACTCGTCAATGTCCTTGATTGCAATAAAGTGCGCTGGTTACGTAAGACAATCAACGATCACCCAGGTGATATTGTTTCTGTTTCGAGTTGTAGGTAGACTAGCGACAAAATCCATGGCAGTCTGTTCTCATTTTCCATATGGGTGTTGCCGGTTGCGGATACTCCACCTTGACTTCCCCCAAGTCAAACATCATACACATACCTTGCTAAGTGGGTCTTCATGCCCGATCACTAGTACAAGATTTATAGGTCCTAATATTTCTCATTAAAATTCAGACAACTAGAATATCGAGTCGGTGTGCTTTGCCCAACATAAGTTTCCTAAAGTTGCCATATAATGAGATCCACACCCGTTCCAGGAGGTAGCGCATATCGTCCGACCTGCCAAAGGTTGCTTCGCCATGCCCCGCATGGGTTCACTTGAAACTTCTCTTCCTTCAGTTCTCCAGTTTGAACTGAGCGAGTCTGAACAGGTAGGTTAGAGTCGATAGTGAGTTGCTAAGCTCGTATGCGTTCAAGATTCGCAGTCGTAATCATCCAAGAGTTCCATCCAGCGATGCCATTAGCTGTTTTAGCTCTTTTCAAAACAAAGGTACACGGGAGGCCCTTGTGATCGGTCTAGGTAGCACATTTAGTACCGTCCAAGTAATGCCTCTAACTTAAATCCGAAGATCAGGATTTCCATCACAGGTTGTGTATCGTGCAGTTCTTCTTGTAAGTCTTTTACGTAAGCCATCGCTTTCTCATGTTGCATCGATGTGTAAACGGGACTCTGATTCGAACCATCATGGTATACCCCTAGATCACCCGTACCCTCAGGTAAAGACGTTGCTCAGCGCATTGTAGAGTTGGATTTCAAAAGCTGAAAAGACATTCTCCTGTTTTGTTTCCCACGAATGCACGGCACCCTGTTGTGCTTAAGGAGATTAAAACTGCGCAATCCTAGAAAATCCCATGATGCATCTGCGATAGTCTCTAATGAAACCAAGAAATTGCTTTATCCCCGAAGGACTCTTTGATGCCAATCAGTTTCAATTGAAATGGATCTTAGTGAGATCCACGTGTACTTCTCCACTTCGTTGGTTACATGACTAAAAATGTACTTTCTCGAATCCAGAAGTCACATTTTACAAGACTTCGCGCAGAGTTGCTCCTCCCCTAGAAGATCTACAATAAGATACATATGCCACCCATGATGTTCCTTTCTCCTGGAAATGATTAAAACATCATCAATAAGCATGGTCGATTCATGTGGTCCATAAAGCTGCCAGTGTGTTGATTAACCCAAAGGTCATGGCATACAAATTCGCAACGGCTGCATTGCGTTCGATATGCCGTCTTAGGAACATTCTCCCCTTGGACTTCCATCTGATAATAGCTTGTTCGTTAGCCAATCCTCGAACGGGAGCTTGACCCTCGCAACTGGTCAACAGGTCGTCAATACATGGTCGAGGTAAACGGTACTTGACTGTCACCTTGCTGAGTTCTGGATAATCAATACTTATACGCAAAAAGCTCATCTTCACGGATATAACTGGGGCTCCCCAAAGCGAAAAACTAGGTCCAACAAACTCCTGTCCAACAGTTCCTGTAGTTGATTAGACAATTCTTGCAACCCTCCTGGTGCAAGATGGTAAGAGTACAAGTATTCGGAGCTGCCTCTGGCGTGAGATCAACTAAGATTCCGACTAACAGTTGTGGAACTAAACCTGAAAATTCCCCAGGTAACACACCAAGAAGAATCACGAACAATTGGTGGATCCCCGATCCTCTTTTCCTTAGACTTAATATCAGTAACGGTTGCTAACATAGCGGGGTATTCCCTCCGTAGACACTTCCGGGCCTTCATAGCTAAAATGGCGCTAACCCTTGCGCCACTCTGACGCTTTTAGAACAGTTAACTATTCTCCACTAGGAAGAAGGATACACAAAATTTTCTTCTCACATGGTATATCTGCGCGATATCTGGATAACCAATCCACGCTAACTGCTGCATCGTATCTACCAAGGATAGCAGGAAGAAGGTCGATGTTGAACACTCGTCCCATAAGGTCGAGTTTGCATCCCCACAAGCATATGAGGTTCCAATTGACTTGCCATCAGCCAATTCCATAACAGATTCGATTCCAAGGAGCATCAGGGTTAAGCAGGACAGAGACGAAGCTTTAGCTACTCATGCTAGCTACCATGTTGCTAAAATCCCTGGCGTCGCCCACGCCAATCCTAAATGCCCTTCCATGAGTATCATTTCCAGTGTTGTTGTTACTGTTACGAGGATTTCCAGTACTGACGTCGTTTCCTTGATTGTTGTCATCTTGATTTAACCATGGCCAATCCATGTTGTTGGTACCTCCATTTCCATACTGTTGGTTCAATTACGAGTATCTTGATGCTGTCGTGACTGTTACCTCTAACGTCATTGCCTGAAACGGAGTCCTACAATCTTTCACCGACAAAGTCCATCTTGTCACATTCCCGTGCCACGTCCTAAGGCGCTACTCATTCTGCTGGCAGTTACACATTCCACACCATGCTCAATTGTCATCGTTTATGTCCCGATTAATCCATAGGAGCTGACTCCCATAAATCGCTGACTAGGGTTAAGGATTTGGTTGAAGTCAGCCTGCTGGTGTCCGTTGCCGGTAATCAGGATCATTCTAATACTAAGTTTGGTAAGGCACTACGCTCATCCTCTTGTCCATCGTTCTTGCAAGTTGACTGAGTAATACACGGTATGCTGCTAGAGTGTTGCAGAAGTGATCGCACTTCGGGATCTAAGACGTTAGTACATAGAGTTCCAACCAATGAAGAAGGAGTGGAAAGGTATCGACCAATCATTCGACGCTGCCACATCCAACGCAGGGATGTTCGTACAAGCACTTAACATTCTACACAGTTCACTAGGCATTCAGATGGGTGTTCAGGTAATACTCGATAGCATCAAGATTCGTGAGAATTCAGAGAGAGGTGAAAAGGTCACATTCGAGTAGGAGACAATCACTGCTATGACTCCTATAGACTTGTTACGTTTCACATTGATCAAACAACGAAACAGAACCCCTTTTTCACCTGTTAAGCCTCACTGGCACTCGCATGCACCCCACATTATTATTATTTGTACACCCACAATAATATTGCGATGTGCATGCTCATCTCAGTTCCTCCTAACTCATGTCAAATGGTTCCTCAAACTCGAGTAGCAAACAAAGAACATCGCAAAACATGGATCACGAATGTCTAGGGAAATACCACACTATCAATCACATAACACATGCAAGTAATACATGAATTCATACTGTTGCGCTAAACGTGCAATCCCATGCAATTTCATATGTAAGTGTTCACTAGTTATGCAGTGCAATGAGTAAACGAGAGACGAACCTTGCAGTCTGGAGCTGAGTGTCATGGTCGCATTCAGAACTTGTTTGGTTATAGTCTGTTTTATAAAAACGTTTTAAAACCAAGTTCACTATAACCAGTGGCTCTGATACCAAACTGTCACATCCCCAAAATACCATATGCAGAAACCCCCGCGAGGCGTGTGACGTACCAGGATCCAAGCCACCAATCACATTGAACTCATAAATATATTTAAATAAAACTTTCATTTATTAACATAAAGTGTTACAAACGTTACATATCATTCATTGTACACAGCGAAAGCATAACTCATTTGTTAAGTGTTTCGTAAACCATGTGTACATAAACCATTAAGCTTGTAATGAGATTCCATGTATCTCGACCCATGACCACTCCAGCATCCTAGACAGCAAGTCCCAATGATATAAACCTACAAACCTGCAAGCATGCAGACAAGTGTGTCAGACGACGCTGGTGAGTTCAAAGTTTTGTTAACGCGTTTAGTTACTAGATATGAGTATAAAACAGTTCCATGATTTGATTTGATGTTGTTATTAACTCGATTACCGCAGATGGCTACTAGATTTATTTGCCCAACCCCAATGCCTCTATCAAAACATTGGTCAAGTGGTTAAAGTAATTAGTTCACACTCGTCCTCCCCGGTACGGTGTGAGGGTGCCAAACCTAATAGCGCTATCAACTAATAACCTCGTTGCCTCCCCGACAACTATCGGTAGATGTAAGGGGTCTTAATGATAGAAATGAGTGTAATAACCAACATCCCAATAACCCGAAGTTCCTCCCCGGAACAATTACCAGATATCCCTCCCCGGGATGCATACTTGGAAAAAGAGCAGTGAACTCACCTTAGATTTGCTCGGTATTTAACAAGTTACTTTACCCATTCCAAGTTGGTCAACCAAACCCTACCGTGGTGACTAAAGACAATCAGTCTAATGTCCACACATATCACGTATTTAACGTACACGTTGCATAAGTATTACACAGTAAGACACACGTCCTTATTTTCATCATAACTGTTAATCATACAATCTGTTGTTCATATAACCAGTGCATGGGTTTCACACACAACCAGTCACTTAACAGTACATGTGTTTTCACAGTTCACAGACATAGAAGAGACCCTCGTGTATCACATAACAAATTACTCAATTCATACAGGTTCACATTCATAAGCAAGTCACTTTGTGGCATTTATCAAGTAAATTAGTTATCCACAAAGGTTAATTCAAGTTCTTCATTCCTAATTGTAGTTGCTAACATGTATCAATTGTATAATCAGCACATTCACCATCATTGGTATCAAGGATTATTTGAACATCACAACAGTTTCTAATTTCTAAATCCTGACACACTATTCTTTCAAGTGATGCTCATCATCCTACTCATAATCATGCATACATACATTTCTATGTAACAAGTTTACATTTCAAGCATTATAGAAACAAATCATCAGGTTTTTCGTCGTGGAGGTGAAGGTGGCGAAACACTATCTTTCGCCGGCAAGGGGGTGGCGAAACTCTAGGTTTCGTCAGCAATGGGGTGGCGAAACTCTAGGTTTCGTCATCATGCAGTTTCGTCTTAATGCTAGCTTATCTTGCACACATAGAAACCCTAATCATCATGCCACTTTTCAACATTATTATAACCACCACAAATCACTGATTCACATGATTTAATCATACACGAGTCTTGTGACCCTTGAACTAAACAATCAGTGAACATCAGATCGAATAAAATTGCCAACATAATCACCATCATGCAGTCACAGTTCATCGGTTTATGCTACCTTAATACTGATCAAATCTATCCATATGTTAACACAAGAACATCACCATTCCAATTCATTAATTCAATATTTACACAACTCAGTCAGTCCAACATTATTACATGATTCTACCAAAACCCTAAATCATAGTAACTCTCATGCACTGTGCATCAATCATCAAATAATAACACAATCAAAGAAGGATCAAATATGTAAGAAACACAACCGAAACAATCAATCAATCATCCTAAACACACTAACCTGAAATGCAAGGCCGGCAAGTATGCTAAGATAAAAGAGGTATGGCTTCAATGGATGAAGAGAGGCTACTAAGATGATGCACGATAAGATGGAGGAGGAGAAACTGCCGTCAAGAATATGAGGGTCTAGGGTTTTCATTTACATCTTAAGATATTACATAACATTACACAGTTGGGCCACGAAATGGATTGGGCCGAAGCCCTTATTGGCGAAACTCTCCTGGCGAAACACCTAGTGTTTCGTCGGGACCCATGAGTGACGAAAGTCCTACATGCTCAAACATTAAACCCACCACACAACTAACATTAAGTCACTCTACAATGATATTAACGATACAACGCTCAACGAAATGTAAAACAGGATTTGTAAAACAGGTGACGCGTAAAGGAAGGGTCTTGAAATCTCGGGTTGTCACAATCGGAGCCACAACATGCTCACCATCGGGATGCCCGATGACAAGAGGATCGTGGACTGGAATGGGAATAACAAAAGGATCCTCGTCTGGAATACCATCAGCAAGCGGTAAGTCATCTCCAAAATCAGGCAACGCAAACAGCTGAAAGTCGTTGTCGTCGTCTGATAGCATATCTGGGTCGCTCCCAGTATCTAAGGTAAAGATCTCTGGCTCTGGTGCGATCTCGTCATCGGACACAATAGCCATGGGGTCATCAGTGTCGGACAATCCACTCTCGGATGAAGACATAGTGTCTGTTAACAGAACAATCATATCAAATGCACATATATTATCCACTATTATTTAGCATGCAATCAAAGACAATGTATCATGAAATCATGTATCCTCATTATTCCTCACAAATCCTTTCTATCCTTCCTAGTCTCCCAGACTAGACCACCTAGTCTCCCAGACTAAACCATCTTGTCTCCCAGACTAAACCACCTAGTCTCCCAGACTAACCCACTTAGTCTACCAGACTAACCCACCTAGTCTCCCAGACTAAACCACCTAGTCTCCCAGACTAAACCACCTAGTCTCCCAGACTAACCCACTTAGTCTCCCAGACTAAACCACCTAGTCTCCCAGACTAAACCACAAACGTAAACCGTGTAATCGTGTTTCTTGTCTTTCTGTTTGTAAAAATATTTGTTTCCCTGGATCTGGGCATTTCGTGTATGCAATGAAAACATGTTGTAAAAATATTTTCGTGAGAGCCCTAATGATTGTAGTCTAGACTCGAGAAGGAATCCTAGTTCGCTACAATCGAAGCTCTGATACCAAACTGTCACACCCTGACTTGCTGAAGCGTGATTATGTGTGACTTGCTTAATATCATTGCATTCAATCATAACAACAACTATATGATAAAACTAAAGATAATCATCCATTAAATAAGTTTTAAAATACCACAAACATCATTCTTTTGATACATAGACTTCAAATCCGAATAATCATACGAATTGTTTAGAGTTCCATAAGGACTCGACAAAAGACTTTAAATAAAACCAGGTTTTGAAAGATGTGTCTCATCTAGGATAAGACACACTATCCAAACCCTAAGACACCAGATGACATCTTTTATTCTTAACATAACTTGAAACATCCAAACGCCCGCCAGATCCACATTTAATTCCCTGAAATACATGTAGTTTGAAAACATCAACAAAAGTTGAGCGAGTTCATGTGTTTTGTATGCTTGCACGAATAAACCTTTGAAATCATTGAAAGTATGTTTGTTTGTAAATCCTTGTATGAAAGCAAACAAGGAAAACAAAAAACAGATCGATTAATGGTTTGCAAGCCCATTAATATGTGTGACGTGATGCAGGAAGGCTCAAACCTAGCAGATTTTGCACCGGGCTTTCGGCTGTAAGACATAGTCACATCATGGGCCAACCCTGGTCCATATGGGCGGGGCTCGCTACACCCAAATAGATCTATCACTCATGTCCCTCGGTCCTACAATGAGGATTAATGGTCTTAAGCGTTGTACCCACCACTCACATGATCTAGCAGTACCTTTCCTTAGCTAACCATACCACATATAAATGTTTGTAAACAGTTTGTAACATGTACTTCACCCCGAAGTTATAAAACTGAAAACAGTTAAAAGAAAAGGGGGAACATGAACTCACAGTCTTGCGTTCTTTGTAATCACAGTAACTCAAAGCTTCTTCCGGTGTACACGACTACCTACAACGTACTATGATCTATTAAACGAGCGGGTCGTGCCTTGACTTAGTATTAGTTAGTGTCCTTAAGTTACATTTCTTTGAGTCTTCAATATTATTCCAAGTTATATAATTATTTGTTAAAATAATAAATATTTTAACTTAAATTATATTTATTAAATTTTGGAATAATTGTTAAAACAATATATTTTAACTTGATACCTTTCAAGTATTTATACATGTATTTCCTTCCCAAGGATGGGTGTATTTGTATTCGTATTCTTATACTTGTATATTTCTGCCATGTATTGGTGTCGTATTCCGGAGTGTATTTATACGTACGAGAATACGTATTTTCTTGTAATTGTTAAGTATTCTTATACTTAATCTTTGTATAAGTTTTTTCGGAATAATATCTCTAGTAAAAATACATTAATATATATTTCCAAAATATATATTTTAAGAAACATTACTCAGAAAAATTATTTATAATTTTTCCTTTGGCAAAAATATTTATAAATTTCATACAAGTCTCAAAAATAATATATTTTCAAGTCTAACTTAGAAAATATATATGAATCCATTTTCCTTCCAAAAATAATATATTTCAAGTTTATTTAATGAAATATATTTTCTCTAAAAAATAATGTATTTCATGTTTGTTTGAGAAAATATATATTTCTTTCAAAAAAAATAATACATCTTCTAATAATTCCAAGAAATATATTTTTTTCTTGCCAAAAATAATATATTTTCTCCTTGTCAAAAATATGATATATATTGTAATAATTGTAAAAATCATATTTTTGTTCTCTTGGTGTCCAAAATATTATTTACCAAAAATATACTTGTGAATAAATTTTCCGGGATATTTTTGTGAGTTATATTCCTTTGTTCGGTTCCACTAATATTTGGGTATTCTTTGTATATTTATTCTTGGAATTTTGGTAATATTTTGGATTGTCATTTTTGGTATTTTGATGAGTTAAATTATTTCAAGTCCTAAAATAATATAACTAATACACATAATATACAAATAATCACACACATGGTGACTTCTAAATATATATTTTCCTAAATACATATTTAGTAACTTTTATTTATAAAAAGCAACCTCCAATATTTATAATTTTTTAACAAAATTTATGGCAAACTTTATGTGAAAATTCATGGTTTAAAATACACTTGTATATATTTGTTCAAAAATATTTTTCTAAGTGTTTAATTTTTATTTTGCCATAGTTTCCCCTAAAAATGGAGGTTTCCATACCTTGAAGGCATATCATTTTCTTTTTGTAAATCAACACAATCAATCATCAATCAACAATAAACAATCTACACTTACCAACTTTACCAAAAACAAGCATAAACTACCACTTCATGAACTTGAAAATTTACAAAAATGTGTAGTAACTTACTAGGGTATTTAGTAAGTCTTGATACCCTTTAAAATGTGGTTGTTTCTTTAAAAACATCATTTTTAAAGAAGTTAGTTCTTTACAACTTATAATCACATTTTCTAAAAATGTTTCTTCATGGATTTTTCTTGTTACACATGTGTTTCTACACTTGTTTAACCTCTAAAAACATGGTTGATTTCTTTAAGAACCAAGATTAAACAAACTTTGTATTTTTAACTTGATTTCTTGAAATCACTCTTTCATGAGAATGATCTATTAATCTTTAACATTTTCATCCTCTCATCTTGCTAGATTATGTGTTTAATCATCATCTAGCAAGATCATATGATGATCTACATCATTTACATAAGTAATCAACAATCAACAAGTAAATCAACACATAAGAAGAGATTAGTGTTCTTACCACTAGCTCAAGGCTAGGGATGATCAAGAGAAGAAAAGAAGAGGATAAAAGCAAATGGTGAAGGTCCTTGAACTTTCAAAAGCTCCTAGCTTCCTTATGCACCTTCTAACACCCTTGAGTATACTTGTAATTGGATGAAGTTGATTGAATGATGGTGGTGTGCGGGGGGTTGTTCTCGGCCGTGAACAAGCAAGAGAGGAAGAGAGAAAGTGTATGTGAAGTATGGAATGAGAAATGAAAGCTTATGTCTTCAAGTTAATCTTATAATCATTCTAACACTTAGTTTCCATTGGTTTTTATGTCCATTAAAGAGAAACAAGATCCAATATTAAATTAAAAGAAAATCTCATGGTAGGGGCCATGTTGGGCCATCCACTAGGTGGGGGGGTATAGGTGTAGGTTGTAACTCAGTTAGATTGTTATGGTTAGAATCCAAGTGTATAGTTAGGGATTTAGTTATTAGATATTTATATAGTGTGTTGTGATGTTCGGGGACCATAATTAGCTTGGTAATGTTAAAAAATAATGCTTCTAGTGAAAATTTGGTGTTTCGGGTAGTGTTCGGTTGGTTACCGGTTCATTAAGGTGCTAAACTATGCAGTTTCGTGTGCTTTATGTACCCTTTTGTGACACTTTTGATTCCCGACACTAAGGAAAGCATTCAAGACCATTTAACCATATTTCTGCATGATGTTAGTGTGTTTAAATGCTGAAACTTGCTGATTGTTGCTGGATTCAGCACTTTATGTGAGTTTTAGGCACTTTCCGGCACTTAAACTATCTCTAGGAAGGCAGTTTTGGGATCCTTACTTTCCTACACACTATACTAGTGTAATACTTGGTTTCTGGCTCATTCTGTGTCTCATTACAATGTTTATCTATTTACTGAACTCCATCAGCATATTTCTGATTTATCTGATAACTGTGCTAACTGTGTTTCGTGCATCATTTAAGTCAATAAAGTTCTCATGCAATATTGATATGACATTAAGCAATATGTGATGCACATGTATGTATATGGCAAGAATCAGAAAGAAATTCAAGTCATTAATTGTAATTCAGCACAGTCATTAAGCACTAATCAGGGTTTAATAGTTGTACGGATACCTGGAATTTTGACAGTTGTCACACTTGCGACTATACCTACTGATTACCACGTTGACTAGTCGAAATAACAAGTCAAAGTTTCGGTCAAAATGCACGATTATGTGCATTTTGCGACGGAACTATTTTCGGGTATCAAAACACTTTGTTTTGATACCAAATCAGTTTTCTAACTTAGTTAAACATGTTTTAACATGTTTAACTCGTCACTTCTAGTTTAGTGCTTATTTAGGGTCGTAAGTCAAGCGATCTTGACAACCGCTTAGACTTTCGAACCCGACCCATTTGGTCGATCATTAGGATCCGACCAAACATATTTTGTGACCATAGTTGAATAGGGAATAACCTTCTGAGGTTATACCTTATGGTCACTTTATTTGATTAGCTGTATGATAGGTAGTTAAACTGATTATGTAACATTAGGAAAATGACCAAAATGCCCTTTTTATGCATAATTTCATTTTAAGCATATGTAACCAAAATTTTGACACTTAAACTGATTATGCAACATTATTAAACATGTTAGGGCATATAATACTTGTCATAGGGCTAGTTATACCATGCAAACGCGCTTTTGCGCAAATGACGTGTTAAAGTAGCGTAAACTACCTTAACGGGTCATAACGGGTCGAAAGCACTTAGGATAGGTTTCAAATCAGAATGTAGGCTTTGTTAAACCATATCATATGAGTTCCAACACTCATTTGGTTTACAAAACCTCATTCTACCCGATCTTCCGATTTAGGTCCCGATTATTAACATAGTGATCCGATACTAGGTGCCACTTGATTCCTTTATTTCCCGAACTTTGTTAGTTCACCTAATCAAGGATACCTTGCAATCTCAACCGAGTACATAGCTCCCCTCTTTTATGCTTTCAATTGTTTTGGGGTGACTCATATGTGCTAAATGCTTTTCAAGTTTTCATAAACAAATGCTATGGTTTATATAAAACACGATGATTTCAATAATCTGAACCAACTTGTTGGGGCGTTAGTCGAAAGGCAGACGATTGGCATTCATTAACTACGATCAAGCCGACCAGTAGTATGTTATGGTACCATAGGATCTGACAAATCCCGTTATCGGACTATCCCTTCGGTGGGTAATGTGGGTAACGACAGAATCTGTTAATTTAACAAACTCTTTGGTGGTTTGTTAGTCAATGTTAAAGAGGTCTTTCTGGGCCTATTAAAGATACCCCATGGGTGGTATAGTCGAGTCACACAGGTTTGAATGTATTCTTTAAAGAACGACCAAAAGTTGTATTTCATAATTAAAACACGGATGATTGAACGATGGTTTATAACACGGATGATATGAACGATTTGAACGATTGGTTTATGTAAGTGATTAGGTAATGGGACGGGTGTAATGTGATGAAAGCATGGTGGATACGCCGCTGGTACTTCCTATATATAAGTGCTTTTATCACATTACATGTCGTAGCGTTATCTAGATCACTTGGACGAATGTTTTCAAACGATGTCACACAACGATGTTTACTTAAAGATATAAACCATACAATGTTTACTTTCAAAGACGATTTACTACTTGGTTTTACAAAGATAAATGTTTTTAGTTAAGATTCATGGCTACAAATGTTTTGTTTTACTTATATCAACTTGTTAAGTTGATAAAACATATTGCAATATCATACACTTTTGATTTCAAGGTACATACTCGACAACTCTCGTAGTTGGTTGAGGTATTGCAACAGGAATTCAAAGCCATGAATTCGACATACAAAACCTATGTACTCGCCGGCATTTTTATGCTGACTGTCTTCACATATGTTTCAGGTTCTATTATGTGGCGATTGTTGATTGTTTGCTTCACATAGGATGGACGCATGCTTTAGTGACTTAAAACTTGAAAGACAATTGTTGTATTTATTTGGTTTATATCAAACAATGAGTCAATTAACGAAATAAAAACAAAACTTCAATTACCATGTGTTGTGAAACAATGATTCTGTGACATGACTCCCCGACGTTTCTGCCGCGGTTTGTTGCATTACGCGCTCGGGGTGTAACAGAAAAGTTGGTATCAGAGCTCATGGTTATACAGAATTAGGTTATTAGTAATGCTCTTGACCTAGTCTATAACCTTCCTAGGACCCTAACGCGAGTTTCTTGCGTTTAGATTCTTAATACAATACCAATCACCTATCTTTAGGTGATTAACAGAAACAAAACACAATTCATTCTCTCGAGTCAAAATTTTTCAAAAATTTCATGAGGAATCATCTATCCTTAGATGGTTTGTCTTAGGCTTTTTGAGCCTTTAGTGTTTTCAAAGTCTCGTCAAAGTTTGGGTTTTAATAATGTGAACATGTGCAATCTGGAAGGGTGGGTGCCTGTACTCTGAGTTTTCTATCTAAGGCTAGAGTGTTCGTACAAATCCGCATCACCGGACCAGTCACTCTTACCTGGGAATTCTTGGGGTGAGTGTCCACCTATAGGCTAAAGCATATCTTCGCGATACATTATAAAGACCCGCTTATTTTGATTAGTCACATTGTCGTTTGTTTGTTTTAGTTAACAAATAAATGGTCACAATCCTCATGTTTCGTCGATATTTCTTTATTCAGTTTTGATTATCCGATAACATCTCACTTATTTTCTCTCATATTTTCCACTACCTTTAGGATGCCTCCTCATCGCAGCGATACTCAAAGGTCTGAACTAGCTGCTACAATTGCCCAACAACTAAGCATAGTACTCTGTGGGACCATTGAGTTAGCTGTTTCCATGTCTCATCTCAAGGATGAAACTACTCAAGAGGCACCTTAGAAGACAAAAGCCAAGCCTTCGAGAAATTCAAAGAAGCGTAAAGCTTTAGGGAATCTTACATCGATTGCTCCAATTCCGCTTAACCAAGTGGGACCGAGCCAGGTGGCATCACCACCAGCTAGGAAGCCATACAGATGAAAAGCTCCTCTGTGCAATCGATGTAACTGTCATCACTATGTCAGTGCCCAATGCCGAAAATGTTCAAACTGTGGACGTTCTGGTCACACAACAAATGTCTGTCATTTTTCCGTTAAGCCAAACAAAGCTATGGCGGTTCCTACTCAATTTATCGCAACTCCTCATGTGATGCATGTTTGTCCTAATTGCCCACAAGGAACCTACTTCAATTGTGGTCATCCAAACCACTTCAAATAACCTGGCTGGCAGATGAAGACTCAACAAATAGGCACATGATTAATGCTGGCAATATAAAGGCTTGTGCTAATGTCTGAATAAACACTTAAACTTTTGTGTTTCGATTTCCTTTACAAAGATCTTGAAACACTTTGGTTGTTTAATAAATAAATTTGGTCGTTTCCATTTTATTTACAAAGTCAAATATGATTACACGTATGAATAACATACCCCTACGATACCGACACCAAGGAACCATGTTCCTTGCAAGACAAACTACTCTTGTAGTTCTCCCATTCTTGAGATCGCTCGCGGTCTCCACACAAATCCTAAGTACTCGTTTCTTCTAAGAAACAAAGTACAAGGTGCAAGTTATAACCCTTGACAAATGCTCAAAGTACCACTTTAAATCCTTACTTGGATAACTAAGGGTACTTTCTATAAGTCCTTAATTGGTCTTATGCGGTATGTCTATGTACATATCATTGCCATCTGGTTTTCATAACCATATACATAGTATATGATTTCAAAACATCATTCATGATTTCAAAAACATTTCATATGGTTTAAAAACATTTTTAACATAGTATATTTACCTAATATACCAAATGCATAATTTCAAAAACCTTATCCATATTTTCAAAAACCTCATACATGATTCCAAAGGCATTTCACATGGTTTTAAAACAATTTATAAACATATTAACCTAATACACCTAGTACATGATTTCAAAAAAATTACATAAGGTTTCAAAAACATTAAACATATTTTCAAAGATCCCATGAATAGTTTTCAAAGACATTCTGCTCGTATGTTGACTTAGCATACGTAGTACACTATTTTCAAGGGCATCCTGCTTCGTATGTTGAATTAGCATTCCTAGCACATTGATTTCAAGGATCCTTTTTTATTCATATGTTGACTTAACATATCTAGCACCTTGATTTCATAAACACTATACTTCGTATGTTGACTTAGCATATCTAGTCCAAGGTTTCGAAACATTTCTCGCTACACAAATTCCAAAATCCTTTTAGGATCTTCCTATCTTCATAGTTAGATCCTTGTGGATGTTTAAAGCGCTAAATCAAAGTCCTTAATTGGATTCTTTGTGTGCTTTAAATACGTATGTTACGATTCAATGAGGACAAAACCGAATCCTTATAAGATCTCCCTATCTTCATAGTTAGATTCTTGAGGATGTTTAAAGTACTAATTGAACTCCTTGATTGGATTCCTAGTGTACTTTAAATGCATGTGTACAAATCAACGACAAGTTGATGACCAAGTTGACAATTATGTGATTATGTGTTTATGTGTGATCCAAATGCTCGCTCTCCAAATCCTTGTAAAATCTTCCATATCTTCATATAATGGATTCTTAGAAGGTTATCCAAAAAGTACTATCTTAAATCCTTAATGGGCTTCTATGCAATAGTTAAGACCCCTGGATTTTAAAGTACAATTCCAAAGTTAAAGAGATCATGCGTTGATCAAGTTAAAGATATCATTCGTTGATATAGTTAAAGAGACCCTTTGGTGGTCTAGTAAAAGAGATCATTTGATTCTTTTCCTTACACAGTATAAAATAAACTGTGCGCACTGTGCTAGGAATTACGTAATTATGGATGCATACATAATTATGGAATTTAGTGCACAGAACCCACAGCAAGTTTTGTCATGTGTTAACTTAAACAAGAAACAAAAGTTGATATATTCATTTCCGTTTCTGATGAAGTATCCACTGAGGAAAATAAATTATCCATTCATTTTCGCTTCCGAAGAAATATCCATCGGGGAAATGAATAATCTATACAATAATCCTTCATTTCCATTTCTGACGAAGTTTCCACTAAGGAAAATGAATTATCCACTCATTTTCGGTTCTGAAGAAATATCCATCAGGGTAATGAATAATCTATTCAATAATCCTACACTTCCACTTCTAACGAAGTATCCACTGAGGAAAAATGAACTAGCTACTCATTTTTCGCTTCTGAAAGAGATATCCGTTGGGAAATGAATAATCCATTCGAGAACCATATTCATTTCGTTTCTGATGAAGTATCCACTAAGGAAAATGAAATGTCCGTTCATTTTCGCTCCTGAAGAAATATCCACTGAGGAAAGTGAATAAACTCATTCCGGTTCTGATGAAGTATCCACTGAGGAAAATGAATTGACCATTCATTTTCGCTTCTAAAGAAATATCCATTGGGGAATGAATAATCCTGTATTGATTCATTCATTTCCACTTCTGAAGAAGTATCCGCTAAGGAAAATGAATTATCCATTCATTTTTTCTTCCAAAGAAATAACCATCGGGGAAATGAATAATCTATACAATAATCCATCATTTCCACTTCTGACGAAGTATCCACTGAGGAAAATGAATTATCCATTCATTTTCGCTTCTGAAGAAATATCCCTCGGGGAAATGAATAATATATACAATAATCCTTCATTTCCACTTCTGACGAAGTATCCACTGAAGAAAATGAACTATCCATTCATTTTCGCTTCAAAGAAATATCCATCGGGGAAATGAATAACCTATTCAACAATCTTTCACTTTTACTTCTGACGAAGTATCCATTGAGGAAAATGAATTATCCATTCATTTTCGCTTCTGAAGAAATAGCCACTGAGAAATGAACAACCATTACATTCCTTCATTTCCGTTTCTGATAGAAGTCTCCATTAAAGAAAATGAATTATCCATTCATTTTCGCTTTTGAAGAAATATCCATGTAACACTCCAATCGCGTAATACAACAACACGAGGCGGAAATATCGGGGAGTCACGTTACAAATTGCTCAAAACTACTGGTACTAAAATTGTTTCATTAATATTAACATCGTTTTACAAACAAAGAATATATGTAATTGTTCTTTTGATTTAGAAGTCTAAGGCCCGAATGCAATCCTATGCGTTGCATGCTTGAATGGTTAAAAACCTGAAACGTATGTGAAAAATAGTTAGCATAAAAATGCCGGCGAATACATAGGTTTTGTTGGCCAAATAAATGGCAAAACATTTGATATTACAATACTTTGACAACTACCTGAGCTGTCAATTGAAAATAAATCTTGAAGCCAAAGAAATGCAAAAATTTAGTATTTGCAATACATAATCTTGATTGTGAAAACTCGTGGCAAATAGTTTTGTATATGACAATATGATTATTACAAAGTCATTTTTATGCCATTTGAAATTGTACATCATAATCTCGTTTAAACCATCAGAAAACTCGTTAATGTGTTATTAGAAATTCAATTAAGGATTTATAATAACTGTTTTGAAATAAATCAAAACTTGTGTGAGTATTATATAAATCAAATCAATGATTCATGATAATACTTTAGATATCCTTCTAAGAATCTAACATATAAAGATATGGGAGATTCTACGAAGATTTCGATAATCGAATATTGAAACAATAGTACACAAAACCCTAAAGTGATCCAGATAACGCTACAAGAATAATAAAATAAGAACACTTATATATAGGAAGTACCAGCGGTGTATCCACCATGTTCTTATTTTATTACACCCGTTTCGTTATCTAAATCACAAGTACCACATAAACACATAAGTCGTTAACTTATTCCAACTCGTAAACACGCATTAAAGTACACAATGAATCCAAACAGAGGCTCCAATATTAGTACTTTAAACATCACATATATGTCTAGCTATGAAGATAGATAGATACTACAGGGATCAGGTTCTCGTCACATCGTCTCGTTACATACACATTAAAGTACACAATGAATCCAAACAGGGGCTCCAATATTAGTACTTTAAACATCCCATATATGTCTAGCTATGAAGATAGATAGATACTACAGGGATCAGGTTCTCGTCACATCGTCTCGTTACATACGCATTAAAGTAGACAATGAATCCAAACAAAGACTCCATTATTAGTACTCTAAACATCCTAGAAGAATCAATCTATGAAGATAGGTTGATGTTAAAAGGATTTCGTTTCTGTGGTATTGAATCATCGTATCACAACATCCTAAATCCTAATGGTGATTCGGGATAACGCCACGAAGGGTAATACAATAAGCATACTTATATATAGGAAGTACCAGCGGCGTATCCACCATGTGCTTATTGTATTATCTAGTTTCGTTATCTAAATCACCAACAATCTACACATAAACCAACCATTGAGTCGTAAAGTACTCCTTAAAAACCTTACAATGAAGATAGGAAGATCTAAGACTGTACTTCAAATATCCTATAAGAATCTAACTATGAAGATAGGTAGATCTTTTATGGATTCGGATAAACATCGTATTTGCATAATCGGAATAGTACACATAAAATCACTTAGTAAACACATATATGCCATACATTTGGAAAATAAGTCGGTTACACATATGAATCACCCCAAAACATTTGAAAACGTAAAAAAGGGGACTATGTACTCGCCTGGGATTGCGTATAGTTCTTGTTCAAATGATATAACAAAGCTCAAAGGATCAATAGCTCAAGTGTCGAAGTTGTTCCTAGTATAACGGATACTATGTTAGCAAATCGACACCTAAATCGGAATATTGGGTAGAATGAGGTCTTGTAAACCAAATGAGTATTGGAACTCATGTGATATGGTTTAACAAAGCCTACATTCTAAATCGGAACCTATCCTAAGTGCTTACGACCCATTACGACCCATTAAGGTAGCTTACGCTACTTTAACGCGTCGTTCGCGCAAAAGCGCATTCGAGATGCCTAACTAGTCCTATGACAAGTATTATATGCCTTAACATATCTAATTATGTTATATAATCAGTTTAGATGTCAAAACATGTGTTACATACGCTTAAAATGAAATTTTGCGAAAAAGGGCATTTTGCTCATTTTCCTAAGGCATATAAACTATCTATCATACAACTAACTAAACGAAGTGACCATAAGGTATAGAATTGGAAGGTTATTCCCTATATAACTATGGTCACCTAATGTGTTTGGTTGGATCCTAATGATCGACCAAACGGGTCGAGTTCGAAAGTCTAAGCGGTGGTTTAGACCGCTTATCTTACGACTCTAAACAAGCACAAGACTAAAAGTGACGAGTTAAACATGGTAAGACATGTTTAACTAAGTTAGAAAACAAGTTTGATATCAAAACAAAGTGTTTTGATACCCGAAAATAGCTTCGATGCAAAATACGCATAAACACGTATTTTGACCGAAACTATGACTCGTCACTACGCCAAATCAACGTGGTAAACAGTAGGTATAGTCACAAGGGACTATAACCATCGTGATTACGCTCACGTTACAAAGTTCAAACAAACTTTGTGTTAACCAAATTGAGGTCAAAGCAGAAAGTCAAACACTGTTTGACTTTCATGCTTGAAATACATGAACAAGCATGAAGGAAACTTACAAAGGGTCCAAGCAATGAAGATTTGAACTCAAAAATTCTGAGGCATGAAGCTTCACAAGGAGAGCTTCAACTTAGAGAAGAAGATTGAGATAAAATATGAGGAAGATGAAGTGAAAATGGTGGGTATTTATAGATTTTGAAGAACCGTTAGGATCGTTTCTCCATAATTGAGCTTCGATCTGGACTGTACATGTAAGGCACATTGTTTTGGAATACTAGGGGTGTCCAAAACCATCATACGGTATTGAAAAAGTTACATTAAGGCCCCTGAAAATCAACTTGGTTGTCAAAAATGAACTTTCTGTCCAGCTATAGGCGTCGCGCACCGGCAAAAGCCTTTTGCTGTCGCCGGACGCCACGGCATAGGCTAAAGTTTCAGAATTGGCAGAACAGGCCCCTGCACACATTTTAATGCATTTTCGACGCGTTTAAGCCCCCATTAACCCCATTTCAAGGCTCTATAATGAAGTTAAAGTATAGGGAACTTAAAATATGCTCAAAAACATCTCGGATGTCGGTTCGTTTGGTCGTACGATCGCGTTATTCGATTAATTACGACAGAAGTCGTAACGGACGCGAAATCGATCCAAATTACGCGCCGAATGGTATTTTTGTATTCCAATCACTAAAATAAAATATTTTAAAGTTTACAAAAATTTTTGGATGTCCGGGTATGTTCAGAACGTGAGATATGCGCGAAAATGCAAACTTATGCACTTTTTGACGCTTTTAGTCCCTGTTTGATCAAAAAGTTTATTTTCGCATACCGAACCCCTCAAAGCCTATTTCTAATCTATGTAAAGGATATTTAAGGTATGTTTAACTTACAATCAAGTTCTGGAATGTTCGTTACAGTACGAATCAGAAGACTTTCGCAGTTTGACGCGAATAGTACCTGTGATCGAATAAACTTGTTTTTGACACACCAAAGCCTTCAAAACTTATTTCTAAGTTATATAAAAGTTATTTAAGGTATGTTAAGCCTATATCACTATTCTAGAGTGTTTTCCGTATTAAATTGATTACGTTTACGCATCATTTTGCGTATAACTTTCCAGAAAGCGATTTAAAGCTTTAAATCGAACCAGAATCAAAACGTGAAATTGTAAAACACAAATAAACAAATTTTGAGACAAAAACACATTGTTTCTTTGATAAAATATTTTGTCCTACATCGTGTGGTGTTTATGGAGCACAAGTGTCACAGTCTCCCCTACTTTAGAAAATTTCGTCCCGAAATTTATTCGAATGAGACCGTAGAGTGAAATTGAAACAACTGTTGGATAAGCAAATTTCTAGATCCCAAAGATGCGGAGCATCATTTGGTGTTGGAAATTTTAGGGGATTCAAAATGTGATTTGGGATATTCAAAGTATCTCAAGGTATTAAACCTTTTGAAACTTGTGAATTTTAAAGAAAAGGTTGGCCAGTGTTCAAAAATTGTTTGGGTATGGCACTATGTTATACTAACTCTTAGTGTAGTTCCTAGCAAACAAAGGGGTGTACATTCAAGCCCTACACGTACATGGTTTCTAACGTCCCACGAAGGTACATCCAATGCACCATGAGCATCTGATGCATAGGAGACGGGTCATCATACCTATGGCATCAAGATCGTCACCTTTAACACCATAATATACTCCCGGTCGAATCAATTTGAGTTAATGAATGTACTCGTTCTCGTCCATCATCCATCGCAAATAACCACACAAATAACAAATAAGCACAAAATCACATAATGGTCCAAGATAACATAAAATCACCAAGTGATCTTAGCAACGTTCTGAAGAATAACACAATAAGAACACTTATATATAGGAAGTACCATCGGCGTATCCATCATGTTCTTATCGCACCATACTCCTCCCGTTACCTTAATCACTCTAGATCTTATGCCACCATACTTAACAAGGCTTACTATGATTCTCATGCGTAGAATCTCATAATTAAGTGTCCACCCATAATTATTCGTTTCGCCGCATGGTCCACAAAGCTCCTCTTGTTAAGCGAGGGTAAACAAATAATAAGGTCAAATTATCGTCTAAATCAAATAAACATCGTCACAACATAACATCTGTCAAATCGAATCGTATTTCATACTAGCAATGATAGCACTACTTATTTTGCATACAACAAATTTAGTAGTAGGTATTTTATTCTAGTACGAATGCTTATATATGTTTCATATTAACCAAACAGGTAGAACGTAACATATACTAGCCATGCATTGTCATCATAATGTAAGCATATCGAGAAAATGTTGTCAAATCATGTGCTAGGTACGCTAAGTTAACATACTAAGCAAAATGCATTTGAAAATTAGTGTACTAAGTACGTTAAATCAACATACGAAGCAAATTGTATTTATAATCATGTACTATACATATTAGATAAACAAATCATGTATGTAATGACATGATCACACAATAGTATTAACTTGTTCATAGTATTCGTATCGATCGTATTACCAAGTTCGTATGAATGCACTAGAGTGCAATCATGGTATGCTAATTTACAAGATTTAGTTCCTAAAGAACGGAATCCTCAAAGTCAGCATGTAGTTATAATCACACATAGTGTAATCACATTAGAGTTTGAAACTGGAAAATGATTAACAAGGATAAAGTAAACTTCTTGAAATTCATATTGTCATTACAAACATAGTCGAAATATGTTCATTGTTTTCAAAAATAAACAGAAAATATAGAGGTTCAAATGATCATAAGTGCTTGATCGTTAGCTTTAGCCTCGTTGACGTTGAACACTCGTCCATTAGCATTGGCAAGCTTGGGGCAGTTTCGCTTGAAATGATTTAAATCACCACAATTGAAACATGCTCTAGGACGAGTTTGAGTAGGGGCTGCTCGGTTCCGGATACGACAGGTCACAGCTAGATGTCCAAATAAACCACAGATTGTACACTGGCGACAAGGAGAATTTGACGCGTGATGATAGTTGCAATGATTGCATCGAGGTTGCTTCCCACGATAAAATCCCTTAAAGGGTACTGAGTTTAGCGGAACTGGTGCAGGAATTGCAAAATTCTTTGAAGCCTTGTGCTTCTTAGAATTTTTAGAAGATTCGTCCTTTGTTCTTTTTGAATTCACATTAGTAGTTTCGGTGTTTCGTTTCTTGTCTCCATTTCGAAATAGTTTACCTTTTCTAACCTGGGAGTCGGTTAAGATAGCGGCTAATTCCTTAGCCTCCCTATGCGTTGTAGGTTGGCTGCCAATGACAATGTCTTGGACAGGATCAGGTAAACCATTAGTGTATTTCTCAATGGCCCGATCCAAAGGTGTGACCATAGTGGGGCAAAGCAGGCTTAACTATTCAAATCGGTCAGTGTAGGCACGGTTTTCCCCAGTATCTTGTTTTAGATGATAAAACTCGTTTTCAAGTGCCCTTATTTCGCTTCGTGGGCAGAATTCTTTCTTCATAAGATCTTTAAATTCTTCCCACGTTAGTGCCATTGCCATATCGGCACCTCGGTCTCTCATAATACCATTCCAACAAGTGAGTGCTCTCCTGTGAAAGACACTCGAGGCAAAATCTACCTTGCGCTCATTGGGACACTGAACATGGTGGATGGTGCTTTCTATACTTTCAAACCATTGTAGGAGCACAGTTGCTCCTTCAGACCCATTAAACCTAAGTGGTTTAGCCGAGTTGAATTGTTTATAGTTACATGACGATAAAACATTGTTGTTTTTATTGTTTTGGATTTGGTTGACTTGGGTCACAATGCCTGGGAGTAAAGTATTTAGCTGCTGAGAAATCATTTCTGCCAGTTCAGCGTTCCAAGTGGTGTCGCGGCGAGGAGGCATCTTGAAGGTACAGCTATCGAGAAAACCAAATAAGTTAGATTTATCAAATTGTTAGGAGTTTGTAATATTATTGTATTGTGAAAACTTTGATCTAGTAAAATCTCGTTCATAGGTCTCGTTCTTGTACTTAGAATATATAGTGTTGTGGATCTTGTTTTGAGGCAAGAGTTATTTGAAAATAAACTTTTGTAACATTTTGGATGAGAGAATACAAACCAAGTTAATGGTTTGTGTTATAAATTCCTTTACTTATTTAAAAATTTATTGTTTTTAAGATAAAATGTTTTAAATTTTTAAAATAAAGAAACTTTGTGTTTGAAATTTTTGAAAATTCTCATCCAAATGATTAAAAATTTTTTGAAATTTTGATAAACAAAGGTCGTGTTTCAAAAAAGAAATAGGATCTCGTAGTGTCGTGAAATGAAATGAAATTCATTTCAATCGTCTCGAATCAAACATATCACCGAGGGTAATATGATGAAATAGTATCGGGAAAGGAAAGTTGTTTCGATTGTTGTGAATAGCAAACATATTACCGAGGGTAATATGCATGAGCAATGTTACAAAGGTCGTTTAGAAATCGTTCGACATGGTCAGGATGGATAGGTTTTTATAATGCTTCACGAAGACATGCTTTAGCCTATAAGTGGACACTCACCCTAAGAGTTCCCAGGTAAGAGTGACTGGTCCGATAATGCGGATTTGTACGAACACTCTAGCCTTAGACAGAAAACTCGGGGTACAGGCACCCACTCTTCCAGATTGCATGTGTTCACATTATTAAAACCCAAGATTTCGATGAAAAACGCTTGAGAAAAAAACATTTAAGAAATCTTTTGATACAAATCGTTTGAGTTAAATCATGTTGTGAAATATTTTGACAAAAACATTTAAGAAAACATTTTGAAAAATATTTCAATGAAAATGTTTTGAGAAAACATTTTGAGGAATACCCTAAGGCATGAAGCCTAAGGTTCAGGATAAATCATCTAGGGTTAGATGATTTGTAACTCATAGAGTAGTTATGGCATGAATAAGGATGAGGATTTAGGAAGGAGTTCCTAAGTCTACTCATGTTTGGGTCCTAGGAAGGTTATAGACTAGGTTCAAGGCATGCTAATAACCTAATTCCCTATAACCAGTGCTCTGATACCAATCTGTAACACCCCAATCACGTAATACAACAACACGCGGCGGAAATATCAGGGAGTCATTGCTCACAACTACTGGTACTAAAATTGTTTCATTAATATTAACATCGTTTTACAAACAAAGAATACATGTAATTTTTCTTTTGATTTAGAAGTCTAAGGCCCGAATGCAATCTTATGCGTTGCATGCTTGAATGGTTGAATACCTGAAACATATGTGAAAAATAGTCAGCATAAAAATGTCGGCGAATACATAGGTTTTGTTGGCCAAATAAATGGCAAAACATTTGATATTGCAATACTTTGACAACTACGAGAGCTGTCAATTGAAAATAAATCTTGAAGCCAAAGAATGGCAAAAATTTATTATTTGCAATACATAATCTTGATTGTGAAAACTCATAGAAAATAGTTTTGTATATGACAATATGATTATTACTAAGTCATTTTTATGCCATTTGAAATTGTACATCGTAATCTAGTTTAAACCATCGTAAAACTCGTTAATTTGTTATTAGAAATTCAATTAAGGATTTATAATAACTGTTTTGAAATAAATCAAAACTTGTGTGAGTATTATATAAATCAAATCAATGATTCATGATAATACTTTAGATATCCTTCTAAGAATCTAACATATAAAGATATGGGAGATTCTACGAAGATTTCGATAATCGAATACTGAAACAATAGTACACAAAACCCTAAAGTGATCCGGATAATGCTACAAGAATAATAAAATAAGAACACTTATATATAGGAAGTACCAGCGGCGTATCCACCATGTTCTTATTTTATTACACCCGTTTCGTTATATAAATCACAACTACCACATAAACGCATAAGTCGTTAACTCGTTCCAACTCGTAAACACGCATTAAAGTACACAATGAATCCAAACAGAGGCTCCAATATTAGTACTTTAAACATCCCATATATGTCTAGCTATGAAGATAGATAAATAGATACTACAGGGATCAGGTTCTTGTCACATCGTCTCGTTATATACGCATTAAAGTACACAATGAATCCAAACAGGGGCTCCAATATTAGTACTTTAAACATCCCATATATGTATAGCTATGAAGATAGATAGATACTACAGGGATCAGGTTCTCGTCACAACGTCTCATTACATACGCATTAAAGTACACAATGAATCCAAACAAAGACTCCATTATTAGTACTCTAAACATCCTAGAAGAATCAATCTATGAAGATAGGTTGATGTTAAAAGGATTTCATTTTTGTCGTATTGAATCATCGTATCACAACATCCTAAATCCTAATGGTGATTCGGGATAACGCCACGAAGGGTAATACAATAAGCACACTTATATATAGGAAGTACCAGCGGCGTATACACCATGTGCTTATTGTATTATCTAGTTTCGTTATCTAAATCGCCAGCAATCTACACATAAACCAACCATTGAGTCGTAAAGTACTCCTTAAAAACCTTACTATGAAGATAGGAAGATCTAAGACTGTACTTCAAATATCCTATAAGAATCTAACTATGAAGATAGGTAGATCTTTTAAGGATTCGGATAAACATCGTATTTGCATAATCAGAATAGTACACATATATGCCATACATTTGGAAAATAAGTCGGTTACACATATGAATCACCCCAAAAAATTTGAAAATGTAAAAGAGGGGACTACGTACTCGCCTGGGATTGCGAATAGTTCTTGTTCAAATGATATAACAAAGCTCAAAGGATCAATAGCTCAAGTGTCGAAGTGGTTCCTAGTGTAACAGATACTATGTTAGCGAATCGACACCTAAATCGGAAGATCGGGTAGAATGAGGTCTTGTAAACCAAATGAGTATTGGAACTCATGTGATATGGTTTAACAAATCCTACATCCTAAATCAGAACCTATCCTAAGTGC
The DNA here is from genome assembly GCA_030545235.1 of Helianthus tuberosus. Lineage (NCBI taxonomy): Eukaryota > Viridiplantae > Streptophyta > Magnoliopsida > Asterales > Asteraceae > Helianthus > Helianthus tuberosus. Next base: position 1,909,074 of record JARYGA010059779.1, read on the forward strand.
TTATGACCCATTACGACCCATTAAGGTAGCTTACGCTACTTTAACGCGTCGTTCGCGCAAAAGCGCGTTCGAGACGCCTAACTAGTCCTATGACAAGTATTATATGCCTTAACATATCTAATTATGTTATATAATCATTTTAGATGTCCAAACATGTGTTACATATGCTTAAAATGAAATTATGCGAAAAAGGGCATTTTGCTCATTTTCCTAAGGCATATAAACTACCTATCATACAACTAACTAAACGAAGTGACCATAAGGTATAACATCGGAAGGTTATTCCCTATATAACTATGGTCACCTAATGTGTTTGGTCGGATCCTAATGATCGACCAAACGGGTCGAGTTCGAAAGTCTAAACGGTGGTTTAGACCGCTTATCTTACGACTCTAAACAAGCACAAGACTAAAAGTGACGAGTTAAACATGTTAAGACATGTTTAACTAAGTTAGAAAACAAGTTTGATATCAAAACAAAGTGTTTTGATACCCGAAAATAGCTTCGATGCAAAATACGCATAAACACGTATTTTGACCGAAACTATGACTTGTCACTACGCCTAATCAACGTGGTAAACAGTAGGTATAGTCACAATGGACTATAACCATCATGATTACGCGCACATTACAAAGTTCAAACAAACTTTGTGTTGACCAAATTGAGGTCAAAGAAGAAAGTCAAACACTGTTTGACTTTCATGCTTGAAATACATGAACAAGCATGAAGGAAACTTACAAAGGGTCCAAGCAATGAAGATTTGAACTCAAAAATTCTCAGGTATGAAGCTTCACAAGGAGAGCTTCAACTTAGAGAAGAAGATTAAGATCAAATTTGAGGAAGATGAAATGAAAATGGTGGGTATTTATAGATATTAAAGAACCGTTAGGATCGTTTCTCGATAATTGAGCTTCGATCTGGACCGTACATGTAAGGCACATTATTTTGGAATACTAGGGGTGTCCAAAACCATCATACGGTATTGAAAAAGTTACATTAAGGCCCCTGAAAATCAACCTGGTTGTCAAAAATGAAGTTTCTGTCCAGCTATAGGCGTCGCGTCGCGCCACGGCAAAAGCCTTTTGCTATCGCCGGATGCCACGGCATAGGCGGAAGTTTCAGAATTGGCAGAACAGGCCCCTGCACACATTTTAATGCATTTTCGACGCGTTTAAGCCCCATTAACCCCATTTCAAGGCTCTATAATGAAGTTAAAGTATAGGGAACTTAAAAACATCTCGGATGTCAGTTCGTTTGGTCGTACGATCGCGTTATTCGGTTAATTACGACGGAAGTCGTAACGGACGCGAAATCGATCTAAATTATGCGACGAATGGTATTTTTGTACTCCAATCACTAAAATAAAATATTTTAATGTTTACAAAATTTTTTGGATGTCCAGGTATGTTCAGAACGTGAGATATGCGCGAAAATGCAAACTTATGCACTTTTTGACGCTTTTAGTCCCTGTCTGATCAAAAAGTTTATTTTCGCATACCGAACCCCTCAAAGCCTATTTCTAAGCTATGTAACAGATATTTAAGGTATGTTTAACTTTTGATCAAGTTCCAGAATGTTCGTTACAGTACGAATCAGAAGACTTTCGCAGTTTGACGCGAATAGTCCCTGTGATCGAATAAACTTGTTTTTGATACACCAAAGCCTTCAAAACTTATTTCTAAGTTATATAAAAGTTATTTAAGGTATGTTAAGCCTATATCACTGTTCCGGAGTGTTTTCCGTATTAAACCGATTACGTTTACGCATCAGTTTGCGTATAACTTTCCAGAATGCGATTTAAAGCTTGAAATCAAACCAGAATCAAAACGTGAAATTGTAAAACACAAATAAACAAATTTTGAGTCCAAAACACATTGTTTCTTTGATAAAAGATTTTGTCCTACATCGTGTGGTGTTTACAAAGCACAAGTGTCAAAATCCAATTGGAAATGAGTGACCTATTCATCTTTCATTTCCACTTCTGACGAATAATCATTGATTAAAATGAATTATCCATTCATTTTCGCTTCTGAAGAATATCCACCGAGGAAATGAAACACAAGTCCTTATAGAATCTTCCTATCTGAATAGTTAGATTCTTAAAGGGACACTTAAAGTACTTCTTTTAAATCCGTGATTGGATTTCTAAGAATGCTTTACAAGACACCGAAACAAAGAGCCAAATCCTTACAAGATCTTTCTATCCTAATAGTTAGACTCTTAAAGGATACTCACAAGTACTATTGGTTGATTTGGTTTTACCATTAATCAAATCCCTCATCTCCACTTCCTGCTTTAATCGAGGGAGTATCCATTAGGGGATGAGCATCATAGGTATAACAGCCCATTCCCACTACCTGCATTATCTAAGGAAGCATCCACTAGGGAATAATAAAGTTATGCCTCATGTGGAGATCCTTGATGGGTTATTCTATGCAAATAGATAAAACTCTAGATTCCACGCAAGACAATTGCTTAACACAACTTATACAAACAGACTCCTACGAATAAATTTCAGGACGAAATTTCCTAAAGTATGGGAGACTGTGACATTTGTGCCTCTACGACCGTCATACAAATACAAATCCAATGAAATCTTGTGTTTCATTCTCTGGATTTGTACAATTACATGTGGCATTTACACATATCAATTCTTGTTCGATTCCGAGCTTTTAAACACTTTCAGGAAAGTTATACGCAAACTATTACGTGAACGTAATCAGTTTAACGCGACATACATTCCGGAACATTGATATAAGCTTAACATACCTTAAATAAACTTTACATAACTTAGGAAAAAGTTTTGAAGGGTTTGGTATGGCAAAAACAAGTTTATTCGATCACAGGGACAATTTGTTACAAACTGCAAAAGTCTGCCGATTCGTATAGAAACATACACTCCGGAACAAGATCATAAGCTAAACATACCCTAAATACCCTTAACATAGCTTAGAAATAAGTTTTGAGGGGTTCGGTATGTGAAAATGCGCTTATTTGATCACATGGACTAAAATCGTCAAAACTGCGAAAGTATGCATATGCGTGCATATCTTACGTTCTGACCATATCCGGACATCCAAAAATTTTTGTAATCATTAAAATATTGTATTTTAGGGATAGGAAAGCAAAAATTTCATTCGTTGCGCAATTTGGGTAGTTTTCACGTCCGTTATGATTTCCGTCATTATTAACCGAAAACCACAACCATACAGCCAAACTAACTGACATCCATGACATTTTTTAGCGTAATTCAAGTTAAATATACTTTAACTTCGTCATGGAGCTTGAAAATGGGCTTAACGTGTGTTAGAAGTGCCGAAACGCGACAAAACAAGTTCAGGGACAAAGGCTGTCAATTTTCAAACTTTGGCCCTTGCTGACTGGCATACGGACCGTATGCAGAGGACCCTTACAGTCCGTAAGTAGGTCCCAGCACAGAAGATTCATTGAATCTTCAAAACAGCTTGCTGAACTTGGTTTTAATCTCAGTTTTTGCATATTATGATCTGGTTTATGTGTTCTCCAAGTCCCCAAATCAGAGCCTACATTGTGTATGGTGATGATCATGCTTTGAACAACTCATTTACACTTGGCAATGATCTAATGATTCAAGAATTTCTATAAATAGCAAGCTTCAATTCATTCTTCATTGCTCATTTCCATTCTCTTTCACTCTAGCTCTGATTTGAGGCTACCACATTTGTTGGAGGCCTCATACTTGAGCTTTCTTAGTCATTTTTCTAGCCTAGAACACTCGTAAGCGTTCTTTCATCCTTTGTTTATTTATTTCAAGCAAGAAAGTCAAACAGTGTTTGACTTTCAGCTTTAACCATGATTTGGTCAAGACAAAGTTCGTTTGAACTTTGCAACGTGAGCGTAATCACGATGGTTATAGTCCCTTGAGACTATACCTACTGATTACCATGTTGACTAGTCGAAGTGACAAGTCAAAGTTTCGGTCAAAATGCACGATTATGTGCATTTTGCGACGGAACTATTTCGGGTATCAAAACACTTTGTTTTGATACCAAATCAGTTTTCTAACTTATTTAAACATGTTTTAACATTTTTAACTCGTCACTTCTAGTTTAGTGCTTATTTAGGGTCGAAAGTCAACCGGTCTCGACAACCGCTTAGACATTCGAACCCGACCCGTTTGGTCGATCATTAGATCCGACCAAACATACTTTGTGACCATAGTTGAATAGGGAATAACCTTCCGAGGTTATACCTTATGGTCACCTTGTTTGATTAGTTGTATGATCGGTGGTATATATGCCTTAGGAAAATGACCAAAATGCCCTTTTTATGCATTGTTTCATTTTAAGCATATGTAACCATAATTTTGACACTTAAACTGATTATGCAACATTATTAAACATGTTAGGGCATATAATACTTGCCGTAGGGCTAGTTTTAGACCATCCGAACGCGGTTTTGCGCAAATGACGCGTTAAAGTAGCGTAAACTACCTTAACGGGTCATAACGGGTCAAAAGCACTTAGGATAGGTTTCAAATCAGAATGTAGGCTTTGTTAAACCATATCAAATGAGTTCCAAGACTTATTTGGTTTAAAAAACCTCATTCTACCCGATCTCCTAATTTAGGTCCCGATTATTAACATAATGATCTGATACTAGGTGCCACTTGATTCCTTGATTTCCCGAGCTTTGTTACTTCACCTAATTGAGGATACCTTGCAATCTCAAGTGAGTACATAGCTCCCCTCTTTTATGCTTTCAATTGTTTTGCGATGATTCATATGTGCTAAATGCTTTTCTAGTTTTCATAAACAAATGCTATGGTTTATATAAAACACGATGATTTCAATAATGTGAACGAACTTGTTGGGGCGTTAGTCGAAAGACAGACGAATGACATTCATTAACTATGATCAAGCCGACCAGTAGTATGTTATGGTACCATAGGATCTGACAAATCCTGTTATCGGACTATCCCTTTGGTGGGTAATGTGGGTAACGACAGAATCTGTTAATTTAACAAACCCTTTGGTGGTTTATTAGTCGATGTTAAAGAGGTCTTTCAGGGCCTATTAAAGATACCCCATGGGTGGTATAGTCGAGTCACACAGGTTTGAATGTATTCTTTAAAGAACGACCAAAAGTTGTATTTCACAATTAAAACACGGATGATTGAACGACGGTTTATAACACGGATGATTTGAATGATTTGAATGATTTGGACGATTGGTTTATGGTAACTGATTAGGTAATGGGACGGGTGTAATGTGATGAAAGCATGGTGGATACGCCGCTGGTACTTCCTATATATAAGTGCTTTTATCACATTACATATCGTAGCATTATCTAGATCACTTAGACGAATGTTTTCAAATGATGTCACGCAACGATGTTTACTTAAAGATATAAAGCATACAATGTTTACTTTCAAAAACAATTTACTACTTGGTTTTACAAAGATAAATGTTTTCAATCAAGATTCATGGCTACAAATGTTTTGTTTTACTTATATCAACTTGTAAAGTTGATAAAACATGTTGCAATATCATACACTTTTGATTTCAAGGTACATACTCGACAACTCTCGTAGTTGGTCGAGGTATTGCAACATGAATTCAAAGACATGAATTCGACATACAAAACCTATGTACTCGCCGGCATTTTTATGCTGATTGTTTTCACATATGTTTCAGGTTCTATTATGTGGCGATTGTTGATTGTTTGCTTCACATAGGATGGATGCGGGCTTTAGTGACTTACAACTTGAAAGACAATTGTTGTATCTATTTGGTTTATATCAAACAACGAGTCAATTAAAGAAACAAAACTTCAATTACCATGTGTTGTGAAACAACGATTCTGTGACATGACTCTCCGACGTTTCCCCCGCGGTTTGTTGTATTACGCGGTCGGGGTGTGACAGGATGAGCATCATAGGTATAACAGCCCATTCCCACTTCCGCACTATCTGAGGAAGCATCCACTAGGGAATGATAAAGTTATGCCTTACGTGGAGATCCTTGATGAGTTGTTCTATTCAAATAGATAACACTCTAGATTCCACACAAGACAATTGCTTAACACAACTTATACAAACAGGCTCCTACGAATTAATTTCGGGACGAAATTTCCTAAAGTAGGGGAGAATGTGACAACTGTGCCTACAGTTATAACTAACCAATCCCGAAAAATTTCATAAGCAATAAAACCTTGTGTTTTATTGATTGGAATGTGTAATTATCCATGATATTTGCACATTTTCAATCCTTGTTCAAATTTGAACTCTTAAACATTTTCTAGAAAGTTATACGTAAACTGTTACGTAAATGTAATTAGTTTAACAAAATGCACACTTCGGAACAATGACATAAGCTAAACATACCTTAAATATCCTTTACATAGCTTAGAAATAAGTTTCGAAGGATTCGGTATGGCAAAAACAAGTTTATTCAATCACAAGGACTATTTGCGACAAACTGCAAAAGTCTGCCAATTCTCGTTGCAACATACGCTCCGGAACAATGAAATAAGCTAAACATACCTTAAATATCCTTTACATAACTTAGAAATAAGTTTCGAGGGGTTCGGTATGTGAAAATAAGCTTATTTGGTCACAGGGGCTAAAAGCGTCAAAACTGCGAAGGTATGCAAATTCGCACATATTCTGTATTCTGACCACATCCGGACATCCAAAAATTTTTATAATCATTAAAATATTATATTTTAGTGATGGGAATGCAAAAATACCATTCGTTGCGAAATTTGGATCGTTTTCGCGTCCGTTCGAACTTTCAACGTAACTAAGCGCAAAACGCGACAGTACAACCGAATGAACCGACATCCATGATATTCCCAAGTATATTTCAAGTCCCCTATTCTTTAACATCCTTGTAGAGACTTGAAAATGGGATGGGGGTTAAACACGTCGAAAAACAAGTTTTGGAGCTGCAGGGACCATTTCTGCCAATTTTTGAAAGTTCTGATCTGAGGTGGCTGGCGACCCGCGAGAGAATTACCTAACTGGGTCACGACCCATGAGAGCCATCAGACAAGAAGCTTGACAACAGCTTCATAAGCGGTTTCCTGCGGTTTTCAAGCCTAGTTTTTTATCTTGTGGGCTATTTTAAGTGTTCCCCAAGGCTCTTATCCCTGTCCACACACTTGTAGGGTCATGATCCTTCCTTGGAGGCCACAAAAAACACTTATCAAGATCTTGTTGATTCTTGAATACTATAAATACATGGCCTCATTCATTCTTCCAGCTTGGTCATTCCTTCTTTTCTTCATCTCCTGCTCTACTTAGAGGCTACCACCTTGTTGGAGGCTTCCTAATTGAGTATTCTTCATCCTAGAACGCTTGTAAGTGTTCTTCCTAGTCTTGTTTATTTATTTTTTAGCTATTTCAATCTAAAAGTCAAACAGTGTTTCGATCCCTAGCGATTATACCTACTAATTACCACGTTTACTAGTCGTAGTGACGAGTCAAAGTTTCGATCAAAATGCACAATTATGTGCATTTTACGAAGGAACCATTTTCGGGTATCAAAACACTTTGTTTTGATACCAAATCAGTTTTCTAACTTAGTTAAACATGCTTTAACATGTTTAACTCGTCAATTCTAGTTTAGTGCTTATTAAGGGTCGTAAGTCAAGCGGTCTTAACCACCACTTAGACTTTCGAACCCGACCCATTTGGTCGGATAGGATCCGACCAAACATATATTATGACCATAGTTGTATAGGGAACAACCTCCAGAGGTTATACCTTATGGTCACTTCATTTGGTTAGTTATTTGTTAAGTCGTTTATATGCCCTTTAAAAATGACCAAAATGCCATTTTTGCGCATAACTTCATTTTTAGCATATGTAATCAAACTTTTGACATCTAAACTGATGTGATAACATTTTTAAACATGTTTGGGCATATAGGACTTATCATGTGACGTATATAACCATCCGACCTTATATTTACGCAAACGACGCGTTAAAGTAGCATAAAATACCTTAACGAGTCGTAACGGGTCAAAAGCACTTAGGATTTCAATCTAATCAGAATGTTAAGTCTATTAAATCATGCCATATGAGTTCCAATACTCATTTGATTTATAGAACTTCATTATTAACATAGTTATCGATACTAGGTGCCATTTGATCCCTTGATTTCCCGAGCTTGTTAGTTCACTTGATTCAAGGTTACTTTGCAATCCTAAGTGAGTACATGGACCCCTCTTTTTACGATTTCTAAATGTTTTGAGGTAACTATGTGAGTACATAGTCCCCTCTTTTAATGCTTGCAAATATTTTGGGGTGAAACACTTGTGCCTATTTGTTACTTTCATGCTTTTCATGACATATACATGCTATGTTCATCTAGTACACATATAGTACATGATTTCAATTATGTTTTGCTATGTATGTTGACTTAGCATGCTAGCTCATTGATTTCAAGGATACTTTTGCGGCATGTGTTGACTTAGCATATGAACACATTGATTTACATTATATTTTGCTTCGTATGTTGACTTAGCATGCCTAGCACATTGATTTCAATGATCCATTTTGCTTCATATGTTAACTTAGCATATCTAGGACCTTGATTTCATGATCATTCTACTTAGTATGTTGACTTAGCATACTTAGTACATGGTTTACAAAGACATTTTACATAACATGCTCACATTAATTATGACATTTTGGTATGTTAAACGAGACTAGATACATTAATTAACATTATCCCGCCGACCGGTAGTATGTATGGTTTACCATAGGTTTGATAACCTCATTCCCGCTTCCTAGTTTGTTTGGAAGTATCCATCTGGGGAAAGACAGAACCCGATGAACATTAATAAGCCTTTGTCTTTATAAGGGTTATCTGACAGACGACAAGGCTTGAATGTATTCGTTAACAAACCATATAAATGTTCATATCGATAAAAGCATTGGTTTTCAAAACATAACTTTTGACATAAACTTTTGTTTATTCAAAGACATTGTTCTGTACATGACATTTGGTTACATAAGACATTGGTTATACATGACAGTATTACATGTGGTTTGAGTAAAGACTTTTTACTTGCCATACAAGACATTGGTTGTTACTTGACATTTGTTACGCAAGACATGGTTTATACTTGACATTAGACACTGTCATACATGACATTTGACATTGGTTAAACAAGATATTATTTGGTGGTTTATTGGTAAGTAATTTAAATAACGAGACGTGTGTAATGTGATAAAAGCATGGTGGATACGCCGCCGGTACTTCCTATATAAGTGCTTTTATAACATTACATATCGTGGCGTTATTTAAACTACTTCGACAAAGACAAGACATGACATTTTTAGACAAGACATGACATTTTTATACAAGACATGACATCTTTTACGCAAGACATGATACTTTATTTCAAGACATGACATATTTTACACAATTCATTTTCATTTGGTTATTTATTTAACCATGCATTATTTCTTTTAAATCATTTGATTTTCACATTGATTTTCACATTGATTTTCATATGATTTTACAAAAGAAAACATTTTTACAAAGGTTCATGGCTACTTTTTAGTTACTCACAGGCATTTTTATGCTGACATACCTATTTTCACATGTGTTTCAGGTGTTTATGTTTGACTTTGAGCATGCTTCACATAGGGCGGACTTGGGCCTTGGTGACTTTAAAATCTACAAGACAATTGTTGTGTATTAATTGATTCTCCAAAACAATGAAAACTATTAACTCAATAAAACAAAACTTTATGAGCCATGTGTTATGAAACAATTTGTAACGTGACTCCCCAATGTTTTCTGCCGCGTGTTGTTGTATTACGAGATTGGGGTGTTACATTGGGTCTTTATACTGTTATTTCATCCGGGGGTATCAGGGTTGTCCTTCTACTGCATCCAGATATATGATGACCTAGGCACAACCAGGATATCTTAAAAGAGCTAAAAATGCCAAAACCCATAAATGAAGAAGCTCTCCTAGAGAGTCATTGAAATGTGCAAAATGCATAATTCGTACCAAAAATGTTATTTGTCTTAGCCCTCATTAGATATTGGTCTCTTTGTTGTACGGAAGTACTGACCTGATCACCAATTATCTATCGTTGTAAAACAAAACGGATGAATTCGATATACTCACCTACTACGAGGAATCTGTATGCATACCTTGATCGCGGGGATATGTCCTGAAGTGGGTCACACTAGTATATCAGAATAATATTACCTTAACGTATCATACGATAATGGTACTTGAAATGTTCATGCATTTTGTTTAAGTGGACAAACATACTGGTAACGTCTTGGACTGTTTTTCACGAAAAATTAAATAAAGAATTATCTAATAGTGTGAAAACAGTTTGATTTTGCTGATATGATCTTCTTGCCGGTGATTCTCACAAAAACAGAGTGTTTATTGCTTTTGTTATTTACTTGCTTTCAGAAAATATAAATATCCAAAAATAGTGACTTTTTCATTTAAATTCTTAACGTACGGAAAACTGTTCTTCTTGGAGGAATTGTTACCGATAGGGGGAGACGGTGTTAGAAAGTGAGTTCAAAATTTTAAATCATACAGGGTCTTGTGTTTTGGACAAAAGTTTTGCGTGTTGGTGATGAATTGGAATTGCTTAATCTGTGATACAGTTTAACTATCTCTTGAATAATAATAATTTATTTAACTTTGTTGAAAAATTCTTATGGTTTCTCAAGATGTTTGTTTTATAGTATACAGATTGAAGCAGTATATTGCTGAGAAGTTGCTGTGTTGAGAAGATGAGAGTTTGATTGGATGCATGGTAGAACCTCCTTTCTACATTGCACACAAAGTTGCAGAGTTTGAAGATTGATATGCAAATGCTGAACTAGAGTTTACTCAAGTGCTAACGTTTTTGAAGATTTGGTGATTGGATGCATCAGCTTAGGGGGAGTCTGTGGCTGACAGAAGCGATTAAAGCTGAAGCTATCCAAAGACCAAAGACAATGCAAGACTACATGAAGAATGCAAGATGGCTGAAGACACAGTTGTTTTATGAAGCTATTGTCAAGGGGGAGTTTGTTGGTGCATATTTGTGACAACAACTTTTAGATTTGGTATTTGGATATATTGTAATTAGTGAAACGATAAACGGTTAGCGGGTTTAGCTTTGTATTAGTCAATTAATAGTGTTTGGGCTAAACCAAACCCAGATTGGGTGATGGGGGACGAATTGGGCCTAGCCCATGTAGGAAACCCTAGCCCAAGTTGCAACCTTGTGTTATATAAACAAGGCTATGCATTAGGGTTTAGGTTAATCAGAATAAACAGTGTTAGAGAGATTCGTGAAGACATTAGATCTTGGATGAAATTAGTAATCTAGATTGATTGTAATTCTTGTGATTGATAATCAATAAAGATCGGTTTAATTGGAATTCTGCTTTCTACTCGTTTCTGTGCTAATCTGATCTAGAGGATTCCACACTCTAGGTTGGATTAACAATTCTGTGAAGATCCGTATGAACCAAGGGACCTACAATAAGGGGTTTTATAGGGGTTTTGTATGACATATCCGATTTTCTATAATTAGCTTTGTTTGGTAAGATTTTTGTCTGATACATGCGATTTTATAAGATTTGGGAGTTTTGGTAATCGGTAACTGCGATTTTGGTAAGGTTTTTTGTGACAACCCGAACTTTTAAGGTTAGCACCGTTTAACTCTGAAACCTTTAACTTGTGTCGTTACTCTTCATACTTCACATTACATGTAATTATGTTTAACCATGCTTGATAGTGTTGATAGGTGAATGATTGTTAAAGTGCTAAATATTAGGTGGTTACATTTTATAAATTCTGACTGCACATTAATCTGGGTCACACACCTCCACTTCAGCCGCACACTTCCACATTCTCGTGTCTCTTTGGGCTCTCGGCTCGGTCGTTCTCAACCCAAACCAAGCCCAACCCATCTCCTCATTTTCCTTGTATGCGTGAATGCATGTAGAGGGGCACACAATCTCTTTCAAAACAATTGCAAACCCTAAAAACCCCCTCCCACTTCGACGGCAACCCTTCTGCCCGAAACTCTTTGATTTGGAAGCATCATCTACCTTAGTCGCCATCATCCTACTCCTATCGATCGGTGTGATTTGTCAGTTACGTGATTCACATGCTTGATTAACCGTGATTGTGTAGTGTGAACTTGAATGTGATTGATGAAAGTTTTGTGATCTTATGTAATGTTATTGACTTGTATGGTTAGTATACGATTTAAGGTTTAGCCTATAGATTGAGTGATGTTAAATAGAATGAAGGAATGTTGTTAATTAACTAGCGTGGTATGATGTTAAGAGGATTGATACGAATGATTAGGATGATAATGGTTACCACGAAATCGGAAGTCATTTATGATGTCTAATTGATGGGTTAGGATTCATGTTAGAGTTGGTAAGCGCAATGAAACGATAAATGATGAATCTGATTTTGTAACTCGATCTTAATATCGGTAATCTAGAGTTGTTCCTGCGTGAAATATTGGTGATTATCTTGATTAAACCATGACCATAGCTACTTGAATTATATACATAAGTTAGGATGGAATTGTGATTGAATGTTCATTGTAATTATGGTAATAATTGATGTGGGTTGATTGCAAATGATGATGATGATGAAACTGTTAGGAGAGAATTAAAGTTTATGAATTTGATATTTTTATAACTAATTGGATAGGGATAGTAGGGTGTTTTAAGGGTAAGATAGGAGTGGTTGACTGGGGTCAACCGCATAATGGTGAGACACGCACACTTCATCCCATATGCACGTCCCAAACCGCACATCCTTGCACTGTGCGTATAAACAAAGCATGTCGCACACTCCTATCCGATCGCACATTACCTTGGGCCGTAGAGTGATGTTGGACTGGGTCATACATGGGTCGCACAAATAAAACAGGTCACACACTCACGTCTTAATCGCACACTCACAAAAAGTCGCACAGTTCTTTGGGCCTTGGGTTTAGTTGGACCGAACAAAGTTTGGGGTCGCACACTTCTAGCTGGGGCGGTGGTATTAGGCCGTACATTACCTGCTTGGATTAGATAAGAATAACGAACTATATAATGTGTATGCTACCATTGCGCCTCAAACTAAGTAGGTCGCACACTATCGTGAACGACAAATAAACTTTTAAGTAATTTTGTGAAACATAAACTGATGATGTGAAATCATATATGAATACCTGTTATGTGTTATGTGTGACAACTGCCACTTTTCGGTAACTTTCTTGCACTTAAATTACTCATTTTAGCTACATTTTTATGCATTTTGAACACTCGAACTGCGTATTTCGTGAAATACACTTAGAATACTCATGGAATACTTACTTAGGATGCATATGATCCATTTTTATTAAGTACATTTGAAACAGTTTAAACAATGCATCGAAACTACTAGAAAGGCACCTAGTAAACTAGTATTCTGACGAAAATGCAGGATCCGCAGAAACCATCTAAACGACATCTTTAGGACTCAGACGAAAGTCCAACATCTAATATATATTAAACCCAAACTAGGAATGCAAGGGTTTGATTTAAAACCTTCCCGAAGTCCGATAACACTAAAAACTGCCCGAAAAGCACTAAAAGCGACGATTTCAACACTTTTTCGCAGAAATTCTGCAGAAATCAGCCATTTAATATTTTTGCAACTTGTAAAAGTGCTATTTAACATAGAATTCATATGAGGATACCTTCGGGTATCATCCGAACCAATAACTACATCAATTCACACAAGTTACACAACTTAGCGTTCAAATAACGTCTAACCGAAACAATTCGAAACGAATATCCGAACAATATCAAATCTTTTTTTAGTGACCATCTAATGTTAATTGGATCATTATGGACTAGTAATGGTCACTTAACACCTTTTAAACACTTAAACACTTATACATATAAGTTTCCTAAACAAATTCCTGATAAAACTAACACTTCTACCTAAGGAAAACAAGTTCACAAAGCAAGGGTACGCCCCCCCCCCCCCATTCACGGTTATAAACTCCCTTTTGGGACCCACTTTTTTCAACTAGTTTCCACAAATATCTTTGATATTTACCTAGCTTGCAAGTTGGTTAAACAAGTGGGTCTAGTGGTGAACCTTGGTGAAAAGTAATAACAACTTAGATCACAAATCATTAAGCAAATTTCATAGCATTTCACCTTCATTTTCATACATGATGCGTGTGTAGTGTGTATATAAGTTTAAGTATATTTTAAGCCCTTTTACACTTTTTTAGCCAAGTTTTAAATTTATGAAACATGATATTTACTAACACTAAACACACATATGGGCAAGTGCACCCATCGTGAGCGTAGTATAGTGTTGGTAAGATACCGAGGTCGTCCAAGGACACAAGAGCTTTTAGTACCGGTTTATCCTCAACGTCTAATCAAATCAAAAGTTAGAAAAAGGTTTTTTAAACTAGAAAAATAAAATCTAACTAAAATGCTGAAAAATAAAAATAAAAGAAAAAACAGATAGACAAGATGAATCACTTGGCTCCGACTCGTGTATAGTGTAACCTTTGATTATTTCCGCACTTTTGCACTTTTTAAGAGATTATCTTAGTTATTGTAGTAGGCCCCTCTTTTGAAGGTGACGTTACCCTCAATCCAGTAGTTTGAGTCAGCAAGGATACAATCCTAAAGGGTCGGATTATTGAAAGATAATTAATTAAGTTATTAATGCATATTATGGTAGGCCCCTCTTTTGAAGGTGACGTTACCCTCGGCTAAGTAGTCTGAGTCAGCAGGGATACAGTCCTAAGTAGCCGGGTTATAGTATTAATAGTAGCTTAACTTATGAGGGGATCAAAGAGTTTGGACCCCCGCCATCCAATACCGGTGGGTATTGAAGGAGGTCCTACTAAATTTGACCCAGGTCCTTTGCAGGATCTATACACTGAACAATGGCAAGACTCTTACCAAACCGTTCCCTTAACCCCCGACCAGGTAGCCAACATACCTCCATATAGACCGTGGAGATATGAATGGTGAAAATCTTTTATTTTATATAGACAGTAAAATAATGCCAAGACACCATGGACAAACGATAAGGAAGAATCACCTTCAACATAAGAAACTAGTTATTAAAGTCATTAATACATAACCAAGTAAAAAGTGCGAAAAGATTAAAAATAAAAAGTATTACACTAGACACTTGTCTTCACCAAGTGATGTAAGAGACTTAGGAAAACATGGCCTTTGATTGTCAAGAACTCTTACGATCAATCTTGGATCCCGAGACGACTCACACACTCTATGATGGACAATGGATGATGGTGGTGGATGATGGTGGTATGGTGGTGGTGGGTGGTGGGTGAAGTGTGACAGAGGTGGTGTGCCAAGGGATGAGTTGCAAGTGATCCAAGCACTCCTTTTTATAGGCTGAACAGAAGCTCGGGCACGGCCCCGTGTCCGCTGGGCACGGCCCCGTGTCCGCTGGGCACGGCCCCGTGTCCGCTGGGCACGGCCCCGTGTCCATCCTTCTCTCTTTCTTCATTAATTGCAGTTTGGCTGCATTAGTTGACCACGCCCCCATGTCCGCTGAGCACGACCCCGTGTGTAAAAGTATATCTGTACTATCAAGATTTGCCTAGATTTTGCGAATCTTATAGTTGACCACGGCCCCGTGTCCGCTGAGCACAGCCCCGTGGTGGGCAATAGAAGCTTCTACAACTTTGTCTTGTCTGCTGACACTTGGGCACGCCCCCGTGTTCACTGAACACGGGGCGTGTTCAGCCTTCTGTTCTCTTGTTTTGCTTGGGAAGATGCTGTCGGGGGGTCGGGCATGCCACGTTTGTTCCTTTTCTTGTAATTATGTTAGATTTTGCTGCCTTTTTGCTTCTTTTGTTCATTTGAGCTCATTTAATCCTGAAAATACAAAAGGAAGACAAAAACACACTTTTTCCAACATTAGTACTAAAAAAGGGTTAGTTTTATGCCACAATTGATAAAATTTATATGTTGCATTTTGCACACATCAAATACCCCCACACTTGAATCTTTGTTTGTCCTCAAGCAAAACTCTTTATAATGTGGCTTTACACTTCTAAATGGAATGGGTAGAAGAGAAGGTTTTTGGGCTTGTCATAGAGTGTCGGGATTTCCAAGATTCTTTATTAAGTTTTATTTTTATTTATTTACAATCCTATTCGTCATGATTTATTTAAAACTTTTCATAAGATAAATTACTTATTATGGCATAACATGCCTTTTTAAAATTCTATTTATATACAAGTTCACATACCTCACGGGGGATCACTCAACACTCGGCCGAAGGTGTATTTTTAGTGAATCACTCGAGAGCGGCCTGGAACTTACTCCTACCATAGGCTTGCCAAGAAATCAATCCTCCTCCTTTTTAACTATATACCTTTGTAAATATCAAGAGGACTTTTTGGATGAAGAGTTAGGCTTGGGTTAAAGGTAGGTGGTTGGGTTAGTGGTTAGTAAAAGGGCGAAAGGCGTAAAAGTGTCAGTTTTTGATAAACTTGTTTGTTTATTTCTTTTGCTTCATCTTCAATCATTTTTTTTTTGAAAAGTCATACGAAAAACCGAGCTTATTACTAAAACAAAGGGTTAAAAATAAAAAGGTTTGGTGGGTGAAAGGGTGTTTGGTTTGGGTTAAGAAATGAAAAGGTTTAGGCTCAAAGGGGTTAACTAGGGGCATTTTGGGTAGGTGGTAAAAAAAAGAAAAAATAATGGTGTAGAAATAAAAAGGGATAGTTCTAATGCCTCCATCATTTACTTACTCGGGCTTAAGTTGGTAAGGACCGGGAATGTATCGTCGTGGCAAGTTCTAGAGTCGTAAGAACCAAGCGGCTATTCACACAAGAAACGAAAAATGAGCATTTAGTCTAAAGATATGTATTTGTATGCTCAATAAAGGCTCAAAACACACTTTTGTGGGAATGGGTTTTTATGTGATCAAGTATATATAATCAAATTTTAACTAAGCTTGTCATGCCGTTTCATAATTTCCTTATGTTGGTTCTTTTTATCACGACGCTATATGTTGTAAATTTGTAAAAATATAACCTTTTTAGAACTTGAAATTCCCAAGTTAAACCTAGACAAGTAAAAAAAATGAAAAAAAATTTTGAAAAAAAATTTGGGGTGATTAGCGGTTCCAATATAGTTTTGGGTAGGCTTGTAATTAGGACTTGCAAGATTCAAAGTTTTAGCATCCCCCCCCCCCCCACACTTAAATTACACATTGTCCTCAATGTGTCCCAAAAATAAGTTTTTAGGTTGATTGAATGCGTAAAAAGGTGTTAAAAAGCAGAAATTTGTGTTACTGGGCGCCTGGACACGGCCCCGTGTTGTCCGGGCACGGCCCCGTGTTCAGGTGCCAGTAACAAAAAGTTGTCAAAAGAAACAGAAGCCTGGACACGGGGGCGTGTTGGGTGAACACGGCCC
Source organism: Helianthus tuberosus (assembly GCA_030545235.1). Taxonomy (NCBI): domain Eukaryota; kingdom Viridiplantae; phylum Streptophyta; class Magnoliopsida; order Asterales; family Asteraceae; genus Helianthus; species Helianthus tuberosus. The sequence continues at coordinate 1,926,515 of JARYGA010059779.1, forward strand.
GTGTCCAGTTTACCTGAACTGGGCATTTTCTGCAGACTGTTCAGCACGGGGCCGTGTTGGGCGGGCACGGCCCGTGCTGAACCTGCTGTAATGATGAAAATTTGTCGGACGGCCCTGTTTTCCTGCATGGGGTGCTGGTGCAAGTTTCCCTTGTTATCCTTTGCCATCCCGAGTGTGTTTCACTTGTTACAACATCATCCAAACACCAATCTAACTAAAACCATCATTCATTAATTCATAGAGAGAATTACATATTAATCCTAGAAAACGGAAAATAAAGTAGAAAATAAAAATTAAGGGTCCTAAATTAGATAGGTCGAGTGATACGTAAAATCATTCTAAGGAGTTCTACTTCTACAATAAAAACCAAAATTCCGGAAATAGTTTTCTGGTATCTAAAAATTTTGTAGAACTCCAAGCCAAGTGGTGTTCCCTAGATGTTGCTAGAGCCGTTCTTCTATCTCTTTCGGAAGGAGGGAGGCGGCTTCATGCTCCTCAACATCTTGTGGAGGGGTAGTGACACCAATCAGAACCCCTTGTAGTATGTCTCGAGGGGGTTCTGGATGTATGGCGTACCATTCGGCCGGAATGATGACTTCCGGTACCACATTCCATGCCCTTTGGGTGATAATCGGTACCAAAGGAGGAGAGGCGAGAATGTTCAACCTTTGGTGCAAAAGGTTGACTTCTCGGAGACATCCTTCTAGTCCCACCGTCAGATGATTAATACGGTCGACCAATGCTTCTTCTACCCCCGTTATCTCATCAATGGCTTCTCTTAAGGCGTAGACGTAGTTCACAAGAGAATCTTCAACCGTTGATGATCTTCTCCCCTGTCGGTTGTTTCTGTTGTGTGATGAAGATGTTCCGCTAGTTCTGCTCGCCGTTCTGAGAAAACATACCGAAAAGAGTTCAACTTTATAGGACCAGTACCTTGGACACGGCCCCGTGTTCAATGGACACGGCCCCGTGTCCAGGTGTCTGTAGATTTTTGGAATAAGGAATCTTGGAGTTTTAATTTGTTTTTATGATTTTTAAAGCATTTTTTAACAGAAACAACTTAAAACATTGTTGAAGAACTTGTTCTTAACAAGATTCCATGAATAAAAAGCCAACAAACACCTCAATAAAGCTTTGAAATTATGGAAGTCTCAAGCTTTAATGGAAGTATAAGGAAAAATTGAAGAAGATGATAGTGGATAAAAGAGGAAAGGACAAGAAGGTAGTTGAGAAACTTCTTTTAGAAAATACGTAGGATGGTATGTGAGAAGATTCCCCAAATCTCTCTCCCTGGAATGGTTCAAATGTGCAGGATTCTTGGCTGCATTTATAGAAAACGACAATACGCTGCACACGGCCCCGTGTCGGCTGGACACGGCCCCGTGTGCAGATAGAATCCTGACACAATTTTGTCCGTATTCTGATAAAAATCAGAAGGGAATCTTTGGGTGGACACGGGGGCGTGTTGACCTGGACACGGCCCCGTGTCTAGAAGCTGTCTTATGGAGTTTTTCAATTTCTAAGGAACTTTTCCGGATCGGGCGGTTCCTTACTGGAAGGAACAACCCCAAAGTGCCTAAGATACCTTAATTTCTCTAGGTTAAGATGAGAACGCAAGAGGTTGTCGGTGAGGGTGATTCCTATGCTATATGTAGGTGGACAAGTCCAACCCTTTTCCGGGCTCTCGTTAAAGAAGGTGTATGCCGAATCGCTCAGGTCTATGTATGCATCGAACGAAGTCGATGGGGAGTCCTTCACGGCACAATCGACACAGGGACGACTATCGCTCAAGTCCTCGCTAGAGTTAGAAGTATCGTCGGGAACAACGAAGTTGTTTGAATGCATTCCCAACATTTCTTCTTGGTTATTGTCTTGAGATAAATTATTGAAATCTATTTTAAGTTCGTTTAACCAATTAAAAATTAGATCTTCTAATTGAAATAGTTCATCAAGAAGCATTTCTCCTAGAAGATCCGGTTCAGAGCATTCGAGGGAGAGATAGGGATTATTTTTACTTTCGCCCCTCTTAAGGCTACGGGAAAACGATGGGTCTATATAGTGGGGCTTATAATTTAGAAAATAACATTCTAATTCTTTATGAGGGCCACCACATATTTGACACCACGTACCATAAGAGTGCCGAAAGTAAAAATTATCAGTATCACTCATGTTTGTGTCAGAATTACCAACCGTCGGGATCTTACGGTTCTGTTTTCACTAACTGAAACTTGGGCACAGGGCGTGTTGAGTGGGCACGGCCCCGTGTTCAGCTTACTGTCAGACTTGAAACAAGATTGCCAGTTCCAATGATTGGGCACGGGGCGTGTTCAGCGGGCACGGCCCATGCTGAGTTCTGCAGAAGCTGAAAAATTAAGAAAAATCCTAAAAAAAAAGAAAAATAAGAAAAACGATTAGGCCGTTGATTCCTAACTTTCTTAAAATCCTTGTGTCCCCGGAAACGGCGCCAAAAACTTGATGTGTGTGTAGTGTGTATATAAGTTTAAGTATATTTTAAGCCCTTTTACACTTTTTTAGCCAACTTTTAAATTTACAAAACACGATATTTACTAACACTAAACACACATATGGGCAAGTGCACCCATCGTGAACGTAGTATAGTGTTGGTAAGACACCGAGGTCGTCCAAGGACACAAGAGCTTTTAGTACCGGTTTATCCTCAACGTCTAATCAAATCAAAAGTTAGAAAAAGGTTTTTTAAACTAGAAAAATAAAATCTAACTAAAATGCTGAAAAATAAAAATAAAAGAAAAAACAGATAGACAAGATGAATCACTTGGCTCCGACTCGTGTATAGTGTAACCTTTGATTATTTCCGCACTTTTGCACTTTTTAAGAGATTATCTTAGTTATTGTAGTAGGCCCCTCTTTTGAAGGTGACGTTACCCTCAACCCAGTAGTTTGAGTCAGCAAGGATACAATCCTAAAGGGTCGGATTATTGAAAGATAATTAATTAAGTTATTAATGCATATTATGGTAGGCCCCTTTTTTGAAGGTGACGTTACCCTCGGCTAAGTAGTCTGTGTCGGCAGGGATACAGTCCTAAGTAGCCGGGTTATAGTATTAATAGTAGCTTAACTTATGAGGGGATCAAAGAGTTTGGACCCCCGCCATCCAATACTGGTGGGTATTGAAGGAGGTCCTACTAAATTTGACCCAGGTCCTTTGCATGATCTATACACTGAACAATGGCAAGACTCTTACCAAACCGTTCCCTTAACCCCCGACCATATAGACCTGGGTCAAATTTAGTAGGACCTCCTTCAATACCCACCATATAGACCGTGGAGATATGAATGGTGAAAATCTTTTATTTTATATAGACAGTAAAATAATGCCAAGATACCATGGACAAACGATAAGGAAGAATCACCTTCAACATAAGAAACTAGTTATTAAAGTCATTAATACATAACCAAGTAAAAAGTGCGAAAATATTAAAAATAAAAAGTATTACACTAGACACTTGTCTTCACCAAGTGATGTAAGAGATTTAGGCAAACATGGCCTTTGATTGTCAAGAACTCTTACGATCAATCTTGGATCCCGAGACGACTCACACACTCTATGATGGACAATGGATGATGGTGGTGGATGATGGTGTTATGGTGGTGGTGGGTGGTGGGTGAAGTGTGAGAGAGGTGGTGTGCCAAGGGATGAGTTGCAAGTGATCCAAGCACTCCTATTTATAGGCTGAACAGAAGCTCGGGCACGGCCCCGTGTCCGCTGGGCACGGCCCCGTGTCCATCCTTCTCTCTTTCTTCATTAATTGCAGTTTGGCTGCATTAGTTGACCACGCCCCCGTGTCCGCTGAGCACGACCCCGTGTGTAGAAGCATATCTGTACTATCAAGATTTGCCTGGATTCTGCGAATCTTATAGTTGACCACGGCCCCGTGTCCGCTGTGCACGGCCCCGTGGTGGGCAATAGAAGCTTCTACAACTTTGTCTTGTCTGCTGACACTTGGGCACGCCCCCGTGTTCACTGAACACGGGGCGTGTTCAGCCTTCTGTTCTCTTGTTTTGTTTGGGAAGATGCTGTCGGGGGGTCGGCATGCCACGTTTGTTCCTTTTCTTGTAATTATGTTAGATTTTGCTGCCTTTTTGCTTCTTTTGTTCATTTGAGCTCATTTAATCCTGAAAATACAAAAGGAAGACAAAAACACACTTTTTCCAACATTAGTACTAAAAAAGGGTTAGTTTTATGCCACAATTGATGAAATTTATATGTTGCATTTTGCACACATCAATACACATAAGAAAACTCTCTCAATATTCACATATTATCCAAGAACACCATAAAAAATATTTCACCTTTCAAGACTTCTTTGATGATTAAAATGGAGCTTGAAGATACTTATGGTGATCTAAAGCAACAACAAGTTGGAGAAGCCTTTCCATCCATTCAAAAGCTTTCAAAACCCCAAGATCAACAACTTTTCTTTTCTTTAAATCATCATTAAGATCATCCCTAGTCATTAGTGCTAGAAGTAAGCTTCTAAAATCCCTTTTTCATACTTATTTACGTATTATTTGGTTAAAGAACATGTAATAAACTAAATAATCATACAAAATAATATGAAAATACAAAGAAGAAAAATAATAATCATGATATAAAAGTGTGTTTATGTTGTGATTTAAGGATGAATACTTGCATATTTGATCTAGTTTTGATGATTAGCATACAAATAACTTGTTGGATGATGTTTAAAAACATAATCTAACAAGTGTACATGAAAATGTTTAAGGGTTTTGTTAAACATAAATGTATAGATGGATGATCATAATCTTTGATTTTGTTAAAGTATATAAGGTTTTTCACTAAAAATAATACATTTACAAAGTTATAAAAAGAAACATACAAGATGGGTTTTTATAAAAAGTTTGTTAAAACTAGAAGTAAAGCATGGATTTTGAACTAGTTAACTTATGTAATGATCATACCCAAACCCTACATGTTATTGATTTCATCTTGTTAAGATTTTGATATAAATCTCATATGTTTTTATTAAGAAAAATATGAGAAGATTATTGGTGATTTTATAAGAAAAAGATATGTTTTATATAAACATGGCAAAGTATATATTTCAAAGGAAATATGGCCATTTTTCTTAAAAATCATAAGTTATAAAAACTATTATTTTTGACAAAATCTTTATTAGATTAAAAAGATTTTTAAAGAATAGTTTTTATAAAAGCAAAGTTTGATATAAATATATATTTTTGAGAAAATATATATTTAGTTAACTTAACAACTTATGTGCTATGTGTTATTTGTTTGTATTAGTTATATGTATGATAACTAGGAACTTGAATACAATGATACAAATAAACACAATGTGCATTTCGACTAAAGTCTTACACGACTACATGTAAATACGCCTTAAAAACAACTTACGGACATTCCGAGCCTTCGGACACAACTTATGGTCAAAACGGACGACGGGCGAATCTATAAACATATCGCCATTCCGAGGAGTTACTACGACGCTTAAGCGATCTTTCGACGCGGATACATATATATATTACCGTTAACAAAAGTCGAAGTTTTAGAAACTTATAAAAACTTATGTCTTTTATTTAACTAAAAACTCCATGTATGGTGATTTTTATAAAATGAAAGATGTTTTATAAATGGGCTTATAATTTACAAATGGGCTTATTTTTATAAATGGGCTTATACTTACAAATGGACTTATTTTTACTAAATGGGCTTATATCTTTACAAATGGACTTGTTTTATACAAATGGGCTTATTTTATACAAATGGGCTTATCATCCTAATTGGGCTTAACATAAATACATGGGCTAAGCCCAATATCAAGACTCATGGGCTAAGCCCAAAACCAAACATATGGGCCAAGGCCCAATAACATTAAGCCCAATAACATTAAACCCAATAACAATTGGGCCCAATACTATTTAGGCCCAATACTATTTAAGCCCAATAACATGAATTCTTGGGCTAAGCCCAATGACATATAATTGATCAAAATACAATTATACAATTTACTTATACAAGGCATGAAATCAAGAAGACAAGACACGATGATACAACTCACAAGATACAAGATTCCATATACATATATATACATTTGGTGAAATATATATATAACAGTTTAACAAATCATACATCTAAAACACAGTTCAACGAACAACAAAGACATACAAGTCTTACACATATTTAAGACACAATACTTGTACTCAAGTCATTTATAAAGACCGAAGTGTCTAACTAATGTAGAACGTTTGTAGGTTGTGACACTATTCAGGACGACTGTACGTCAGATCACAGTTACTTACCATTCACGGACGCAATTATGTGAGTTCATGTCCCGTATTCATTTTAAATGCTTTACAACTTTACAACTATCGGGGAAAATACATGTTCAATTATATGTTAAGACATGGAATGAAACACCTTAGATCATGTGCGATTAGGGTCATACTACTAAGCACCATTAATCCAGTTTGGACCTAGGTACAAGGGGTTAGATCTAATGGGTATTGGCGAGCCCTACTCTTGGTCGTGGACCCATACAGAAGAGTGCGTTTGTGTCCCAGTCGATAGTAGTCGACACGAAATCGTCTAGGTTTGGATTGCTTCCTAATTCGTCACACATATTAATGTCCTAGCGAAACATTAATGATCAACGATTTCATTAACGCTTTACATACTACATAATTACATACAGATACATTTTATACAACTCACATTTTATGGATACATTTTATACAACTCACATTTTATGGATACATTTTATACAGCTCACATTTTACAGATACATTTTATACAACTCACATTTTACAAATACATCTCATACAACTAAACTGCATGAACTCGCCAACTTTTGTTGATGTTTTCAAACTTAACATGTATTTCATGAAATTAGTGGACCATGCAGACATTTCAGTCAAGGAAAGCAAGTATCAAGACTCCATGCCACCATTTGAAGGGTTTGCCCGTTATATACCGCCTCTTTGCGGTGATATAGTGGTCAAAGCCTTGACATTTTAAGACTTACATTTTGATGTATAAAACGATGACAACTTATTTTCATTTGATGGTTTGTAATCAATACATTTAACTTATGTTGCGTTATTTTGAAACAATTATGACAATGGTATTGGAGCTTGTTTTTATCCATTTAGTATGTTCACTTATATTGTTATGCAATGAGAACCGATCAGATCACACCTCGCGCTTCCGCTACGAGCGGGTGTGACAGATTGGTATCAAAGCATCGATTGTAGTGAACCAGGATTCTTTCTCGAGTCTAAGTCTACAATCACTAGGGACCTCTCACGAAAACCTCTTGTTCATATTGAACAGATTATAAATAAAATTGGACAGGTAAAAAAGGTTTTCATTGCATAAACATTTTTCAAGGTCCACTACAACAAAAATTCACTTCACATAAATCAAGCGAGGACATTTCCATGGGTGAAGTCTATGAGAAATAGACACATTACATTAACAGACTATGTGCCTACAATACATTACATTATCAGTTTACGCATTATAAATGGTTTACAAGTTCAGCTTATGCAAGATAGAAATCCTTGTTAGATAGGATTTTATGTGATTATATATAAATGATTTATATATGTGTTCTAAGGAATATTGTGGCAAGAACAAAATGCCTTCGACTTCGAATTCCATTGTCATCCTTGACACACATAACATGGTTAAGACACGACATCTTTTACACAAGATATGATACTCTATTTTCAAAACATAACATATTTTATACAATACATCTTCCATGAGAATATCGACCTCACATCTATTGCGGAGCTTATAACGAACGTGGTTCCTGAGTGAGACCATAAAGCATTGATCCCGTGGAAGGATGGTTACTTTCTCGTGGATGCTGAGATGCCTGACTTCAGTAGTGACGATGAGGCGGAGGTGGCAGCCTTAGACAACAACTCCATTAGTGGGACGAGGTCCCTGTGGCTCATACAAATCATAATTGATGACACTCTTGTCCAGACAAGGAAGATGAAGTACTCATCTTAAAGGTGCCTCTCCAGTGGTTATTTTTACAAATTCTCTCTATTTTTATTTCATTTAATGCCGTGCTGTTCTGCGAGTAATGACAACAGACGTTGACACGTGAACTGTCACGAAGTTCCCTCCTGTGTTAAACATAGACAATAGTGTCCTCTCTCTGACTGATCGTCTGCTTGGAACGAGAGAATGCTAGGGTGACCATGCAAGACAATTTATTATTACGGGGGCCCACGTAATAACAACTTGTAGTGCATGGAAATTCTGGTGGACTCTGCGGGTCAAGCAATGATCACTGTTCATTCAAGAATTTTAAGTTGTTACTTAAAATTCAGTCTTTTCTATCCAATAGAACACTAACCGAGATGGTTACTATTACACCCTACAACACAATATAGGAAGACGATACGTATTGTTCGCACCTAAAATTCGATCTACAACATAAGTTGTTCGAGACTAGTCATCTAAAGAAACAAAACTTGTTAACCACTCATGGAGGATCTTTCCTCAACATTCTAGAATTCTTGTACATGAGTTGGTTCTTTGGTGTCTATGACGCCTTATCTTATTTATTGGAAATGAATACAATAAATTCCGTCATTTGACATTTGTCTTATCCAAAGGGATAGTATGGTATGAGCCATGCTACAACTCCCTGATTGCATTCTATTCGACATCTATGAAGATCTTAATGATCTTGTTGGAGCTCGTGAAGCTCAAGCACTATTACCATATTCGTCACATGGGCAAGTACGACAAAGGAATTTCTCTACTTCGGATGATCAAAGCCTATGTAGCATGGAATGCATACTATAGGGACGGAGGCCACTGGTTGGTTTCCCCTCCTCAACAAATTATTTCATTTTCCACTTAGACATATGTCCAGTACACGCAAGAGGCGCTATGCATTTTGGTTGCGGTTATCCACATTATCATTTATTCAAACATGTATGAACAATACGATCTTGAGGATTCTATGACCGATTTCCTTCTTCATTCTTGGGCACATGATAGACTATATTTATCCAAAATATATGTCTAGATTCTTTTAATGTTGTATATTAAAAAGATCATGGCGCCAGGAGGAAAGTCTACACCCAAAAAGGGGTTAACTAATCAACATCTCACTGATTAAGTCAAACTAAAGTTCTTATGGAACAACACGAGGGTGCAGAAATTGCACAAGATGAGGTTAATCGGGATGACACTAGTGACGGTACTGGTGGTACTGGTAGTTCAAGTGATTCAAATCCCGATGGATCGGGAATGAGTAGCAATGCCACACCAGAAGATGCGACCACACAAGGCCTTAATTTTAGGACTTTTCAGACTGTAAGCGGCAAGACCTCGTTAATACGAGAGGTGCGGTAGGTTCTGTCTGCCACGTAAAGACAATGAAGTCGGTTAGTCATACTAGGAAATGCATTCCTGAGTAGACAATTAGATACACAGATAGTCTCCTGCTGAACGCAACCTTAACTTGGTGGAATCTCCAGGTACAAACGCTAGGAAGGGATACAGTGAAGTGGTTGTCGGGGGAAGAACTCAAGGATCTTATACTAGAAGAGTATTGCTCGCTGATTTAAATTCAAAGGTTGGAAACAAAATTCTAGAACTCGATCATGATTAGAGCCAATGTTGTTGGTTACACTCGCGGCTTTCACGATATCTCAAGGGTTGTTTCCATACTACGTAACACCCGAATTCAAACGCATTGCGCGTTACATATGGGATTTAGCCCCGGAGATCCGAGGCATGACCGCATCATCCCACCCTACCTCGATCACTCAAACAGTAGTTACTCGACACGTTTCCAATCAACCAACATTTCACATCCATGTTATTTGATACTAGTGCCAATTTTAGCTTCATCTCAACATTTCACATACATGAGTTTCATGGCTAGGGACGGGATTGTCCTAGCTACAATTAGGGATTGGGTTATTCTACATCTAAACATATGGTTGGGTTATCCAACATCTAAACATATGGATTGGGTTATCCTACATCTAAACATATGGATTGGGTTATCCTGCATTTAAACATAAGGTTCCTAAAACTTTACAGTGAAGTCCTCGCCACACAGAATTTAAAATGTACTTGGCCTAGAGCCAAGTAAGCTAGATGTCCCCTCATTCTATAGAATCGACATACGGTAAACTAGTCGAGTCAGGGAAAGTTGTTAGAGGATGTTCCTTGGAACTTGGCGAGCGAAGATTCAGTATCGATCTCTTACCCGTTTAGTTGGGTAGTTTCGACGTAGTGGTTGGCATGGATTGGTTATCCGATAACCAAGCCGAAGTCTTTTGTCATGAGAAGGTCATTCGCCTACCACCACTGAACAAAGAGACACTTGTTATTCACGGAGAGAAACACGACACACCATTGCGGATCATCAATTGTATGAAGGCACAGAAGTGCTTACGGAAAGGTTGGGTTGCCTTTCTGGCACATGTTGTCGACAAGAAGGCCGTTAGGCCGAAGCTGACAGATATTTCAGTGATAAAAGAGTTTCCTGAAGTCTTTCATGAAGACTTGCCGGGACTATAACCAAATCGACAAGACGAGTTTCATATCGACTTGGTACCGGGAACCGCACCCGTAGCCAAATCTCTATATCGATTAGCACCTTCTAAACCTTGTAGTTGATCGAATAAGGATGTTGTGAGTTCATAACCCCCACTCTTTATCATTCTACATCTTTTTAAAAGTTTTTGGGGGAGAGATGCAAGTTTTGCAAAAGTGCACAACATTTCAATGAACGAAAATTCATATTTCTAAACCATGTTAAAAAAATAAATTTCCAACTAACATGGTTTATGAAAGGTTCAAGCTTCAACTCCAAGATAGACTTACGATTGGCAGACGAGCACGAACAACATATGAGAACCATTTTAGAACTACTCAAGAAGGAGACACTAATGCGAGTTTTGGATTCATGAAGTATAATTTCTCGGGCAGATAGTGAACGAGAAAGGCATTCAAGTAGACACCTCGAAGATCGAAGCAATTAAGAACTGGGAAGCGCCCAAGACTCCAACTGAAGTCTGACAATTCTTGGGATTAGCAGGGTACTATCGGAGATTTATAGAGAATTTTTTTTCTAAAATTTTCTCAAATCGCTAACCTCCCTCACCCAATCGGGAAACAAGAAGAAACATTTCAACTTCTCAAGGATAAGTTGTGCGATGCACCAATCTTATCACTACCCGATGGTACCGATGACTTCGTAGTTTACTGTGATGCTTCACATCAAGGATTGGGTTGCGTACTTATGCAACGGGAGAAAGTTATCGCGTACGCATCACGTCAACTGAAAGTTCATGAAAAGAACTATACCACTCATGACCTCGAGTTAGGTACAGTGGTATTCGCTTTGAAAATATGGCGACATTATTTATATGGTACTCAATGCACTATTTTCACGGATCATAAAAGCCTTCAACACGTATTCAACCAAAAAGAATTAAACATACGTCAACGATGTACGGTTGAATTGTTGAACGACTATGATTATAAAATAAAGTACCATCTGAGCAAGGCGAACGTTGTAGCAGACGCCTTGAGCCGCAAGGAGCGAGTTAGAACACTGAGAGTTCAAGCATTAGAGAAGATGATTCACAAGCGCTCAAAGAAGAGCATATTCAAGAAGAAACACTTCAAGGCATGAAGGAACAATTAGCGCCGAAAGAAGATGGAACTTTATACCTTATGGGTCGAAAATGGGTTCCATTCTTTGGCAGCCTTCGAGATGATATTTTGAGGAAGCACATAGGCCTAAGTATTGAAAGGATACTATTGGTGGCCTAACCTCAAAAGTGATATCGCTACTTATGTCGGAGAATGCTTGACTTATGTGAAAGTCAAAGCCGAGTAGCAAAATCCCTCGGGATTGGTACAACAACCCGAGATTCTCGTTTGAAAATGGGAACAAATATCGATGTACTTCATTACGAAGTTACCCAGGACCTCAAGAGGTCACGACATGATATGGGTAATCATCGATAGACTAACAAAGTCCGCACACTTCTTACCAATTCGGGAGATGGATAGTACAGAGAAACTAGCAGAACTCTATTTCAAAGAAATAGTGGCTCATCATGGAGTGCCTATTTCAATCATCTCAGACCAAGACGGTCGCTTCATTTCACGAATTTAGATGTCATTTCAAGAGGCCTTTGGATCTCATTTAAATCTAAGCACGATCTTTCATCCACAAACTGACGGCCAAAGCGAACGAACAATCCAAACACTCGAAGAAATGCTTCGTGCATGTGTTATGGATTTGGGAGGCAACTGGGATACTCATTTACTTTTGGTTGAGTTTTCCTATAACAACAGCTACCATACAAGCATACAAGCTGCACCGTTCGAAGCTCTTTATGGTCGAAAGTGTCGCTCACCGCTATGTTGGGCGGAAGCGGGCGATAAACAACTCATTGTTCCGGAATTAGTCCAAGAGACTACGGATAAAATCTTTCAGATCAGAGACCGTATCAAGGCAACTCGCGATCGACAAAAGAGCTACGCAGATAAGAGACGGAAGCCATTATCTTTCGAGGTCAGAGACAAAGTCTTGTTGAAAGTCTCGCCTTGGAAGGGCGTAGCAAGGTTCGGTAAGCGTGGAAAGCTTAACCCTCGATACGTAGGTCCATTTGAAATCTTGGAAAATATTGGCACCGATGCCTACAAGCTGAAGTTACCAGAAGAACTTAGTAGTGTGCACGACATATTTCATTTGTCGAATCTCAAGAAGAGTCCAACGCAAGAAACAGTTTTCATCCCTGAGGATGAGGTTCATATTGATAACAAACTCCAATTCACCAAAGCACCTGTTGAGGTCATGGACCGGAGGGTCCAGGAAACATGAAGGAGTCGTAACATATTAGCAAAAATTCATTGGAACTCTCGACACGGACCCGAATATACTTGGGAACGTGAAAATCAAATCAAAACCAAAATACCCCCACCGGTTCGAGAATACTCCTGCAAAGGATGACTCAGCTTGAATTTCGGGACGAAATTCTCAATAACAGGGGTAGAATGTGACAACTGCCACTTTTCGGTAACTTTCTTGCACTTAAAGTATTCATTTTTGCTACATTTTTATGCATTTTGAACACTCGAACTGCGTATTTCGTGACATACACTTAGAATACTCATGGAATACTTACTTAGGATGCATATGATCCATTTTTATTAAGTACATTTGAAACAGTTTAAACAATGCATCGAAACTACTAGAAAAGCACCTAGTAAACTAGTATTCTGACGAAAACGCAGGATCCGCAGAAACCATATAAACGACATCTTTAGGACTCAGACGAAAGTCCAACATCTAATATATATTAAACCCTAACTAGGAATTCAAGGGTTTGATTTAAAACCTTCCCGAAGTCCGATAACAATAAAAACTGCCCGAAAAGCACTAAAAGCGACGATTTCAACACTTTTTCGCAGAAATTCTGCAGAAATCAGCCATTTAATATTTCTGCAACTTGTAAAAGTGCTATTTAACATAGAATTCATATGAGGATACCTTCGGGTATCATCCGAACCAATAACTACATCAATTCACACAAGTTTCACAACTTAGCATTCAAATAACGTCTAACCGAAACAATTCGAAACGAATATCCGAACAATATCAAATATTTTTTTTAGTGACCATCTAATGTTAATTGGATCATTATGGACTAGTAATGGTCACTTAACACCTTTTAAACACTTAAACACTTATACATATAAGTTTCCTAAACAAATTCCTAATAAAACTAACACTTCTACCTAAGGAAAACAAGTTCACAAAGCAAGGGTACCCCCCCCCCCCATTCATGGTTATAAACTCCCTTGTGGGACCCACTTTTTTCAACTAGTTTCCACAAATATCTTTGATATTTACCTAGCTTGCAAGTTGGTTAAACAAGTGGGTCTAGTGGTGAACCTTGGTGAAAAGTAATAACAACTTAGATCACAAATCATTAAGCACATTTCATAGCATTTCACCTTCATTTTCATACACATAAGAAAACTCTCTCAATATTCATATATTATCCAAGAACACCATCAAAAATATTTCACCTTTCAAGACTTCTTTGATGATCAAAATGGAGCTTGAAGATACTTATGGTGATCTAAAGCAACAACAAGTTGGAGAAGCATTTCCATCCATTCAAAAGCTTTCAAAACCCCAAGATCAACAACTTTTCTTTTCTTTAAATCATCATTAAGATCATCCCTAGCCATTAGTGCTAGAAGTAAGCTTCTAAAATCCTTTTTTCATACTTATTTATGTATTATTTAGTTAAAGAACATGTAATAAACTAAATAATCATACAAAATAATATGAAAATACAAAGAAGCAAAATAATAATCAGGATATAAAAGTGTGTTTATGTTGTGATTTAAGGGTGAATACTTGCATATTTGATCTAGTTTTGATGATTAGCATACGAATAACTTGTTAGATGATGTTTAAAAACATAATCTAACAAGTGTACATGAAAATGTTTAAGGGTTTTGTTAAACATAAATGTATAGATGGATGATCAAAATCTTTGATTTTGTTAAAGTATATAAGGTTTTTCACTAAAAATAATACTTTTACAAAGTTATAAAAAGAAACATACAAGATGGGTTTTTATAAAAAAAAGTTTGTTAAAACTAGAAGTAAAGCATGGATTTTGAACTAGTTAACTTATGTAATGATCATACCAAAACCCTACATGTTATTGATTTCATCTTGTTAAGATTTTGATATAAATCTCATATGTTTTTATTAAGAAAAATATGAGAAGATTATTGGTGATTTTATAAGAAAAAGATATGCTTTATATAAACATGGCAAAGTATATATTTCAAAGGAAATATGGCCATTTTTCTTAAAAATCATAAGTTATAAAAACTATTATTTTTGAAAAAAATCTTTATTAGATTAAAAAGATTTTTAAAGAATAGTTTTTATAAAAGCAAAGTTTGATTTAAATATATATTTTTGAGAAAATATATATTTAGTTAACTTAACAACTTATGTGCTATATGTTATTTGTTTGTATTAGTTATATGTATGATAACTAGGAACTTGAATACAATGATACAAATAAACACAATGTGCATTTCGACTAAAGTCTTACATGACTACATGTAAATACGCCTTAAAAACAACTTACGGACATTCCGAGCCTTCGGACACAACTTATGGTCAAAACGGACGACGGGCGAATCTATAAACATATCGCCATTCCGAGGAGTTACTACGACGCTTAGGCGATCTTTCGACGCGGATACATATATATATTACCGTTAACAAAAGTCGAAGTTTTAGAAACTTATAAAAACTTATATGTCTTTTATTTAACTAAAAACTCCATGTATGGTCATTTTTATAAAATGAAAGATGTTTTATAAATGGGCTTATAATTTACAAATGGGCTTATTTTTATAAATGGGCTTATACTGACAAATGGACTTATTTTTACTAAATGGGCTTATATCTTTACAAATGGACTTGTTTTATACAAATGGGCTCATTTTATACAATTTGGCTTATTTTATACAAATGGGCTTATCATCCTAATTGGGCTTAACATAAATACATGGGCTAAGCCCAATATCAAGACTCATGGGCTAAGCCCAAAACCAAACATATGGGCCATGGCCCAATAACATTAAGCCCAATAACATTAAGCCCAATAACATTTGGGCCCAATACTATTTAGGCCCAAAACTATTTAGGCCCAATACTATTTAGGCCCAATACTATTTATGCCTAATAACATGAATTCTTGGGCTAAGCCCAATGACATATAATTGATAAAAATACAATTATACAATTTACTTATACAAGGCACGAAATCAAGAAGACGAGACCCGATGATACAACTCACAAGATACAAGATTTCATATACATATATATACATTTGGTGAAATATATATATAACAGTTTAACAAATCATACATCTAAAACACAGTTCAACGAACAACAAAGACATACAAGTCTTACACATATTTAAGACACAAGACTTGTACTCAAGTCATTTATAAAGACCGAAGTGTCTAACTAATGTAGAACGTTTGTAGGTTGTGACACTATTCAGGACGACTGTACGTCAGATCACAGTTACTTACCATTCACGGACGCAATTCTGTGAGTTCATGTCCCCTATTCATTTTAAATGCTTTACAACTATCGGGGAAAATACATGTTCAATTGTATGTTAAGTCATGGAATGAAACACCTTAGGTCATGTGAGATTAGGGTCATACATCTAAGCACCATTAATCCAGTTTGGACCTAGGTACAAGGGGTTAGATCTAATGGGTATTGGCGAGCCCCACTCTTGGTCGTGGACCCATACAGAAGAGTGCGTTTGTGTCCCTGTCGATAGTAGTCGACACGAAATCGTCTAGGTTTGGATTGCTTCCTAATTCGACACACATATTAATGTCCTCGCGAAACATTAATGATCAACGATTTCATTGACGCTTTACATACTACATCATTACATACAGATACATTTTATACAACTCACCTTTTATGGATACATTTTATACAACTCACATTTTATGGATACATTTTATACAACTCACATTTTACAGATACATTTTATACAACTCACATTTTACAAATACATCTCATACAACTAAACTGCATGAAGTCGCCAACTTTTGTTGATGTTTTCAAACTTAACATGTATTTCAGGAAATTAGTGGACCATGCAGACATTTCAGTCAAGGAAAGCAAGTATCAAGACTCCATGCCACCATTTGAAGGGTTTGCCCGTTATATACCGCCTCTTTGCGGTGATATAGTGGTCAAAGCCTTGACATTTTAAGACTTACATTTTGATGTATAAAACGATGACAACTTATTTTCATTTGATGGTTTGTAATCAATACATTTAACTTATGTTGCGTTCTTTTGAAACAATTATGACAATGGCGTTGGAGCTTGTTTTTATTCATTTAGTATGTTCACTTATATTGTTATGCAATGAGAACCGATCAGATCACACCTCGCGCTTCCGCTACGAGCGGGTGTTGTTGGGTTTCCGTGGTGATCGGTCAAAGTTTTATTTATCAAAAACCCGGTTCAACAAATAATAGTTAATTAATTAAGCGAGTTAATTAATAAAACGCAACGGAAAATTAAACAAATGATCAACAAGACGAAACCCGACAGGATCCGGTTACATGCAAATACGAGCACAGTAACAAATATTTAACTATCGATGAGAAAGATTATACCGCGGTTAATGACTAACTGGTCGAGACACCGAGGTTTCAACGAACAAGGGCTAGTGAACGAACCAACAAAACGTGACGAAGGAGGCGGCGCCTAGCAGCAGCCCACCGTGGCGAACAGCGGCGGCAGATGGCGGAGACGGAGGTAGCCAGGGGCGTGCGGCGGCGGTGGTTTTGGCCAGCGCCGCAGCGACGGTTCTGGCCGGTTGTGTTTGGGTGTTGTTGAGAGCTTGAGAGCATTTTTGGTTCTCTACTTTGTTCATCCAACATCCACCGTCAAAAAGCAAGACCCAAACAATTAAAAGGACAAGGACCATTTTGCATGTTAGCCATGTGTCAATCATGCAAAGTTGCATGTATTTCTATTGGAAGGGTGGCAAGTTGCATGTATTTCTATTAGCCAAAAAGGGTGGCGCATGACAAGTGGCGGTGGGTGAGAATACCCGTGTCACCCGGTCCATGTACCCGTCTCTCCATTAATACCCGCTTATGATCATAAATATAATTATGATCAGTCTCTTATGTTGTTCATAATTACCAGTTAAACGGGTTAAGTGGATTTTTAGTTCGTTGCCCAAGGTGTAACCCTTACGGGTCAAGACCCGGTCCGCAGCATTGACTTATCGAACCGGACATAATTTCCAACAGCTCCCACTTGGACGGTCTCTGATAAGATATCAACGCAGACAGCCAGCGTTGTTCTAGCTACACATAGCTGCCCCCAACAGGTTATGACACTTTAAAGTCATTAACCAAGGTATCTTCTCTTTAGCAATGGCTTGCTACATGAAGATAGTAGACTTATGGCAATTATTCGTCATCTATCCTTTCTGTAAAAGACATCAATTGAACAATGAGACATGGATCAGATTCAATCTCACATGGCGTTCAATCATTATCGTTCTCGTTCAAAGAATCAAAGTGGTCCAATCAAACACACAGTAAGTTTGGGTAAGGCCTTACACTTCACCAGTTTGAATCAACGAGGGCGCCCAGATGTCTAACTGTTACATATAATGTAAGAGTACAGAATCCCATCTTGACTACATACAACTCCCACTGAACTTCAGAACCAATGCCTTTATGACTGACAGTTACGCGACAGCGTTGGACACTGATCAAAGAATAGTCTTTAGTAAACGAAAGTTCTAGTGTGTATCTCAGGTCAGAGGATACTAAATAAGTATACCTAAATCAATTACATCTTATGATCAAGATCCATGAAGATGATTTGATGCGAGTTACATCCAACGTCATTCATAATGAGGTTTGTGAGTTTGGAAGTCAACTACTTGAGTCCAAAATCAGAATAGTCTTAATTCAGAGTCGTTCCCATGAGTCTGTCTGACTACGGATAATTTAGAATACAAGATTCATGGATTAAACGTACAAAAATCGAACACAGTTGTAAGATTCAAACTTTGCATTTAGCCAGTAAATCAAAGGTGAATTCAAAAGGTACAACTGTTTAAATGTTCGTACATCCAAATA
Source organism: Helianthus tuberosus (assembly GCA_030545235.1). Taxonomy (NCBI): domain Eukaryota; kingdom Viridiplantae; phylum Streptophyta; class Magnoliopsida; order Asterales; family Asteraceae; genus Helianthus; species Helianthus tuberosus. Next base: position 1,945,281 of record JARYGA010059779.1, read on the forward strand.
CTAAATCAAAACAAATGGTTATCCATTCTAAGACCGATAGCTTGTCCTGAGTCATCGGTTTAGAGAACGGGTCTGCTAGGTTTTGATCTGTGTCTATTTTGCTTATTAAGATGTCTCCTCGTTCCAGTATCTCCCGTATATAGTGGAACTTTCTTAGAATGTGCTTAACCCTGTGATCTAGGCTCCTTGGTTTGAGCAATGGTTCCTGTGTTATCACAGAACACCTAGATTAGTTTATGAATTCTTGAAACCACATCGAGGTCGCTGATGAACTACTTCATCCAAGCAGATTCTTCCGTAGCATCTGATGCAACTATACATTCAGATTCGGTGACTGAATCCGCCACTATACTCTGTTTGGATCTTTTCAAATAGACAGCTCCTCCATTGATAGTGAATACGAATCCTAATTGTGAGCGAGAATCATCTCGGTCACTTTGGAAGTCAGCATTAGTGTAACACCTTACAATGAGCTCCTCTTCCACTCCTCCAAACACCAAGAACATATCTTTGGTTCTTCTTAAGTACATCAGAATGTTCTTTACTGCAGTCCAATGGGCAATGCCAGGACTGTGCTGAAAATGACTGGTCATGCTTAAAGCATACGAGACGTTAAGTCTAGTACATAGCATACATGATTGAACCAATCACTGAAGCATATGGAACTACTTCCATTTGCTTAACTTCAATGTCCGCTGAAGGAGATTGCGATTTGTTCAACACGGTTTCTTTAGTCAAAGGAACACCTCCATTCTTGGAGTTTTCTATCTTAAAGCGTGTCATCATTTTGTGTATGTACGTTTTTTGACTTAGCCCTAGAAGCTGCTTAGATCTATCTCTATAGATCTTCATTCCCAGAATGCAAGCAGCTTCTCCAAGATCTTTCATTGCGAAGCAAGATCCCAAAAGGTGTTTAACTTCGTTAAGCATAGGGATGTTTATTTCCAATGATTAGTATATCATTCACATACAGGATGAGGAATGATATGGTGCTCCCACTAACCTTTCTGTAAACACAAGGCTCATCTTCATTCTTGACAAAACCAAACTCTTTGATCTTCTAGTCAAAATGAAGATTCCAGCTACGAGATGCTTCCTTGAGTCCATAAATGGACTTATTGGGTTTGCACACCTCAGTTGGATATTTAGGATCGACGGAACCTTCAGGCCGAACCTTATAGACATTTTCAGAGAGATGTCTATTAAGAAGGGAGGTTTTGACATCCATTTGCCATATTTTGTAATCACAGTATGCAATTATTGCAAGCAATATCCTGATTGATTTAATCATAACAACGGGCGAGAAGGTCTCATCATAGTCAATACTTTGAGTTTGAGTGAAACCCTTCGCAACTAGCCATGCTTTATAGGTGTGTACATTTCCATGCATATCGGTTTTTCTCTTGAAAATCCATTTGCTCCTTACGGCCCGAGATTCGGGGTGTAGCTCAACCAAGTCCCATACTTGATTGTCATGCATAGATTGCATCTCGACGTTCATGGCTTCTTGCCATTTCTCAGATTCTGGATCTAAGATTGCAGATTTGTAGTTAGCAGGTTCGTCATTAGACTTAGCTACTAATAAGACTTCGGGACCTTTTAGACGCCATAGACATCTATCAGATTCTTGCGAGTTCTACTACTTCTGCAAACGCTTGTGTTTTATGTCTGATTCATTTGCAACAACTACTTGTTGATCAGACAGTCCGACTACCTTAGCGGTTGTTTGTGGTTCTTGAATTTCTTCAAGATCAACCATATTATTTCCAGTTTCTCGATTAAGAAGTTCTTTCTCTAGAAAGTGTCCCTTCCGTTTGATGGAAATCACATTTGCATCAGGATTGTAGAAATAATATCCGCTTCTTTTATAGTATCCAACGAAAACAATCTTTTCGCCTCGAGGATCGAGCTTATCATCAGAATCATTTGTGATGTATGCATCACATCCCCATACTCCAAGGTATTCCAAATTGGGTTTACACTCATGCCATATCTCATATGGCGGTTTTGTTTACCTTTTAGTCAGAGTCAAATTGACAATGCGGGTAGCGGTCATAAGAGCATGATCCAAAAGGAGTGAGGCAAGTTAGTTCTACATATCATCGATCGAACCATATCAAGTAGAGTTCGATTTCACCTTTCACTCACGCCATTAAGTTGGGGTGTGCTAGGTGGAGAGGGTTGTGAAACTATTCCACACTCTTTCAGATGATTTAGAAATTCAATGCTGACGTATTCACCACCTCGATCTGATCGAAGTACTTTTATCTTTCTATCAAGCTGGTTTTAGTCATGGTTTCTAGACATGGTTCTGAAAAGGCCATGTACATCATGTGAATGAGTTCTAGAAAACCATTGATCCGTTCACCAACATCGGCGACGGGGTGCTTTGTGAGTTTGCCAGCTAAGCAAGATTCGCAATCATCAAAGGAGTCCTGTCTAGTGGATTCAAGAATCCCCTTGGACTGGAGCCATTTTAAGCGTGCCTTACTTATGTGGCCAAGTATGCAATGCTATGAATATATTTCATTTATGCCAGCTTTGTTACGCTTAGAAAGATGATATATGTTACTACTTGTTTGAACATCAATCTCATAAATACCATTTCGAGGTTTAGCCTCAAAATAAAAGACATTATTCAAGTAGGCTATAATAGAAGAACCATTTAAAAACGTACTTGAATTGAATCCTTGTTCAAACAGTGAAGAGACTGAAATAATGTTTCTGGTCAAACCAGATGCATATAAACAGTTATTTAAAGTAACTACAAGGCCAGGGGAACAAAATGTTCCAGTTGCAAGAACTGGAACTCTCTTTCCATTACCAACTATGAGTTCCAGGTAGCCTTGTTTCAGTTTCTTCCACTTTTCAGGTTCTTGCAAGACATTAACGATGTGGTAACCATATCTGGTATCAAATACCCATGTGTTGCTAGAAACAGTGAAAAGTTTAATAACATAAATAAGAATATCGGAAGAAGTGCCAATGTTATTGGCCTTGTTCATATTCAGCTTGGCTAGATACTGTGGGCAGTTTCCCTTCCAGTGCCCATTTGGTTGCATTTAAAGCACTGCCGCTCCTAGGAGGGTGTGGTTTTGCAACATGCTTGTTGTTAGTGGCATTTCTGGCAGCAACAACAACTTTTCTCTTGCCTTTGCTCTTATGTTTCCCTTTCTTGTTATTGGGCTTATTAACACCATTACACTTGACCATTAGAACTTGGTTGGTTTTGTGGAATAACCAAGTTTGTTCATTTGGTCAATGTATCCTTTCATTTTTAGCACATGAGTACTGATAGATGATCCTTCCAGCATTTTATAGCTTATGAGCTATTTCATGGTGTCATATCGCTCCTGTCGGACTTGTTTCTGGAACATGCCTTTCAGTTGCTGGATCATGTCATAAGCATCCATATCTTCCGTGTTCTTCTGAAGTTCAGGAGACATGGTGGCTTTCATAAGGCAGGCTACCTTAACGGCATCCTCGTTATGTTTCTCCAGTGCTTTGCGAGTAGTAATAGAATTACTTTCATGCTCGGTTGGGACTGGGCCATCTAAGATATACAGCTTTTCCTCCATCTTGAGAACTATTCTCAGATTGCGGTGCCATTCGAGGAGGTTGGTGTTATTCAAAATTTTTATTTCTTTTCAAGTATAGACTTGAAAATGAAGGAGTTGTTTTTATTAGACATCTGTTATATAAGCAAGGTGATATTAATAAGTATTTTCGATGTATATCTCCTTATTTCATGAGGTGAGATGATAAGGAATGAGAATCTGGTTAGAAGCTCTTTCTAAAGGCGGCTGGGGCACGCAACATTAGCAAGAGGTTCAAGCGGACTGACAACGATTGTCAATTGTGAGAAAGGCACAACTCCCAGGGTTTATGAGGCTGCGAGGATAACCTATTGTCCTTGCATTGATACGTTTGGCCTCATCTATGCCACTTTTGTTCTCGAGATAGCTGGGGCACGTAAACATGAGAAGAAAAGTAATAGTCGTCCTAAAACGGTCACATGTGGAAGGGTCGGATGTGTCGACGAAGCCCTTGCACCTTGGAAGGATAAACTAGACACCAAGTGTCGTGCAGTGGCTCCAACACTGGTGGTTCGCATTATGCCCCAAGTGTTACTAGTAGGATGGCATAGACTATTGATTTTAATTTTTACCAAATAAGGTCGTTATAGTCGGTTTTAATTTAGATATCAAATTTGCGACATAACCAAAGGGACCCTTTCACCTCTCGGGACAATTAGTTTTAGATAACCTATAAAACTAAGTTTGTCGCGACTTGGAATAACCAATTTTAAGTTAATAGAAAACTATTAAGTTGATCGTTTTGGAAAATAAAATTAATTTAATTTGCAAAACTTAATTGGTTATTATTTGTTTCAAAAACAACCTTTGTTTTATAATAAAACTTTAACAAGTTGTAAAAACAATTTAGAACTTGTTATAATGTGATTGTTTTAATATTTTAAAACTCCTTTTAAAATCATGTTGGTATTTAGGTTGGTTACGTTATAACTATATATAAGATAAAAGCAACCACAATAGCAAGATAAATATGTAAATCCATATGGCCAAAATTGTTCGATCTTGCTAGAGCCTAATAGCAAGATCAAACGGGTCATGGGGTCACAACACACAAACAACCACAAGGATGGACTTGAGTGCATCTTGTTGTCTTGAGCAACTCCCACTAACTCCAAGACTCCTCTTGGCATTCGGTTTTGCTTCGGGTTTGCTCCGGGTCTTCGTATCATTAATATTTAACAAGTAAATAGAACAAGGACCAAAAACCTATCTATTACAACTTTGAACCACAAGACGGGCCAAAACCATAAACTAATTTATTACAACTTTGAACCATCTCGGTGGCCAAAATATAATAATTACAAAACCGAATAAAATATACAACCACAAAAATAAGGTCGGGCCGGATTTACACATTCCACAACAATCACAAAATAAACCGGACAATGTTTTGGTCAAGCAAAACAAATAAAATATTTGACCAAAATAAAAGTGCTCATAAAAAAATACTTAGATCGGAAACCTTAAATAAATAAAGTTTGCCTTCTAATTCCAGTTATAAGGACCGGTACCGACTCGTATGTTGTAACCAAGGCTCTGATACCACTGTTGGGTTTTCGTGGTGATCTGTCAAAGTTTTATTTATCAAAAACCCGGTTCAACAAATAATAGTTAATTAATTAAGCGAGTTAATTAATAAAACGTAGCGGAAAATTAAACAAATGATCATCAAGACAAAACCCGACAGGATCTGGTTACATGCAAATACGAGCACAGTAACAAATATTTAACTACCGATGAGAAAGATTATACCGCGGTTAATGACTAACCGGTCGAGACACCGAGGTTTCAACGAACAAGGGCTAGTGAACGAACCAACGAAACGTGACGAAGGAGGCGGCGCCTAGCAGCAGCCCACCGCGGCGAACAGCGGCGGCAGATGGCGGAGACGGAGGTGGCTAGAGGCGTGCGGCGGGGGTGGCGGTTCTGGCCGGCGCGGCAGCGACGGTTCTGGCCGGTTATGTTTGGGTGTTGTTGAGAGCTTGAGAGCATTTTTGGTTCTCTACTTTGTTCATCCAACATCCACCGTCAAAAAGCAAGACCCAAACAATTAAAAGGACAAGGACCATTTTGCATGTTAGCCATGTGTCAATCATGCAAAGTTGCATGTATTTCTATTGGCCAAAAAGGGTGGCAAGTTGCATGTAATTCTATTGGCCAAAAAGGGTGGCGCATGACAAGTGGCGGTGGATGAGAATACCCGTGTCACCCGGTCCATGTACCCGTCTCTCCATTAATACCCGCTTATGATCATAAATATAATTATGATCAGTCTCGTATGTTGTTCGTAATTACCAGTTAAACGGGTTAAGTGAATTTTTAGTTCGTTGCCCAAGGTGTAACCCTTACGGGTCAAGACCCGGTCGGCAGCGTTGACTTATCGAACCGGACATAATTTCGAACAGGTGTGATAGATTGGTATCAGAGCATCGATTGTAGTGAACCAGGATTCTTTCTCTAGTCTAAGTCTACAATCACTAGGGACCTCTCACGAAAACCTCTTGTTCATGTTAAACAGATTATAAATAAAATTGGACAGGTCAAAAAGGTTTTCATTGCATAAACATTTTTCAAGGTCCACTACAACAAAAATTCACTTCACATAAATCAAGCGAGGACATTTCCATGGGTGAAGTCTATGAGAAATAGACACATTACATTAACAGACTATGTGCCTACAATACATTACATTATCAGTTTACGCATTATAAATGGTTTACAAGTTCAGCTTATGCAAGATAGAAATCCTTGTTAGATAGGATTTTATGTGATTATATATAAATGATTTATATATGTGTTCTAAGGAATATTGTGGCAAGAACAAAATGCCTTCGACTTCGAATTCCATTGTCATCCTTGACACACATAACATGGTTAAGACACGACATCTTTTACACAAGATATGATACTCTATTTTCAAAACATAACATATTTTATACAATACATCTTCCATGAGAATATCGACCTCACGTCTATTGCGGAGCTTATAACGAAAGTGGTTCCTGAGTGAGACCATAAAGCATTGATCATGTGGAAGGATGGTTACTTTCTCGCGGATGCTGAGATGCCTGACTTCAGTAGTGACGATGAGGCGGAGGTGGCAGCCTTAGACAACAACTCCATTAGTGGGACGAGGTCCCTGTGGCTCATACAAATCATAATTGATGACACTCTTGTCCAGACAAGGAAGATGAAGTACTCATCTTAAAGGTGCCTCTCCAATGGTTATTTTTACAAATTCTCTCTATTTTTATTTCATTTAACGCCGTGCTGTTCTGCGAGTAATGACAACAGACGTTGACACGTGAACTATCACGAAGTTCCCTCCTGTGTTAAACATAGACAATAGTGTCCTCTCTCTGACTGATCGTCTGCTTGGAACGAGAGAATGCTAGGGTGACCATGCAAGACAATTTATTATTACGGGGGCCCACGTAATAACAACTTGTAGTGCATGGAAATCCTGGTGGACTCTGCGGGTCAAGCTAATGATCACTGTTCATTCTAGAATTTTAAGCTGTTACTTAAAATTCAGTCTTTTCTATCCAATAGAACACTAACCGAGATGGTTACTATTACACCCTACAATACAATATAGGAAGACGATACGTATTATTCGCACCTAACATTCGATCTACAACACAAGTTGTTCGAGACTAGTCATCTAAAGAAACAAAACTTGTTAACCACTCATGGAGGATCTTTCCTCAACATTCTAGAATTCTTATACATGAGTTGGTTCTTTGGTGTCTATGACACCTTATCTTATTTATTGGAAATGAATACAATAAATTTCGTCATTTGACATTTGTCTTATCCAAAGGGATAGTATGGCATGAGCCATGCTACAACTCCCTCATTGCATTCTATTCGACATCTATGAAGATCTTAATGATCTTGTTGGAGCTCATGCAGCTCAAGCACTATTACCATATTCATCACATGGGCAAGTACGACAAAGGAATTTCTCTACTTCGCATGATCAAAGCCTATGTAGCATGGAATGCATACTATAGGGACGGAGGCCACTGGTTGGTTTCCCCACCTCAATAAATTATTTCGTTTTCCACTTAGACATATGTCCAGTACACGCAAGAGGCGCTATGCATTTTGGTTGCGGTTATCCACATTATCATTTATTCAAACATGTATGAACAATACGATCTTGAGGAATCTATGACCGATTTCCTTCTTCATTCTTGGGCACATGATAGACTATATTTATCCAAAATATATGTCTAGATTCTTTTAATGTTGTATATTAAAAAGATCATGGCGCCAGGAGGAAAGTCTACACCCAAAAAGGGGTTAACTAATCAACATCTCACTGATTAAGTCAAACTAAAGTTCTTATGGAACAACACGAGGGTGCAGAAATTGCACAACATGAGGTTAATCGGGACGACACTAGTGACGGTACTGGTAGTTCAAGTGATTCAAATCCCAATGGATCGGGAATGAGTAGCAATGCCACACCAGAAGATGCGACCACACAAGGCCTTAATTTTAGGACTTTTCAGACTGTAAGCGGCAAGACCTCGTTAATACGAGAGGTGCGGTAGGTTCTGTCTGCCACGTAAAGACAATGAAGTCGGTTAGTCATACTAGGAAACGCATTCCTGAGTAGACAATTAGATACACAGAGCGTCTCCTGCTGAACGCAACCTTAACTAGGTGGAATCTCCAGGTACAAACGCTAGGAAGGGATACAGTGAAGTGGTTGTCGGGGGAAGAACTCAAGGATCTTATACGAGAAGAGTATTGCTCGGTGATTTAAATTCAAAGGTTGGAAACAAAATTCTAGAACTCGATCATGATTAGAGCCAATGTTGTTGGTTACACTCGAGGCTTTCACGATATCTCAAGGGTTGTTTCCATACTATGTAACACCCGAATTCAAACGCATTGCGCGTTACATATGGGATTTAGCCCCGGAGATCCGAGGCATGACCGCATCATCCCACCCTACCTCGATCACTCAAACAGTAGTTACTCGACACGTTTCCAATCAACCAACATTTCACATCCATGATATTTGATACTAGTGCCAATTTTAGCTTCATCTCAACATTTCACATACATGAGTTTCATGGCTAGGGACGGGATTATCCTAGCTACAATTAGGGATTGGGTTATCCTACATCTAAACATATGGTTGGGTTATCCAACATCTAAACATATGGATCGGGTTATCCTACATCTAAACATATGGATTGGGTTATCCTACATTTAAACATAAGGTTCCTAAAACTTTACAGAAAAGTCCTCGCCACACAGAATTTAAAATGTACTTGGCCTAGAGCCAAGTAAGCTAGATGTCCCCTCATTCTATAGAATCGACATACGGTAAACTAGTCGAGTCAGGGAAAGTTGTTAGAGGATGTTCCTTGGAACTTGGTGAGCGAAGATTTAGTATCGATCTCTTACCCGTTGAGTTGGGTAGTTTCGACGTAGTGGTTGGCATGGATTGGTTATCCGATAACCAAACCGAAGTCTTTTGTCATGAGAAGGTCATTCGCCTACCACCACTGAACAAAGAGACACTTGTTATTCACGGAGAGAAGCATGACACACCATTGCGGATCATCAATTGCATGAAGGCACAGAAGTGCTTACGGAAAGGTTGGGTTGCCTTTCTGGCACATGTTGTCGACAAGAAGGCCGTTAGGCCGAAGCTGACAGATATTTCAGTGATAAAAGAGTTTCCTGAAGTCTTTCATGAAGACTTGCCGGGACTATTACCAAATCGACAAGACGAGTTTCATATCGACTTGGTACCGGGAACCGCACCCGTAGCCAAATCTCTATATCGATTAGCACCTTCTAAACCTTGTAGTTGATCGAATAAGGATGTTGTGAGTTCATAACCCCCACTCTTTATCATTCTACATCTTTTTAAAAGTTTTTGGGGGAGAGATGCAAGTTTTGCAAAAGTGCACAACATTTCAATGAACGAAAATTCATATTTCTAAACCATGTTAAAAAAATAAATTTCCAACTAACATAGTTTATTAAAGGTTTAAGCTTCTACTCCAAGATAGACTTACGATCGGCAGACGAGCACGAACAACATTTGAGAACCATTTTAGAACTACTTAAGAAGGAGACACTAATGCGAGTTTTGGATTCATGAAGTACAATTTCTCGGGCAGATAATGAACGAGAAAGGCATTCAAGTAGACACCTCGAAGATCGAAGCAATTAAGAACTGGGAAGCGCCCAAGACTCCAACTGAAGTCTGACAATTCTTGGGATTAGCAGGGTACTATCGGAGATTTATAGAGAATTTTTTTTTCTAAAATTTTCTCAAACCGCTAACCTCCCTCACCCAATCGGGAAACAAGAAGAATCATTTCAACTTCTCAAGGATAAGTTGTGCGATGCACCAATCTTATCACTACCCGATGGTACCGATGACTTCGTACTTTACTGTGATGCTTCGCATCAAGGATTGGGTTGCGTACTTATGCAACGGGAGAAAGTTATCACGTACGCATCACGTCAACTGAAAGTTCATGAAAAGAACTATACCACTCATGACCTCGAGTTAGGTACGGTGGTATTCGCTTTGAAAATATGGCGACATTATTTATATGGTACTCAATGCACTATTTTCACGGATCATAAAAGCCTTCAACATGTATTCAACCAAAAAGAATTAAACATACGTCAACGATGTACGGTTGAATTGTTGAACGACTATGATTATAAAAGAAAGTACCATCTGAGCAAGGCGAATGTTGTAGCAGACGCCTTGAGTCGCAAGGAGCGAGTTAGAACACTGAGAGTTCAAGCATTAGAGAAGATGATTCACAAGCGCTCAAAGAAGAGCATATTCAAGAAGAAACACTTCAAGGCATGAAGGAACAATTAGCGCCGAAAGAAGATGGAACTTTATACCTTATGGGTCGAAAATGGGTTCCATTCTTTGGCGGTCTTCGAGATGATATTTTGAGGAAGCACATAGGCCTAAGTATTGAAAGGATACTATTGGTGGCCTAATCTCAAACGTGATATCGCTACTTATGTTGGAGAATGCTTGACTTATGTGAAAGTCAAAGCCGAGTAGCAAAATCCCTCGGGATTGGTACAACAACCCGAGATTCCCGTTTGAAAATGGGAACAAATATCGATGTACTTCATTACGAAGTTACCCAGGACCTCAAGAGGTCACGACATGATATGGGTAATCATCGATAAACTAACAAAGTCCGCACACTTCTTACCAATTCGGGAGATGGATAGTACAGAGAAACTAGCAGAACTCTGTTTCAAAGAAATAGTGGCTCATCATGGAGTGCCTATTTCAATCATCTCAGACCAAGATGGTCGCTTCATTTCACGAATTTAGATGTCATTTCAAGAGGCCTTTGGATCTCATTTAAATCTAAGCACGATCTTTCATCCACAAACTGACGGCCAGAGCGAACGAACAATCCAAACACTCGAAGAAATGCTTCGTGCATGTGTTATGGATTTGGGAGGCAACTGGGATACTCATTTACTTTTGGTTGAGTTTTCCTACAACAACAGCTACCATACAAGCATACAAGCTGCACCGTTCGAAGCTCTTTATGGTCGAAAGTGTCGCTCACCGCTATGTTGGGCGGAAGTGGGCGATAAACAACTAATTGGTCCGGAATTAGTCCAAGAGACTACGGATAAAATCTTTCAGATCAGAGACCGTATCAAGGTGACTCACGATCGACAAAAGAGCTACGCAGACAAGAGATGGAAGCCATTATCTTTCGAGGTCAGAGACAAAGTCTTGTTGAAAGTCTCGCCTTGGAAGGGCGTAGCAAGGTTCGGTAAGCGTGGAAAGCTTAACCCTCGATACGTAGGTCCATTTGAAATCTTGGAAAATATTGGCACCGATGCCTACAAGCTGAAGTTACCAGAAGAACTTAGTAGTGTGCACGACATATTTCATTTGTCGAATCTCAAGAAGAGTCCAACGCAAGAAACAGTTTTCATCCCGGAGGATGAGGTTCATATTGATAACAAACTCAAATTCAGCAAAGCACCTGTTGAGTTCATGGACCGGAAGGTCCAGGAAACATGAAGGAGTCGTAACATATTAGAAAAAATTCATTGGAACTCTCGACACGGACCCGAATATACTTGGGAACGTGAAAATCAAATCAAATCAAAACCAAAATACCCCCACCGGTTCGAGAATACTCCTACAAAGGATGACTCAGCTTGAATTTCGAGACGAAATTCTCAATAACAGGGGGAGAATGTGACAACTGCCACTTTTCGGTAACTTTCTTGCACTTAAAGTACTCATTTTAGCTACATTTTTATGCATTTTGAACACTCGAACTGCGTATTTCGTGACATACACTTAGAATACTCATGGAATACTTACTTAGGATGCATATGATCCATTTTTATTAAGTACATTTGAAACAGTTTAAACAATGCATCGAAACTACTAGAAAAGCACCTAGTAAACTAGTATTCTGACGAAAACGCAGGATCCGCAGAAACCATCTAAACGACATCTTTAGGACTCAGACGAAAGTCCAATGTCTAATATATATTAAACCCCAACTAGGAATGCAAGGGTTTGATTTAAAACCTTCCCGAAGTCCGATAACACTAAAAACTGCCCGAAAAGCACTAAAAGCGACGATTTCAACACTTTTTCGCAGAAATTCTGCAGAAACCAGCCATTTAATATTTTTGCAACTTGTAAAAGTGCTATTTAACATAGAATTCATATGAGGATACCTTCGGGTATCATCCAAACCAATAACTACATCAATTCACACAAGTTACACAACTTAGCGTTCAAATAACGTCTAACCGAAACAATTCGAAACGAATATCCGAACAATATCAAAAAAAAAAATTTAGTGACCATCTAATGTTAATTGGATCATTATGGACTAGTAATGGTCACTTAACACCTTTTAAACACTTAAACACTTATACATATAAGTTTCCTAAACAAATTCCTAATAAAACTAACACTTCTACCTAAGGAAAACAAGTTCACAAAGCAAGGGTACCCCCCCCCATTCATGGTTATAAACTCCCTTGTGGGACCCACTTTTTTCAACTAGTTTCCACAAATATCTTTGATATTTACCTAGCTTGCAAGTTGGTTAAACAAGTGGGTCTAGTGGTGAACCTTGGTGAAAAGTAATAACAACTTAGATCACAAATCATTAGGCACATTTCATAGCATTTCACCTTCATTTTCATACACATAAGAAAACTCTCTCAATATTCATATATTATCCAAGAACACCATCAAAAATATTTCACCTTTCAAGACTTCTTTGATGATCAAAATGGAGCTTGAAGATACTTATGGTGATCTAAAGCAACAACAAGTTGGAGAAGCCTTTCCGTCCATTCAAAAGCTTTCAAAACCCCAAGATCAACAACTTTTCTTTTTCTTTAAATCATCATTAAGATCATCCCTAGCCATTAGTGCTAGAAGTAAGCTTCTAAAATCCCTTTTTCATACTTATTTATGTATTATTTGGTTAAAGAACATGTAATAAACTAAATAATCATACAAAATAATATGAAAATACAAAGAAGCAAAATAATAATCATGATATAAAAGTGTGTTTATGTTGTGATTTAAGGATGAATACTTGCATATTTGATCTAGTTTTGATTATTAGCATACAAATAACTTGTTAGATGATGTTTAAAAACATAATCTAACAAGTGTACATGAAAATGTTTAAGGGTTTTGTTAAACATAAATGTATAGATGGATGATCATAATCTTTGATTTTGTTAAAGTATATAAGGTTTTTCACTAAAAATAATACTTTTACAAAGTTATAAAAAGAAACATACAAGATGGGTTTTTATAAAAAGTTTGTTAAAACTAGAAGTAAAGCATGGATTTTGAACTAGTTAACTTATGTAATGATCATACCAAAACCCTACATGTTATTGATTTCATCTTGTTAAGATTTTGATATAAATCTCATATGTTTTTATTAAGAAAAATATGAGAAGATTATTGGTGATTTTATAAGAAAAATATATGTTTTATATAAACATGGCAAAGTATATATTTCAAAGGAAATATGGCCATTTTTCTTAAAAATCATAAGTTATAAAAACTTTTATTTTTGACAAAATCTTTATTAGATTAAAAAGATTTTTAAAGAATAGTTTTTATAAAAGCAAAGTTTGATATAAATATATATTTTTGAGAAAATATATATTTAGTTAACTTAACAACTTATGTGCTATGTGTTATTTGTTTGTATTAGTTATATGTATGATAACTAGGAACTTGAATACAATGATACAAATAAACACAATGTGCATTTCGACTAAAGTCTTACATGACTACATGTAAATACGCCTTAAAAACAACTTACGGACATTCCGAGCCTTCGGACACAAATTATGGTCAAAACGGACGACGGGCGAATCTATAAACATATCGCCATTCCGAGGAGTTACTACGACGCTTAGGCGATCTTTCGACGCGGATACATATATATATTACCGTTAACAAAAGTCGAAGTTTTAGAAACTTATAAAAACTTATATGTCTTTTATTTAACTAAAAACTCCATGTATGGTGATTTTTATAAAATGAAAGATGTTTTATAAATGGGCTTATAATTTACAAATGGGCTTATTTTTATAAATGGGCTTATACTTACAAATGGACTTATGTTTACTAAATGGGCTTATATCTTTACAAATTGACTTGTTTTATACAAATGGGCTTATTTTAAACAAATGGGCTTATTTTATACAAATGGGCTTATCATCCTAATTGGGCTTAACATAAATACATGGGCTAAGCCCAATATCAAGACTCATGGGCTAAGCCCAAAACCAAACATATGGGCCAAGGCCCAATAACATTTGGGCCAAATACTATTTAGTCCCAAAACTATTTAGGCCCAATACTATTTAGGCCCAATACTATTTAGGCCCAAAACTATTTAGGCCCAATACTATTTAGGCCCAATACTATTTAAGCCCAATAACATGAATTCTTGGGCTAAGCCCAATGACATATAATTGTTAAAAATACAATTTACTTATACAAGGCACGAAATCAAGAAGACAAGACTCGATGATACAACTCACAAGATACAAGATTTCATATACATATATATACATTTGGTGAAATATATATATATAACAGTTTAACAAATCATACATCTAAAACTCAGTTCAACGAACAACAAAGACATACAAGCCTTACACATATTTAAGACACAAGACTTGTACTCAAGTCATTTATAAAGACCGAAGTGTCTAACTAATGTAGAACGTTTGTAGGTTGTGTCACTATTTAGGACGACTGTACGTCAGATCACAGTTACTTACCATTCACAGACGCAATTCTGTGAGTTCATGTCCCCTATTCATTTTAAATGCTTTACAACTTTACAACTATCGGGAAAATACATGTTCAATTGTATGTTAAGTCATGGAATGAAACACCTTAGATCATATGCGATTAGGGTCATACATCTAAGCACCATTAATCCAGTTTGGACCAAGGTACAAGGGGTTAGATCTAATGGGTATTGGCGAGCCCCACTCTTGGTCGTGGACCCATACAGAAGAGTGCGTTTGTGTCCCAGTCGATAGTAGTCGACACGAAATCGTCTAGGTTTGGATTGCTTCCTAATTCGTCACACATATTAATGTCCTCACGAAACATTAATGATCAACGATTTCATTGACGCTTTACATACTACATCATTACATACAAATACATTTTATACAACTCACATTTTATGGATACATTTTATACAACTCACATTTTATGGATACATTTTATACAACTCACATTTTACAGATACATTTTATACAACTCACATTTTACAAATACATCTCATATAACTAAACTGCATGAACTCGCCAACTTTTGTTGATGTTTTCAAACTTAACATGTATTTCAGGAAATTAGTGGACCATGCAGGCATTTCAGTCAAGGAAAGCAAGTATCAAGACTCCATGCCACCATTTGAAGGGTTTGCCCGTTATATACCGCCTCTTTGCGGTGATATAGTGGTCAAAGCCTTGACATTTTAAGAATTACATTTTGATGTATAAAACGATGACAACTTATTTTCATTTGATGGTTTATAATCAATACATTTAACTTATGTTGCGTTCTTTTGAAACAATTATGACAATGGCATTGGAGCTTGTTTTTATTCATTTAGTATGTTCACTTATATTGTTATGCAATGAGAACCGATCAGATCACACCTCGCGCTTCCGCTACGAGCGAGTGTGACATTATGTGATAATTCTTGTGATGTATGCAACTTATAAGCACGTGGACTGTATGTATGAGATCATAACTGTTAATGGTAACCATGTTAGGATTGGTTTGATTAACTTAAACACATAACTTGATTTACCGAGCAAATCTAAGGTGAGTTCACTGCTCTTTTTCAAGCATGCGTCCCAGGGACGGACAACTGGTAAATATTCCGGGGAGGAATACTTGTTTTATTGGGTTTAAATTCGATGTTGGATAATACACTCAAATCTATCACCTTAAGTCCCATCTACTACCGAACTAGTTGCCAGGGAGGCAACGGGGTTATTAGTTGATAGCGCTATTAGGTTTGGCACCCTCACACCGTACTGGGGAGGACGGGCGTGAACTAATGACCTTAACCACTCGACCAATGTTGATAGGAATTGGGGAAGGGCAAACAAACTGACGCCATCTTGCGGTACCCGAGTTATTATCAACATGCTTTTAAACTAATACTTGGTAACTAAATGTTTTGACAAACTGTGAAGTCGCCAGCTTTATGCTGATACGCTTGTCTGCATGCTTGTAGGTCGTTAGATACGTGGCTGAGGAACTTGCAGTCAAATTACTGGAGTGGTCATGGGTCGTGATACATGGAATCATGAGACGAGTTTATCTGTTTTCATACATTGGGTTTTGAATTACTTGAACAACGAATTATGCTTCTGCTGAATATGTTGGGTTTAAAATAATATTTGTGATACATTATTTATAATGAATGGAATACTTTATTTGAAATCTTGTTATTAGTTCAATGTGATTAGTGGCTAGATCCTGGTACGTCACACGCCTCGCGGGGTTTGTCCGCATGTGGTATTTTGGGGGTGTGACAGATTGGTATCAGAGCCACTGGTTATAGTGAACTAGGTTTTAAATTGTTTTTATAAAACCAGACTATAACCGAATAGTACTAAAAATGACCATGACACTCAGCTCCAGATTGCAAGGTTCGTCTTTCGTTTACTTTATGCATTACATACCTAGTGTACACTTACTTATGATATTCCATACGGTTGCATACTTGGCACTACGATGTGATTACATGTGTTGTTTGATTATGTTACGATGCTATGATAGTACCTCTAGACTTTCGCGATCCTAAACTTTGTGATATCATTCGTTTTGTCACTCGAATCTGGGGAACCTTTTTGTGTGAGTTAAGAGGAACTGAGATAAACATGCAAACTGCATTATCATTATGGGTGCACACATAATAATAATGTGGGGTGCATGGGAGTCCCAGTAAGGCTTAACAAGTGCGGAAGGGTGTCCTGTTCCATTATCAGACATAATGGGAGAATTATGTAATCCATAGAGGTCATAGTGATGATTGACTTCTACTCGATCGCAATCCTTAACCTTTTCCACTCTTCTTATATAGAATCATGAGCGGACATGGCGGATGCAATGGTGGACGTGGTGGTAGCCGCGACGGTGGACGTGGCAACATTGTTATGTCCCAGGCAGAACTGACTGATTTAATCAATACTCGTGTGGTTGAAGCCTTAGTAGCTCAGCAGGCTGGCATGATATGTACCAAACGCTCTTCTTCCTGTATCGTGTACTAAACTCTCACTTGTACGTTGTATTTTCTTTCGTCTATAGGTCAACCTGCGAATCAGAACCAGAACAATCCGCCTGCTTGCATGTTTAAAACATTCATGGATTGCAAGCCACAGACATTTAGTGGAACCGAAGGAGCAGTGGGACTACTTTGTTGGTTCGAGAAAGCCGAGTCAGTTTTTCCTATGTGTAACTGTCCCGCTGGGGACAGGGTGAAGTATGCTACGGGCACACTGGAGGATGGTGCCTTGACTTGGTGGAATGCCCAAGTCCAAATGTTAGGCATTGAGATGGCGAACGCAACTACTTGGGATGATTTCAAAGAGTTGATACGGGAAGAGTACTGTCCTCGTGACGAAATTCAGAAGTTGGAAAACGAGTACTTCAAGTTGAAGATGGTGGGATCTGAGATCGAGGCCTACACGAAATGATCTCACGAGCTTGCAAACATGTGTTCCAACTAATCACGACCACCACACCAGAGAATCGAGTTGTACATCAACGGCTTAGCGCCGCTAGTCAAGGGCTTAGTTACTTCAGCCAACCTTGACAACTTGCCGCGAATCATCCGTTTAGCTCACAAGATCACCGACCAGGAAGTGGAGCGTGGTCGCTACCACCTCGTAGTGCTACAACTGCTACGACTCACACCACTGAAAACAAGCGTAGATGGAACGATACGGACAAGGTGTCCAACTGAAACCAATCACAGAAGTAGCCACACAACAGCAACAGTCGTAGTTTCAGCCAGTCGTCCTCTGTTAATCAAAACCAGAGAAGCAACCTAAACCAAGGTTCCTACATGGGGAGGCAGCCAAAGTGTAGCAAGTGCAACTATCATCACCGTGGACCGTGCACCCGAGCTTGTCATAGGTGTGATAAAGTGTGGCATATGGCAAAGGATAAGCAACAGCAACAGCAGCCGCAGTAACAACAAAGGCAACAAACCCCACAAAACTAAGGTAATCGGAGGGGATGTTTTCAGTGCGGGGATGAGGACCACATTAGGAGGGATTGCCCTCAGTTGAACCAGAATTCTAATAACAACGGGAATAACAATCGCCAGAATAACCACAATGCGGGGAACAATAATAACCACAACAATGCTGGGAACAACAACAACAGAAATAATGGTGGTAATGGTGCACGTGGAAGGGTATTTACGATTGGTGCTGGTGATGCTAGGAACTATGGAAATGTCGTGACTGGTATGTTTTATGTGAACAACCTTTTTGCTTCTATATTATTCGACTCTGGTGCCGATTGGAGTTATGTGTCCTTGGAGTTTAGTCGATAGTTAGGGTTAACCCCAACACCTCTCAAGACTAAACATGTTGTAGAATTGGCTGACAGCAAGCCAATTGAAGCCTCACACGTCCTCTTAGGGTGCAAACTCGATTTGGTGGGTCAAGTGTTTGACATTGACCTTCTTCCTATTACTCTTGGTAGTTTCGATGTAGTCGTTGGTATGGACTGGTTGTCTAAACACCGTGCTAATATACTCTGTAAAGAGAAAATTGTGCGTATTCATCTCCCTAGTGGAAAATCGCTGTCTATCTAAGGTCATCGGAGTGGTGCAATGGTCGGCATCATTTCTGCTATGAAAGCTCAGAAGTGTGTATGGAAGGGTTATCATGCTATCCTATCGCTTCTTACTGATACTCAACCCGAAGTAAGGAGGATTGAGGATCAACCAGTTGTTTGCGACTTTCCAGATGTGTTCCCTGAAGAACTTCGAGGCTTGCCTCTACAATGATAGGTGGAATTTCAGATTGACCTTACGCCAGAAGCAGCCCCGATCGCTCGTGCTCCTTATCGTCTTGCACCAGGGGAGCTGCAAGAGCTGTCTAACCAACTCCAAGAACTGTTGGATAGAGGTTTTATCCGACCTAGTTCTTCGCCTTGGGGAGCCCGAGTCCTATTCATAAAGAAGAAAGACGGGTCTTTTCGTATGTGTATTGACTACCGGGAACTCAACAAGGTGAGAGTCAAGAACCTTAATCCTCTACCACACATTAATGATCTGTTTAACCAGCTGCAAGGGTCAAGCTTCTATTCAAAAATCGACATAAGGTCGAGCTATCATCAGATGAGAGTCCGAGAGGAGGATGATCCTAAGATAGCCTTCTGAATGTGGTACGGCCATTACGAGTTTCTTGTCATGCCATTCAGATTAACTAACGCACCAACGGTATTCATGGATCTCATGAACCGTGTATGCAAACCGTATCTCGATGATTTCGTCATTACGTGAACAATGTAATAAGGGCATGGTGGATACGCCGATGGTACTTCCTATATATAAGTGTTCCTTATTACATTGCTAGTGTGACGTTATTTAAGTTACTTGAAATTCAGGACCTTGACCAATGTTGTTTTATCTCTCCGACTCCAAATTTCGAGCACACACAAGTTTCCTATAATAGTCTTCATAGGAAACATTCTCTCTATCCGTTGTTCGAAACTCCAACTCCTTGTCGAAATCACACGCTCTCCATATTTTACTACAACAAGAACATCATTTTGACAATTACATGGCACTCTTGAGGTTCGGTACAATCATACACAAACCTATTGGAATGGAGTTTAAATCTTTGGATCTGAACTCTTCCCTATAAACAACAGACGAGTACAAATAACAAAGTTTCCTGGAAATCCAGACGTGGCCCAGAGTTTTACTTAGGGAACGGAGGATTTATTTGAAAGCGAATCATCCACATCTGTTCCTACAAGTTTCCTCTAAATTAAATTTGGGGATGAAATTTCCTAAAGTAGGGGAGACTGTGACATTTGTGCCATTACGATCATCATACAATTACGAATCCAATGAAATCTTGTGTTCATTCTCGGGAATTGTATAATTATATGTGATAATTACACATATCAAATTTCGTATGATTTCGAACTCGCAAGAAGCAATTCTGGAAGTTTTACGTATACTATTACGTAAACGTAATCAGTTTAATGCAACATAAACTCCAAAATAGTGACATAAGCTAAACATGCCCTAAATATCCTTTACATAACTTAGAAATAAGTTTTGAATGGTTTGGTATGTCAAAAACAAGTTTATTCGATCATAGGGACTATTTGCGACAAACTGCAAAAGTCTGCCAATTCGTATAGCAACATACATTCCAAAGTAAGATCATAAGCTAAACATACCCTAAATACCCTTAACATAGCTTAGAAAGAAGTTTTGAGGGGTTCGGTATGCGGAAATGCGCTTATTTGATCATAGGGACTAAAAGCATCAAAAACTACGAAAGTATGCAAATGCGTGCATATCTTGCGTTCTGACCATATCCGGACATCCAAAAATTTTTGTAATCACTAAAATATTATATTTTAGTGATAGGAATGCAAAAATACCATCCGTCGCGTAATTTGTATCCTTTTCGCGTCCGTTCGAGTTTCATCGTAATTAACCAAAAAACACGATCGTACGACCAAACGAACCGACATCCGTGATATTTCCAAGCATATTTCAAGTCCCCTATGCTTTAACATCCTTGTAGAGCCTTGAAAATGGACTAACGGGGGTTAAACGCGTCGAAAATGCATTAAAGTGTATGCAGGGACCAAAGCTGTCATTTACTGAAATTTGGCAGCAAGGGGTTGCGCCACGCGACAGCCCAGTGCTACAGTTGTCACACGAAGCGACAACATCATTTCGACAAAATTCTTATTTTAGCATTCAGTTGCTGCACATATGGTTTTCCAAGCTAGTTTTTGAAACTTGTGGGCATTTTTAAGTGATCACTAAGGCTTTGATTCTCAACCACACACTTGTATTGATCTTGTTGATCCTTGGTGAGCACACATTCCACATGTCATGATCTTGTGGCTTCAATTCAACTATAAATAGGCCTCAAATCTGCCCATTTTCCTTGCTCATTTCCATTTTCTCATCTCAAACTCAAAGTAGAGGCTACCACTTTGTTAGAGGCCTCTTACCTGAGTTTTTCTAGTCATATTTCTAGCCTTAGAGCACTTGTAAGTGTTCCTTCATGGCTTGTTCATTCATTTCAGCAATTACAAGCTGAAAGTCAAACAGTTTGACTACCAACTGGCTTTCGGTTTTGACCATGAATTGGTCAAGTCAAATTTCAATTGAACTTTGCAACGTGATTGTAATCATTATGGTTATAATCCCTTGCGATTATATCTACTGATTACCACGTTGACTAGTCGAGGTGACGAGTCAAAGTTTCGGTCAAAATGCACGATTATGTGCATTTTACGACGAAACTATTCTCGGGTATCAAAACACTTTGTTTTGATATCAAATCAGTTTTCTAACTTAGTTAAACATATTTAAATCGTCACTTTAGTTTAGTGCTTATTTAGGGTCGTAAGTCAAGTGGTCTCGACAACCGCTTAGACTTTCGAACCCGGCCCGTTTGGTCGATCATTAGGTTCCGACCAAACATATTTTGTGACCATAGTTGTATAGGGAATAACCTTCCGAGGTTATACCTTATGGTAACTTAGTTTAATTAGTTGTTTGATAGTTAGTTTATATGCCTTAGGAAAATGACGAAAATACCCTTTTTTGCGCATAATTTCAATTTAATAATATGTAATCAAAATTTTAACACTTAAACTGATTATGCAACATAATTAAACATGTTTAGCCATATAATACTTGTCATAGGACTAGTTAGGCCATCCGAGCGCGCATTTGCGCAAATGACCTGTTAAAGTAGCGTAAACTACCTTAACGGGTCATAAGCACTTAGGATAGGTTTCAAATAAGAATGTAGGCTTTGTTAAACCATATCATATGAGTTCCAACACTCATTTGGTTTACAAGACCTCATTCTACCCGATCTCCCGATTTAGGTCCCGATTATTAACATAGTGATTCCATACTAGGTGCCACTTGATTCCTTGAGTTCCCGAGCTTTGTTAGTTCACTAGATCAAGGATACCTTTCAATCTCAAGAGAGTACATAGCTCCCCTCTTTTATGCTTTCAATTGTTTTGGGGTGACTCATATGTGCTAAATGATTTTCAAGTTTTCATAAACAAATGCTATGGTTTATATAAAACACGATGATTTCAATAATGTGAACGAACTTGTTGGGGCGTTAGTCGAAAGATGAATGACATTCATTAACTATGATCAAGCCGACCAGTAGTATGTTATGGTACCATAGGATCTGACAAATCCCGTTATCGTACTATCCCTTTGGTGGGTAATGTGGGTAACGACAGAAACTGTTTTCTGATTAACAAATCATGTGTTGGTTTGTTAGTCTTGTTAAAGAGGTCTTTCAGGGCCAATTAAAGATACCCTATGGGTGGTATAGTCGAGTCAGAACACAGGTTTGAATGTATTCATTAAAGAACGACCAAAAGTTGTATTTCACAATTAAAACACGAACATTTGAACCATGGTTTATAACACGGACAATTTGAACGATTTGAATGATTTTAGACGAATATTTTCAAACGATGTCACCAACGAGGTTTACTTAAAGATATAAACCATACAATGTTTACTTTCAAAGACGATTCACTACTTGGTTTTACAACGACAAATGTTTTCAGTCAATATTCATGGCTACAATGGTTTTAGTATACTTACATCATCTTGTAAAGATGATAAAACATACTGCAATATCAAACACTTTTTGATTTCAAGGTACATACTCGACAACTCTCGTAGTTGGACGAGGTATTGCAATATGGATTCAAAGCCATGAATTTGACATACAAAACCTATGTACTCGCCGGCATTTTTATGCTGACTGTTTTCACATATGTTTCAGGTTCTATTATGAGATGATTGTTGATTGCTTGCTACACATAGGATGGACGCGGGCTTTAGTGACTTAAAACCTGAAAGACAATTATTGTACTTATTTAGTTTGTATCAAAACAATGTGTCTATTAAAGGAATAAGAGAAAACTTTAATTACCATGTGTTGTGAAACAATGATTCTGTTACGACACTCCCCGACATTTCCGCCGCAGTTAGTTGTATTACGCAGTCGGGGTGTGACAATCTTCACCTTTTCAACTTCAAGAGCCTCTTCTATACATCCCATCTGATACACAGATAGTATGAAACTGTTAGATGAAGCACCAGCCATGCACAAATAGAAGTTATACCTTTAAAGAGACGCATAATCATTCAGGCTTAAAAAGAACATACTTATGAAGATTACCTGGCGTGTTAGCTCATCAGTTTCATCCTAAGCTTCATCATCATCAAGATGGTCATGTATAGATTATAAATAACAAAGCCAATTAAAATCATGCAAGACGCTATTAGAGGAAAGATAAGGGGGTCAGGGTGGTTATATAATGGGTCAAAACTATGGATTATAAAAAATATTGGGTTGACCCGCCAATACTTTTTTACCCATTTTTCAATGTCCTAAATCATAAAGGTTTTTAAAAAATACAATTTACCTATCTCTAAGCACTACATTATAAAAAAAAGCTACAACTTGAACTATACATCCCATCAGATAAGATTTTTTTATCTTATCTATGTGACCATCATTCATTAAGCACATAAGGATAACTGAAAACTCCATCTTTACATATTAATTGTTTAAAAAGCTAAGAAATGAACAAGAAAATTTATGGGTCTACTCAAACCAGCCCAGTCTGTTTCAACCCGTACTATATACGACACATGGCGGACTGCAGATGCTGGTAGTGCTAACCTGTGTAGCAGTTAGTAGAGTTATTGAAACTCGTCTTAGATTGCATGACTACAACCTGACCGAAACCAAACGTCCACTTTCTAAAACAGCCCGCTTCACCTGACAAGGCATGTTATATTTCAATATTAATGTTTGATGGTCACTACTGAGCATAAATAAAAAAGATAAACTAAAACCACTGATAGCAATTTGAAAAAAGAACAACAAATAAACAATGGAAACAATAAATAAAAGGCAAATTGGATTTAAATAGTCCCAACTTTCTCAATTTGGCCGATAATAATCCCAACTAAGTTATTGGCCGATAATAATCCGAACTGGTCCACTTTTGGCCGATAATAGTCTGCCGTTAAAAATAGCTTAGCGGAGTTAAGCTTTTTTACGAATTACAAACTGATGTTTTATGGATTTTCGTCAGAACAAGGATACGAGTTGATTTATGTAAAACTTACCTCGAAACGATGCTTCAAACGACTTGATTTTTGTTAATTGGAAGTTTAAACACCCAAATTGAAGCACCATTTTCGTCGTTTGGGGCAATATTTCGAGGTAAATTTACATCAATCAACTCGTATCCTCGTTCTAATCAAAAGCCCTAAAACATCAGTTTGTAATTCGGAAAAAAACTTAACTCCGTTAAGCTATATTTAACGCAGACTATTATCGGCCAAAAATGGACCAGTTCAGATTATTATCAGCCAATAACTGAGTTGGGATTATTATCGGCCAAATTGAGTAAGTTGGGATTATTTAACATACCTCCCTAAATTGTTATGGGTTAACATACCTCCGCAGTTTTGTACATCAAGTTTGTCATTCAAGTTTGTCGATATCCCTAAATTGTTATGGGTTAACATACCTCCGCAGTTTTGTCACCGGATATTACCAGTATAACTAGGCATCCTTTCCACACATGGGCATTTAGCTCCTTCCATTTCAGTCTTGGTACTTTTTATTTAATTGTAAACAAGTCGTTAGGAATAATCGAAAAACTTGAACGACAAACTTGATGTACAAAACCAGTTTATATAAAAGCAAATTTACTCATGGATGAATGATCTCCAACAGACCGCCCTACATAGTTGAACCAGTTTTTATAACACTCGAACAAATTATAAGTTGAAAAAGGTTTTAGTGACTTTAAGAAACAATATTGGAACTTATCATTATATTCTTCCATTTAACATCTAAGCATGGCAAGTGAATCTGAACATTGAAAAAATCTACAAAAAACACCCAATAGAGAACTTGCAAGGGAACTGGTGGACTTTGAGAATTTAATTGCAAATAATATTCATACATATCGTAATTCTTAACAAACTAAACTTTACTAATCAACATATTTTTCATAAAATAATTATATTTAAGCAAAGTTTGCAATGATCTAGATACATAAAGACCCACCTGTTGCAAAAGAGGACTCTGCTGTACCGAGAATTGTTTATGGTTTCCATCAGAAATCGGAGGCATGTTAAAAAGCGTATTACTCTGAGTTTGTTGCTGCACTTGCTAGAAACACTGTAGAAACTTCTCCGTCTGATCTGGTGCAATTTTAGGTCTCTCACGTGCATGTACCCGTAACACAAACATATAATAACCATCATTAACCAAATAAACTAAAAAAATCAAAACAATTCATTAAGAAAAGAGCTGCTAACTCATTTTCAGTCACATATGCCATTTCAAGATCAGCCTCTGCACATCCAAAACATTCAAAAAGAAGACTTGAAATCGTTTCATTTTAAGTCAATATATATCATCTATTTTCAGATTAATATATCCTAAAAAATCCTTAAAATGCCAAACATCTCAACATAAAATATAAACACAATCCAACTCATTTCACGGAAATAAAATATTATTGATAATTTTAATTTTACTAACTTCGGAGTGGAGGATCTCGGGGTTGAAGCCATCGCGACTTCAAGAGAAATGAGATTCTTCGTTTTAGGAAAAGCAAATGAGTTGTGGCTGCGCTCGCTGTGGTTGCGCCGTTAGCCATTAACTCACTAATTGATGCATCAACTAATTGTTTTAAGTATTTTTCCTCTGTACATGAGACCTGCAAGTTAATGATGCATTAAGACGAAATCTTCAAGAGAATAATGACCATTGATCATGATAGATTTGTATAGATATAACAAAGCCTTACTTATTTTTTACTATCTTTAGAGCAAATTTCATATTTTTTTTATACTTAATCCCCCAATGATCAAATTTCACAAACTACAATGATCTACAAAGAGTGAGCATATTATAAGCACCTTCTGAAGCCACTTATTGATTCCAATATGCTGTAAGGTATCCTCTTTAGCCTTTTTATGTTGTTCTTGATGTCAAATATGGTTTCAAGAATCCGCCACCCATTAAGCAAACAAAGTTACATAAGAAGCTAAAATCAGCAGAAATAAAATAAACAAAACCATGAACAGACACACATCCGAACACTCCCTTGTTATTTTAAAAACTCATATAGAAAAGAGGATAAAGAACTTACCTAAGCATAAAGAAAGGGGCAACTAACAAAATCAACTTTGAACCCAAAGTCGCAATCTGAAGCAAAAGTTTAAATGGGGCTTGCTACAGTCATGTTGTACTTTTAGTGTCTCATATATTCATTCAGCTGCAACATCAACAAAGTCTAATCTTTTTAAAATTAATTGAACAATAAAAGGTTTGCGGGTCAACCCTACCTAACCCAACCCGCCTCATATTAAAACATGACCCTTTTCTACCAACTCATACTTCAACCTCTTCACAAAAAGCTCACATCAACATCAGATAGATAGATAGATGTCCTGCCAATATCCTTAAAGGTTGTACTCTATCCATTGACCAAACCCTTGTTCTTTCATGAGATGCACTTGTAAAATGATGTCCAAATGGACTAAACTGTATACACATAGAGAAATTAAGAGAAAAACTAAAGCAATAGGTAAATGATTAATGGTTTTGACCCAAACATCGCACACAAGGTAATTGTGACCTGATGTGGTCTAAATTATACATATTTTCATATCAATATTCCTACACTTTTGAGTAGCTTTAGGGTCATTTTTAATAAATTCTATTTATAATTGGTTCATATATAAAAGTCTAATTATACTAAATGAAACAAACTAAAATGATAAAACATGATAATCCTTGGTTAATTTGTTTAAGTGGTTATGAGTGTAATTAAAGAAAGAGAAATAAATGACAAGGAATTGAATCAATTGTTGTTAGTAATTGATTCATTAAATGCACTTATTTGTTTCTATGGCTTTTTACGTACAGGAACTTCAAGTGGGAAAAGAATAGGGTAATAATTAAATGGACTAGGGATGTTTGTGTTTTTTTTTTTTTTTTTTTTTACAGGTGAACTTCACAACAGACGGCTAATTCACACCCGCTAGACGCAGGCCCGCCACCACCCATTACCAGGACTATGTTGTCTTAACCGGGCCCACGCCTGGGCGAGAGGGGCATTATGCTGTCCCCGAGAAAATTTCAAGCCTCCTGCCACATGACATGAGTTGCACCCTCCACAAGAGCCAACCCTCCGGAGTAAATGCACTGTAGTAGAAAACTCGGGTGGAATCAAGAGTCGAACCTGAGTCCTTCCCCATCATTTCCAATGCATCAACCAGTTGGGTTGGAATCATTTGCACTAGGGATGTTTGTTGAAAAGAAAAAAAAGTGTTAAGGCAAATTAATTTGGTGGATGGTGGCATATATTATTTGAGGAGGATAGCTTGCAATTTACCATTCATGCCACCGGCAATCTAATTCATATTTCTTGTTTTGGGCGTGATGGGCTGGCCCACCAATTGTTTTATGATTCGCTAAAAGCCCATGAATCGTGGAGTGGATTTTAGTTAAAATACTACAACCCTACGACAATTGAAAGGGGACGGCAATTAAGAGGCATTATATACTGGGAGGTGACTAAGAAAAGAGAGGAGGATTCTTATTATTGTGGTCACATACAACAACAGTAGGTACAAAGATAAGAAAAATAAAGAGGAGGGCTGTTTCTTTTGGAGCAAGAAAGAAGAAATATTTGGTTCGAGTTTGGAGCATTACGGGTTTGATATTGCGCTTATTTTTCTAATCCTTTGCATCGAAACCATGTTTTGTTTGATTTTCAAAACTGAATCTGTTATGTTTTTTATAAATATGAGTAGCTAAATTTCTAAACTACCTAGGTTGAGATGAACTAGATGTTTGTGACGTTGTTTTGACTTGATTGTGGCTATTTTATGCAATTTACATAATTTGATCTTGAAATTGTTATTGATATGGCATGTTTAAGTGTTGGTTGTGATTGTTGATTGATAAATCTAGCGGTTTAGTCACGTAGAAATACAACCTGGACTTAGGGTTTAATTTGAATCGGTTAATCTTAGGGTTTTTGGTTTGAATATTGAGTTTAGAAATAAACCAAGTTGATCAATAGTTAAAATCAATAACTAAAACTTGCATCCCCATCTTTTGACTCGAGAGACGATTTAGGTGTGCTAGGTTGTCTAATCGTTGTTGGGTAGATTGGGTGACCGATAGCTCGGGCTCGTTTATTTCATCGCGTTTAGGGTTTCCTAGGATTTCAATTATCAATGTTTGGTTTGCTTCGCGAATAGAGGGTTTTGGGGGTAATTTAGCTTTCATTATTTAATATTCGTGGGATTTGGTAGCGATAGGTCGAGCCGGTTCGTTCTAGCACTTCGTATTTTGTCCATATCTTTCAATTGATCATCTCTAGCGGGAGGTTATTCGGGTAGATTAGGATATTTAGCCATTACTATAGTCAAGATAGCGTTGTATGATTCTAGGGATTCGACACCTAGGTAGTCCTTTCTCATCATATTTGACCTACACTCTGCTCCCGAGTTCGTGTTTGTGTTGCGTTGCTTGTCTTGTTTGCCACATTTTCTTAATTAATTAGGTTATTAGTTAAAAATCAAAATCAACTTAAAATTGACTTTGTATTCGACAACGGTTCATTATCTAAAGTTTGCATATAGTGTCCATGGATTGATATCCGGTCTTGCCATCTACACTACACTGCGACCAGTGCACTTGCCGATTGTGTGTGGTTTAGTTTGCGATTCCATTTTAAAACTTGTTCGAATTTAATATATACATTTTCACACATCAAGTTTTTGGTGCCGTTTCCAGGGACACTGGCACTTTAGAGAACGACCCGAGTCGTCTATTTAGTTGTTTACTTTTTTCGTAGATTTCCATTGCCTTTAGGTGCCTTTTGCTTGCAATTTGTGCCTTTAGGGTTAGATTTGCTTTAGTATTTAGATTAGTAACCTTACCATTGTATGCGCCATACTCGCTCACAGGGGCCACCTTCGTTTGCTGCTTCGTCTGAGCCCGAGCGAGATTTCCGCGAGCATCTTCGCACCTTCCGAGCTAGTCAGGTACACATTCCATCTTCTGCTTTTACTATGGGTGACGCTGATCCCCCAGCTAGGAGAGTCGTCGCAGACTACGCCCGGTCGAATGCGGCCAATGCTCGATCCAGCATTACCCGACCCGCTATCAGAGTTAATAGATGGTAGATTCTGCCTCAGATCATCACGATGGTTACGAACACCATCTAGTTCCATGGGTTACCTTCTGAGGACCCGAATGTCCATCTTTCTCGTTTTTCAGCTATCTGCGATATGTTTCAGGAGCAGGGCATCAGCGAGGACGCCTGCAAGCTGCGTCTATTCCCATTCTCACTTGCTGACCGTGCTCATGCTTGGTTGGAATCTCTTCCTGCAGGATCCATCACCACTTGGGCCGGGATGAAAGACAAGTTTTTAGGCAAGTACTTTCCCCCTGCCAAAACTGCTCGTTTGAGGAGCATGATTCAAGAGTTTCGCCAAAAGGAGGGAGAGTCTTTCTACGAGACATGGGAACGATTCAAGGAGTTGTTACTTAAGTGTCTTCATCACGGATTCGAGGATTGGGCTTTAGTTGAGAAGTTTTATCATGGAGTGACGCCCACCACGAGGAATATTCTGAACACTACTGCTGGTGGCAATCAGAAGAGTGCACTGAGATGTTTGAGGACATAGCTCAGATTGACGCCTTGACGAAACGGATGAATGAGATGCAGTCGAAGAAGGAACCTGTGTGCGAGATATGCACTGGGAGGCATGACACGGCCGCGTATCCTATTTCCCCTGCAGAGTCGCCAGAGCAGATAGAGTTTTTGATTAATCGTAATCAGAACAATTTGGGGATCGTTACAATTCGAATTGGAAGAACCACCCGAATTTCAGCTGGAAGAACAGCAACCCACCGGGGTTTCAGCCGCGTCAGAGTTTGTTTCAGGACACAGGAGCAGGAGCGAGTTCGGGTACAAAAAACCCGACAATAGAGGAGATGCTGAGGTAGAACCAGGAGACGTTAGCTAAGCAGACGCAGTTGCTTACACAGTTCATCACTCGTGAGGGTACTCAACATCAGGAGACACAGTCGAGGTTCATGGAGCACGAGACTTTCATGAAGAGTCAGAACATTGCGCTGCAAAACATGGAGAGGACAGTAGGTTCGCTGGCCGATCAGCTAAACCAGAGACCTCAGGGTGGTCTCCCTAGTAGCACTTTTGGGAATCCGAACGCCACTGCAAAGGCTGTTACTACGAGGAGTGGGCGAGGAGCTGTTGAGGTCGAGCCGGTAGTTGATGAGGAACCAGTCGACGAGGAGATTGAGATGGAGACCCCTGCTGGAAAAGTGCATGAGAGGTTGCACCCAGTAAGTACAGCACAATCCAGCGGGTCTTCAGGGGAGAAGAAGGAGGCAGAGAAGGAGCCGATGAGGGTGTATAAGCCTATGCAGTCAATCTCAGCGATATATCGGTGCTATATCACTGATATATCGGTTATCAGCCTGGGATAAAATATCGGTTTAAAATATCGGATATAATATCGGTAGCGAGAATATCGGTGATATATACCGAGATATCGCAGATATTTTGTGATTCTGATATCGGTCGTATCGGCGAGAATATCAGAATCACAAAATACAAAGCCCATTTCATTTATGCTATAAGGTTGCCATTTCAAACTGAAATGGGCTTTGTATTTTGTGAGCGAGTATGGCGCATACAACGCCCAGTTTTTATCTTTTTTTCTTTATAAGGTTGCCATCCAAATACAAAGCCCATTTCATTTATGTTATTTTTGGCCCAAATATTGTAACCTTAGCCTGTGAATCATATTATCGCTGTATCGCACACCATTCACACGACAATGCTGAAACCCTAATTGTCCCTCCCAAGCTGTCGCGCTACACTGAACCTCCCAATCTTCCAGATTTCAGCCGAAAATGAACAATTGGATGCCTTGGTTGATCTTGATGAGCACTTTTTTTCTTTTGCTATTAATATTATATTGGTTCTAGTATATATATGGGCTCTAGATATATATAAATATATATTTATGCATGATATTATAAAGGGTTATTAGATCTGATCACCCCCAACTATTCGTGTTTGGCCGCTGTCACTCTCAACTTTGACTTTGACTCCCACCACTCCCAACTTAACATATAGTTTGTCATGACACCCGTCGTTAAATATACACTAACTGGGTTATAAAAATAAGCCTACGTGTCATATTAATCCAACGTAGCATAGGTCCACGTCAAACAAAGAATATGCCACATCATGTTGCTACGGCAGACTAATATGCCACGTCAGCAAAAAAAACTAACTTAGTTAGAGTCTATTTAACTGAGAAGTGATATCGCAACCCAAATGTTAAGTTGCCACGTTTTCCATAGTGTCCCGCACCCTCCCAGGGTGAGACTTTCGACTTTGATAGGTTCACCCATAGTGAACTCCCAGTGTTTCCTAAGCTTATCAGCTTTTCCTGACGGTCACGCGTCGCCGCCAAACGATTTCCGATCTAAACAATCTTCCCAAGAGTTTCGAGTATAAGTCATGGACCTGTGATTAGGTTGTCACTCACATTAATCCAACAAGGAGGTTAGCGTTACTGTCCCTGCAGTGCCTCAAACAGAGTTGTCTGAATACTAGAATGGAGACTGCGACGGTAGAACTCAACCAAAGGTAAATGTCCTTCTATTCTTACTAACGTCAATCACACACATGCTCGCAGCATGTCTTCAAGTATCAGGATGGTTCGTTTGTTCTGACCATTTGTCCAACGGTGATAAGCAATGCTTATGTCTAGACGTGAGTCGAGGGTGTTGTGTTTTGTCCGCCATCAATCAGGCATAGTACAAAATTGGAGGTAACAGGAGTTGGCACCTCGTGCCTAAAAGCCGCCTCTCCCAGAGGAATAGTTACAAACTGTGACGACTCGTCAATGTCCTTGATTGCAATAAAGTGCGCTGGTTACGTAAGACAATCAACGATCACCCAGGTGATATTGTTTAAGTTTCGAGTTGTAGGTAGACTAGCGACAAAATCCATGGCAGTCTGTTCTCATTTTCCATATGGGTGTTGCCAGTTGCGGATACTCCACCTTGACTTTCCCCCAAGTCAAACATCATACACATACCTTGCTAAGTGGGTCTTTATGCCCGATCACCAGTACAAGATTTATAGGTCCTAATATTTCTCATTAAAATTCAGACAACTAGAATATCGAGTCGGTGTGCTTTGCCCAACACAAGTTTCCTAAAGTTGCCATATAATGAGATCCACATCCATTCCAGGAGGTAGCGCATATCGTCCGACCTTCCAAAGGTTGCTTCTCCATGCCCCGCATGGGTTCACTTGAAACTTCTCTTCCTTCAGTTCTCCAGTTTGAACTGAGCGAGTCTGATCAGGTAGGTTAGAGTCGATAGTGAGTTGCTAAGCTCGTATGCGTTCAAGATTCGCAGTCGTAATCATCCAAGAGTTCCATCCAGCGATGCCATTAGCTGTTTTAGCTCTTTTCAAAACAAAGGTACATGGGAGGCCCTTGTGATCGGTCTAGGTAGCACATTTGGTACCTTCCAAGTAATGCCTCCAACTTAAATCCGAAGATCAGGATTTCCATCACAGGTTGTGTATCGTGCAGTTCTTCTTGTAAGTCTTTTATGTAAGCCATCGCTTTCCCATATTGCATCATGTGTAAACGGGACTCTGATTCGAACCATCATGGTATACCCCTAGATCACCCGTACCCTCGGGTAAAGACGCTGCTCAGCGCATTGTAGAGTTGGATTTCAAAAGCTGAAAAGACATTCTCCTATTTTATTTCCCACGAATGCACGACACCCTGCTGTGCTTAAGGAGATTAAAACTGCGCAATCCTAGAAAATCCCATGATGCATCTGCGATAGTCTCTAGTGAAACCAAGAAATTGCTTTATCCCCGAAGGACTCTTTGATGCCAATCAGTTTCAATTGAAATGGATCTTAGTGAGATCCACGTGTATTCGGAGCTGCCTGTGGCGTGAGATCAACTAAGATTCCGACTAACAGTTGTGGAAGTAAACCTGAAAATTCCCCAGGTAGCACACCGAGAAGAATCACGAACAATTGGTGGATCCCCAATCCTCTTTTCCTTAGACTTAATATCAGTAACGGTTGCTAACATAGCGGGGTATTCCCTCCGTAGACACTTCCGGGCCTTCATAGCTGAAATGGCGCTAACCCTTGCGCCACTTTGACGCTTTTAGAACAGTTAACTATTCTCCACTAGGAAGAAGGATACGCAAAATTTTCTTCTCACAGGGTATATCTGCGCGATATCTGGAAAACCAATCCACGCTAACTGCTGCATCGTATCTACCAAGGATAGCAGGAGGAAGGTCGATGTTGAACACTCGTCCCACAAGGTCGAGTTTGCATCCCCACAAGCATATGAGGTTCCAATTGACTTGCCATCAGCCAATTCCACAACAGATTCGATTCCAAGGAGCATCAGGGTTAAGCAGAACAGAGACGAAGCGTTTAGCTACTCATGCTAGCTACCATGTTGCTAAAATCCCTGGCGTCGCCCACGCCAATCCTAAATGCCCTTCCATGAGTATCATTTCCAGTGTTGTTGTTACTGTTACGAGGATTTCCAGTGCTGACGTCGTTTCCTTGATTGTTGTCGTCTTGATTTAACCATGGCTAATCCATGTTGTTGGCACCTGCATTTCCATACTGTTGGTTCAATTACGAGTATCTTGATGCTGCCGTGACTGTTACCTCTAACGTCATTGCCTGAAACGGAGTCCTACGATCTTTCACCGACAAAGTCCATCTTGTCACATTCCCGTGCCACGTCCTAAGGCGCTACTCATTGTGCTGGCAGTTACACATTCCACACCATGCTCAATTGTCATCGTTTATGTCCCGATTAATCCGTAGGAGCTGACTCCCATAAATCGCTGACTAGGGTTAAGGATTTGGTTGAAGTCAGCCTGCTGGTGTCCGTTGCCGGTAATCAGGATCGTTCTAATACTAAGGTTGGTAAGGTACTACGCTCATCCTCTTGTCCATCGTTCTTGCAAGTTGACTGAGTAATACACGGTATGCTGCTAGAGTGTTGCAGAAGTGATCGCACTTCGGGATCTAAGACGTTAGTACACAGAGTTCCAACCAATGAAGAAGGAGTGGAAAGGTATCGACCAATCATTCGACGCTGCCACATCCAACTCAGGGATGTTCGTACAAGCACTTAACATTCTACATAGTTCACTAGGCGTTCAGATGGGTGTTCAGGTAATACTCGATAGCATCAAGATTTGTGATAATTCAGAGAGAGGTGAAAAGGTCACATTCGAGTAGGAGACAATCATTGCTATGACTCCTATAGACTTTTTACGTTTCACATTGATCAAACAACGAAACAGAACCCCTTTTTCACCTGTTAAGCCTCACTGGGACTCGCATGCACCCCACATTATTATTATGTGTGCACCCAAAATAATATTGCGATATGCATGCTCATCTCAGTTCCTCCTAACTCATGTCAAATGGTTCCTCAAACTCGAGTAGCAAACAAAGAACATCGCAAAACATGGATCACGAATGTCTAGGGAAATACCACACTATCAATCACATAACACGTGCAAGTAATACATGAATTCATACTGTTGCACTAAACGTGCAATCCCATGCAATTTCATATGTAAGTGTTCACTAGTTATGCAGTGCAATGAGTAAACGAGAGACGAACCTTGTAGTCTGAAGCTGAGTGTCATGGTCGCATTCAGAACTTGTTCGGTTATAGTCTGGTTTTATAAAAATGTTTTAAAACCAAGTTCACTATAACCAGTGGCTCTGATACCAAACTGTCACATCCCCAAAATACCATATGCGGAAACCCCCGCGAGGCGTGTGACGTACCAGGATCCAAGCCACCAATCACATTGAACTCATAAATATATTTAAATAAAACTTTCATTCATTAACATAAAGTGTTACAAACGTTACATATCATTCATTGTATACAGTGGAAGCATAACTCATTTGTTAAGTGTTTCGTAAACCATGTGTACATAAACCATTAAGCTTGTTTTGAGATTCCATGTATCTCGACCCATGACCACTCCAGCATCCTAGACAGCAAGTCCTAATGATATAAACCTACAAACCTGCAAGCATGCAGACAAGTGTGTCAGACGACGCTGGTGAGTTTATTAACAGTTCCATGATTTCATTTGATGTTAACACGTTTAGTTAACACGTTTAGTTACTAGATATGAGTATAAAACAGTTCCATGATTTGATTTGATGTTGTTATTAACTCGATTACCGCAGATGGCTACTAGATTTATTTGCCCAACCCCAATGCCTCTATAAAAACATTGGTCAAGTGGTTAAGGTAATTAGTTCACACCCGTCCTCCCCGGTACGGTGTGAGGGTGCCAAACCTAATAGCGCTATCAACTAATAACCTCGTTGCCTCCCCGGCAACTATCGGTAGATGTAAGGGGTCTTAATGATAGAAATGAGTGTAATAACCAACATCCCAATAACCCGACGTTCCTCCCCGGAACAATTACCAGATATCCCTCCCCGGGATGCATGCTTGGAAAAAGAGCAGTGAACTCACCTTAGATTTGCTCGGTATTTAACAAGTTACTTTACCCGTTCCAAGTTGGTCAACCAAACCCTACCGTGGTGACCAAAGACAATCAGTATAATGTCCACACATATCACGTATTTAACGTACACGTTGCACAAGTATTAGACAGTAAGACACACGTCCTTATTTGCATCATAACTGTTAATCATACAATCCGTTGTTCATATAACCAGTGCATGGGTTTCACATGCAACCAATCACTTAACAGTACATGTGTTTTCACAGTTCATAGACATAGAAGAGACCCTCGTGTATCACATAACAAATTACTCAATTCATACAGGTTCACATTCATAAGCATGTCACTTTGTGGCATTTATCAAGTAAATTAGTTATCCACAAAGGTTAATTCAAGTTCTTCATTCCTAACTATAGTTGCTAACATGTATCAATTGTATAATCAGCACATTCACCATCATTGGTATCAAGGATTATTTGAACATCACAACAGTTTCTAATTTCTAAATCCTGACACACTATTCTTTCAAGTGATGCTCATCATCCTACTCATAATCATGCATACATACATTTCTATGTAACAAGTTTACATTTCAAGCATTATAGAAACAAATCATCAGGTTTTTCGTCGTGGAGGTGAAGGTGGCGAAACACTATGTTTCGCCGGCAAGGGGGTGGCGAAACTCTAGGTTTCATCGGCAATGGGGTGGCGAAACTCTAGGTTTCGTCAGCAATGGGGTGGCGAAACTCTAGGTTTTGTCATCATGCAGTTTCGTCTTAATGCTAGCTTATCTTGCACACACAGAAACCCTAATCATCATGCCACTTTTCAACATTATTATAACCACCACAAATCACTGATTCACATGATTTAATCATACACGAGTCTTGTGACCCTTCAACTAAACAATCAGTGAACATCAGATCGAATAAAATTGCCAACATAATCACAATCATGCAGTCACAGTTCATCGGTTTATGCTACCTTAATACTGATCAAATCTATCCATCTGTTAACACAAGAACATCACCATTCCAATTCATTAATTAAATATTTACACAACTCAGTCAGTCCAACATTATTACATGATTCTACCAAAACCCTAAATCATAGTAACTCTCATGCACTGTGCATCAATCATCAAATAATAACACAATCAAAGAAGGATCAAATATTTAAGAAACACAACCGAAACAATCAATCAATCATCCTAAACACACTAACCTGAAATGCAGGGCCGACAAGTATGCTAAGATAAAAGAGGTATGGCTTCAATGGATGAAGAGAGGCTACTAAGATGATGCACGATAAGATAGAGGAGGAGAAACTGCCGTCAAGAATATGAGGGTCTAGGGTTTTCGTTTACATCTTAAGATATTACATAACATTACACAATTGGGCCACGAAATGGATTGGGCCGAAGCCCTTATTGGCGAAACTCTCCTGGCGAAACACCTAGTGTTTCGTCGAGACCCATGAGTGACGAAAGTCCTACATGCTCAAACATTAAACCCACCACACAACTAACATTAAGTCATTCTACAATGATATTAACGATACAATGCTCAACGAAATGTAAAACAGGATTTGTAAAACAGGTGACGCGTAAAGGAAGGGTCTTGAAATCTCGGGTTGTCAAAATCGGAGCCACAACATGCTCACCATCGAGATGCCCGTTGATAAGATGATCGTGGACTGGAATGGGAATAACAAAAGGATCCTCGTCTGGAATACCATCAGCAAGTGGTAAGTCATCTCCAAAATCAGGCAACGCAAACAGCTGAAAGTCGTTGTCGTCGTCTGATAGCATATCTGGGTCGCTCCCAGTATCTGAGGTAAAGATCTCTGGCTCTGGTGCGATCTCGTCATCGGACACAATAGCCATGGGGTCATCAATGTCGGACAATCCACTCTCGGATGAAGACATAGTGTCTGTTAACAGAACAATCATAACAAATGCACATATATTATCCACTACCATTTAGCATGCAATCAAAGACAATGTATCATGAAATCATGTATCCTCATTATTCCTCACAAATCCTTTCTATCCTTCCTAGTCTCCCAGACTAGACCACCTAGTCTCCCAGACTAAACCACCTTGTCTCCCAGACTAACCCACTTAGTCTACCAGACTAACCCACTTAGTCTCCCAGACTAAACCACCTAGTCTCCCAGACTAAACCACCTAGTCTCCCAGACTAAACCACCTAGTCTCCCAGACTAACCCACTTAGTCTCCCAGACTAAACCACCTAGTCTCCCAGACTAAACCACAAACGTAAACCGTGTAATCGTGTTTCTTGTCTTTATGTTTGTAAAAATATTTGTTTCCCTGGATCTGGGCATTTCGTGTATGCAATGAAAACATGTTGTAAAAATATTTTCGTGAGAGCCCTAATGATTGTAGTCAAGACTCGAGAAGGAATCCTAGTTCGCTACAATCGAAGCTCTGATACCAACCTGTCACACCCTGACTTGCCGAAGCGTGATTATGTGTGACTTGCTTAATATCATTGCATTCAATCATAACAACAACTATATGATAAAACTAAAGATGATCATCCATTAAATAAGTTTTAAAATACCACAAACATCATTGTTTTAAAACATAGACTTCAAATCCGAATAACCATACGAATTGTTTAGAGTTCCATAAGGACTCGACAAAAGACTTTAAATAAAACCAGCTTTTTGAAAGATGTGTCTCATCTAGGATAAGACACACTATCCAAACCCTAAGACACCAGATGACATCTTTTATTCTTAACATAACTTGAAACATCCAAACGCCCGCCAGATCCACATTTAATTCCCTGAAATACATGTAGTTTGAAAACATCAACAAAAGTTGAGCGAGTTCATGTGTTTTGTATGTGTGCACGAATAAACCTTTGAAATCATTGAAAGTATGTTTGTTTGTAAATCCTTGTATGAAAGCAAACAAGGAAAACAAAGAACAGGTCGATTAATGGTTTGCAAGCCCATTAATATGTGTGACGTGATGCAGGAAGGCTCAAACCTAGCAGATTTTGCACCGGGCTTCCGGCTGTAAGACATAGTCACCTCATGGGCCAACCCTGGTCCATATGGGCGGGGCTCGCTACACCCAAATAGATCTATCACTCATGTCCCTCGGTCCTACAACGAGGATTAATGGTCTTAAGCGTTGTACCCACCACTCACATGATCTAGCAGTACCTTTCCTTAGCTAACCATACCACATATAAATGTTTGTAAACAGTTTGTAACATGTACTTCACCCCCGAAGTTATAAAACTGAAAATAGTTAAAAGAAAAGGGGGAACATGAACTCACAGTCTTGTGTTCTTTGTAATCACAGTAACTCAAAGCTTCTTCCGGTGTACACGACTACCTACAACGTACTATGATCTATTAAATGAGCGGGTCGTGCCTTGACTTAGTATTAGTTAGTGTCCTTGAGTTACGTTTCTTTGAGTCTTCAATATTATTCCAAGTTATATAATTATTTGTTAAAATAATAAATATTTTAACTTAAATTATATTTATTAAATTTTGGAATAATTGTTAAAACAATATATTTTAACTTGATACCTTTCAAGTATTTATACATGTATTTCCTTCCCAAGGATGGGTGTATTTGTATTCGTATTCTTATACTTGTATATTTTTGCCATGTATTGGTGTCGTATTCCGGAGTGTATTTATACGTACGAGAATACGTATTTTCTTGTAATTGTTAAGTATTCTTATACTTAATTTTTGTATAAGTTTTTCTGGAATAATATCTCTAGTAAAAATACATTAATATATATTTCCAAAATATATATTTTAAAAAACATAACTCAGAAAAATTATTTATAATTT
The DNA here is from genome assembly GCA_030545235.1 of Helianthus tuberosus. Lineage (NCBI taxonomy): Eukaryota > Viridiplantae > Streptophyta > Magnoliopsida > Asterales > Asteraceae > Helianthus > Helianthus tuberosus. Next base: position 1,985,229 of record JARYGA010059779.1, read on the forward strand.
TTCCTTTAGCAAAAATATTTATAAATTTCATACAAGTCTCAAAAATAATATATTTTCAAGTCTAACTTAGAAAATATATATAAATCCATTTTCCTTCCAAAAATAATATATTTCAAGTTTATTTAAGGAAATATATTTTCTCTTAAAAATAATGTATTTCATGTTTGTTTGAGAAAATATATATTTCTTTCAAAAAATATAATACATCTCATTGTCAAAAATATGATATATATTGTAATAATTGTAAAAATCATATTTTTGTTCTCTTGGTGTCCAAAATATTATTTACCAAAAATATACTTGTGAATAAATTTTCCGGGATATTTTTGTGAGTTATATTCATTTGTTCGGTTCCACCAATATTTGGGTATTCTTTGTATATTTATTCTTGGAATTTTGGTAATATTTTGGATTGTCATTTTTGGTATTTTGATGAGTTATATTATTTCAAGTCCTAAAATAATATAACTAATACACATAATATACAATAATCACACACATGGTGACTTCTAAATATATATTTTCCTAAATACATATTTAGTAACTTTTATTTATAAAAAGCAACCTCCAATATTTATAATTTTTGTAACAAAATTTATGGCAAACTTTATGTGAAAATTCATGGTTTAAAATACACTTGTATATATTTGTTCAAAAATATTTTTCTAAGTGTTTAATTTTTATTTTGCCATAGTTTCCCCTAAAAATGGAGGTTTCCATACCTTGAAGGCATATCATTTTCTTTTTGTAAATCAACACAATCAATCATCAATCAACAATAAACAATCTACACTTACCAACTTTACCAAAAACAAGCATAAACTACCACTTCATGAACTTGAAAATTTACAAAAATGTGTAGTAACTTACTAGTGTATTTAGTAAGTCTTGATACCCTTTAAAATGTGGTTGTTTCTTTAAAAACATCATTTTTAAAGAAGTTAGTTCTTTACAACTTATAATCACATTTTCTAAAAATGTTTCTTCATGGATTTTTCTTGTTACACATGTGTTTCTACACTTGTTTAACCTCTAAAAACATGGTTGATTTCTTTAAGAACCAAGATTAAACAAACTTTGTATTTTTAACTTGATTTCTTGAAAAATCACTCTTGAAATCTTAGATTTACAAGACTTACAACTCACTTTAATCATCATTTTATATGAAAACAATATATTCTTTCAAGTTCATGTCTTTCATGAGAATGATCTATTAATCTCTAACATTTTCATCCTCTCATCTTGCTAGATTATGTTTTTAATCATGATCTAGCAAGATCATATGATGATCTACATTATTTACATAAGTAATCAACAAGTAAATCAACACATAAGAAGAGATTAGTGTTCTTACCACTAGCTCAAGGCTAGGGATGATCAAGAGAAGAAAAGAAGAGGATAAAAGCAAATGGTGAAGGTCCTTGAACTTCCTAAAGCTCCTAGCTTCCTTATGCACCTTCTAACACCCTTGAGTATACTTGGAATTGGATGAAGTTGATTGAATGATGGTGGTGTGCGGGGAGTTGTTCTCGGCCGTGAACAAGCAAGAGAGGAAGAGAGAAAGTGTATGTGAAGTATGGAATGAGAAATGAAAGCTTATGTCTTCAAGTTAATCTTATAATCATTCTAACACTTAGTTTCCATTGGTTTTAATGTCCATTAAAGAGAAACAAGATCCAATATTAAATTAAAAGAAAATCTCATGGTGGGGGCCATGTTGGGCCGTCCACTAGGTGGGGGGGGGGGTATAGGTGTAGGTTGTAACTAAGTTAGATTGTTATGGTTAGAATCCAAGTGTATAGTTAGGGATTTAGTTATTAGATATTTATATAGTGTGTTGTGATGTTCGGGGACCATAATTAGCTTGGTAATGTTAAAAAACAATGCTTCTAGTGAAAATTTGGTGCTTCGGGTAGTGTCCGGTTGTTCGGTTGGTTGCCAGTTCATTAAGGTGCTAAACTATGCAGTTTCGTGTGCTTTATGTACCCTTTTGTGACACTTTTGATTCCCGACACTTAGGAAAGCATTCAGGACCATTTAACCATATTTCTGCATGATGTTAGTGTGTTTAAATGCTGAAACTTGCTGATTTTTGCTGGATTCAGCACTTTATGTGAGTTTTAGGCACTTTCCGGCACTTAAACTATCTCTAGGAAGGCAGTTTTGGGATCCTTACTTTCCTACACACTATACTAGTGTAATACTTGGTTTCTGGCTCATTCTGTGTCTCATTACAATGTTTGTCTATTTACTGAACTCCATCAGCATATTTCTGATTTATCTGATAACTGTGCTAACTGTGTTTCATGCATCATTTAAGTCAATAAAGTTCTCATGCAATATTGATATGACATTAAGCAATATGTGATGCACATGTATGTATATGGAAAGAATCAGAAAGAAATTCAAGTCATTAATTGTAATTTAGCACAGTCATTAAGCACTAATCAGGGTTTAATAGTTGTACGGATACCTGGAATTTTGACAGTTGTCACACTTGCGACTATACCTACTGATTACCATGTTGACTAGTCGAAATGACAAGTCAAAGTTTCGGTCAAAATGCACGATTATGTGCATTTTGCGACGGAACTATTTTCGGGTATCAAAACACTTTGTTTTTATACCAAATCAGTTTTCTAACTTAGTTAAACATGTTTTAACATGTTTAACTCGTCACTTCTAGTTTAGTGCTTATTTAGGGTCGTAAGTCAAGCGATCTCGACAACCGCTTAGACTTTCGAACCCGACCCATTTGGTCGATCATTAGGATCCGACCAAACATATTTTGTGACCATAGTTGAATAGGGAATAACCTTCTGAGGTTATACCTTATGGTCACTTTGTTTGATTAGCTGTATGATAGGTAGTTTATATGCCTTAGGAAAATGACTAAAATGCCCTTTTTATGCATAATTTAATTTTAAGCATATGTAACCAAAATTTTGACACTTAAACTGATTATGCAACATTATTAAACATGTTAGGGCATATAATACTTGTCATAGGGCTAGTTATACCATGCAAATGCGCTTTTGCGCAAATGACGCGTTAAAGTAGCGTAAACTACCTTAACGGGTCATAACGGGTCGAAAGCACTTAGGATAGGTTTCAAATCAGAATGTAGGCTTTGTTAAACCATATCATATGAGTTCCAACACTCATTTGGTTTACAAAACCTCATTCTACCTAATCTTCCGATTTAGGTCCCGATTATTAACATAGTGATCCAATACTAGGTGCCACTTGATTCCTTTATTTCTCGAACTTTGTTAGTTCACCTAATCGAGGATACCTTGCAATCTCAAGTGAGTACATAGCTCCCCTCTTTTATGCTTTCAATTGTTTTGGGGTGACTCATATGTGCTAAATGTTTTTCAAGTTTTCATAAACAAATGCTATGGTTTATATAAAACACGATGATTTCAATAATGTGAACCAACTTGTTGGGGCGTTAGTCGAAAGGCAGACGAATGACATTCATTAACTACGATCAAGCCGACCAGTAGTATGTTATGGTACCATAGGATCTGACAAATCCCGTTATCGGACTATCCCTTTGGTGGGTAATGTGGGTAACGACAGAATCTGTTAATTTAACAAACCCTTTGGTGGTTTGTTAGTCAATGCTAAAGAGGTCTTTCTGGGCCTATTAAAGATACCCCATGGGTGGTATAGTCGAGTCACACAGGTTTGAATGTATTCTTTAAAGAACGACCAAAAGTTGTATTTCACAATTAAAACACGGATGATTGAACGATGGTTTAAAACACGGACGATATGAACGGTTTGAACGATTGGTACAAGTTATAACCCTTGACAAATGCTCAAAGTACCACTTTAAATCCTTGCTTGGATAACTAAGGGTACTTTCTATAAGTCCTTAATTGGTCTTATGCGATATGTCTATGTACATATCATTGCCTTCTGGTTTTCATAACCATATACATAGTATATGATTTCAAAACATCATTCATGATTTCAAAAACATTTCATATGGTTTAAAAACATTTTTAACATAGTATATTTACCTAATATACCAAGTGCATAATTTCAAAAACCTTATCCATGTTTTCAAAAACCTCATACATGATTCCAAAGGCATTTCACATGGTTTTAAAACAATTTATAAACATATTAACCTAATACACCTAGTACTTGATTTCAAAAAAATTACATAAGGTTTCAAAAACATTAAACATATTTTCAAAGATCCCATGAATAGTTTTCAAAGACATTCTGCTCGTATGTTGACTTAGCATATGTAGTACACGATTTTCAAGGGCATCCTGCTTCGTATGTTGAATTAGCATGCCTAGCACATTGATTTCAAGGATCCTTTTTGCTTCATATGTTGACTTAACATATCTAGCACCTTGATTTCATAAACACTATACTTCGTATGTTGACTTAGCATACCTAGTCCAAGGTTTCGAAACATTTCTCGCTACACAAATTCCAAAATCCTTTTAGGATCTTCCTATCTTCATAGTTAGATCATTGTGGATGTTTAAAGAGCTAAATCAAAGTCCTTAATTGGATTCTTTGTGTGCTTTAAATATGTATGTTACGATTCAATGAGGACAAAACCGAATCCTTATAAGATCTCCCTATCTTCATAGTTAGATTCTTGAGGATGTTTAAAGTACTAATTGAACTCCTTGATTGGATTCCTAGTGTACTTTAAATGCATGTGTACAAATCAATGACAAGTTGATAACAAGTTGATGACCAAGTTGACAATTATGTGATTATGTGTTTATGTGTGATCCAAATGCTCGCTCTCCAAATCCTTGTAAAATCTTCCATATCTTCATATGATGGATTCTTTGAAGGTTATCCAAAAAGTACTATCTTAAATCCTTAATGGGCTTCTATGCAATTGTCACACCCCGTCCACGTAGAACATCAAATCATGGCGGAAACGTCGGGGAGTGTTGTAACAGAATCATTGTTTCATAACACATGGAATTTGAAATATTGTTTTATTAATTGAAAGAGTTACAATGTCTTGACAATCAAAGAAATACATAACATAAATAACTAGTCTTGCATCTTTTATTGTCGCTAAGGCCCAAGTCCGCCTAAGTGTAACTTGATAAATCCTATGCATCATATCCTGAAACACATGTGAAAATAGGTACGTCAGCATAAAAATGCCTGTGAGATACATAGGTTTTGTGAAAATAGAATTCATGACTTATGTTTAAGAAAATGTTTAGTCATGAACCTTGTAATTTGCTTTGTCTTGTAAATCATTTGAAAAGTGATAAATAAACCAAATGATATATATATGTATAAAAGAATAATACATGGTTAAGTAAATAACCAAGTAAAATGAGTTTGTATTAGATAAGTTGTTTGTAAAACAACGTATTGTGAAAAGTATGTTATTTGTATAAAATGTTATATGTCTAAATTGAAATGATTCAAATAACGCTACGCTATGTAATACCATACAAGCACTTATATATAGGAAGTACTAGCGGCGTATCCACCATACTTGTATCGTATTACACACGCCTCGTTACTTAAATCACTTACCCAAACCAAACCACCAAAGTAAAATGTTTATGTATAATCAATTGTCAAAAATGTTTATGTCTAATGTAAACCATCAATTGTATATATTAATGTCTAAATGTTTATGTCTAATGTAAATCATGAATTGTGTATATCAATGTCAAAATGTTTATGTATGGTAAGTGAAATATGTCAACTAAACCATATGTAAAATGCACAAAAATAAGGTATTGAAGTAAAACATGGTTTAAATCAAAGTTATGTTTTGTGTAATAAATGCATGCTATACTGATATAAACATCTATGCGGTATTGTGAAAATGCATACATCCAAGCCTTGTGACTGTGGCGATAAACCCCTAAACGAATTTAAAGGTCTATCTTGTTGTTATGTTTATCGAATTCGGTCATTCCTTCCACCCAAACAAACCTAGGGTTCAGGAATGGGAGTTGTCAAGTCCTATGGTACCATTACCTACTAACGAGCGGCGTAGCTAATGTTAATGAATGTACATTGTCTCATTTGAACAAACCAAATGTCATACCAAAATGTAAGCATGTGATGAATAACAAATGTACTAAGTACGCACACAATGGGCATACATAGCATAAAATGTAATGTAAAACAATGTACTAAGTACGCACACAATGGGCATACATAGCATAAAATGTAATGTAAAACAATGTACTAAGTACGCACACAATGGGCATACATAGCATAAAACACAATGAAATCATGTACTATAAATGTACTAATGAACATAGCAAGTATATGATGTGAAAACAGGAAAGCATGAAAGTAACAAGTAGGCACATGTGTTTCACCCCAAAACAGTTTGGAAAACAGTAAAAGAGGGGTCTATGTACTCACTTGAGATTGCTTAGTAGTCCTTGAGTAACAACCAAACAATGCTAGAGATCACGGATATCAAACGGCACCTAATATAGGTAACTACATTAATAAACCGGACCTAAATCGGAGGATCGGATAGAATGAGGGCTCGTAAACCAAATGAGTATGGGAAACTCATGTAACATGGTTTAACTAAGCTTACATACTACAATGAAACCTAACCTAAGTGCTTACGACCCGTTTAGGTATCTTATGCTACTTTAACGCGTCGTTCGCGTGAAACGCGTTTGGAATGCCTAACTAGTCCTATGATAAGTAAAATATGCCTTAACATGACTAATATTGTTACCAAATCAGTTTAGATACCAAAAGTTATGTTACATATGCTTAAAATGAATTTTGGCGTCAAAAGGGCATTTTGGTAATTTACCTAAGGCATATAAACTACCTATCATACAACTACTTAAACGAAGCGACCATAAGGTATAACCTCGGAAGGTTATTCCCTATATACTATGGTCACCTAATGTGTTTGGTCGGATCCTAATGATCGACCAAACGGGTCGGGTTCGAAAGTATAAGCGATTGTTTAGATCGCTTACCTTACGACCCTATATAAGTACTAAACTAAAAGTGACGAGTTAAACATGTTAAAACATGCTTAACTAAGTTTAGAAAACAGGTTTGGTATCAGAACAAACGGTTTTGATACCCAAGAGTAGTTTGGTTACAAAATACGCAATAACACGCATTTTGGCCGAAACTACGACTCGTCACTGAGCCTAGATAACGTGGTAATCAGTAGGTATAGTCTCTAGGGACTATAACCATCGTGATTATGCTCACGTTATGAAGTTCAAACGAACTTCGCATTGACCATAAACTGGTCAACGCAGAAAGTCAAACAAAGTTTGACTTTTAACGCTAAACGAATAAAAAGAACGAAGGAACACTTACAAAGGGTCTCCGAAAGCTAATCTTGATCAAATAACTCAGGTATGAAGCAATGGCTTCAACTTAGAGTCTTTTAGATCAGATTTTTGTGGGTTTTGGGTTGAATGGGGTTGGGTATTTATAGGATCTTCCATATAGAATATTCCTAGCATATTCCAAGCATATTCCTAGCATATTCCAAGCATATTCCTAGCATATTCCAAGCATATTCCTAGCATATTCCTAGCATATTCCAAGCATATTCCTAGCATATTCCTAGCATATTTCAAGCATATTCCTGGCATATTCCTTAGCATATACCTTAGCATACTCCTGGCATATGGCTAAAACGGGTATTTAACTGGGTACCGGGTATTTTATCTAGCGTTTAAATCCCGGTTTATGGCGTTCTAAATTATTTTTATTACTCTATAAAAATAAACTCGCCAAGATATTACTGAAATAAATTTCAGTTGCCAGGACTGGCTGCGTTGTCTGCGTTTTGCAGTAGAAGCACTGTGTTGCGCAGAAACACACGGTACGCGCTTAAACTTTGAAAAATAACGTTTTTAGGCGTTTTAATTTATTTTTCAACACGGACCTGATTAAAATAAGATTTTAATCAGAACAGAATATTTGTGGGATTTAAATATTATCCGGTCGGTCACCAACGTTCGTTTGGTCGTACGATCGCGATGTTCGGTTAATTACGACGGAATGCGCATAAGCGCGAAAAACGATCCAAATTGCGCGACGAATGGATTTTTCTTATGCCAAACACTAAAATAAAATATTTTAGTGCTTACATAAATTTTTGGATGTCCGGATGTATTCAGAACGTATGTTATGCGCGAAAGTGCAAACTTGTGCACTTTTTGACGCTTTTAGTCCCTGAATGACCCAAAAGTTTATTTTAGCACACCGAACCCCTCAAAGCCTATTTCTAAGCTATGTAAAGGATAATTAAGGTGTGCTTAACTTATGGTCATGTTCCGGAATGTCTGTTCCAGTACGAATCGTCATACTTTCGCAGTTTGTCGAATTTAGTCCCTGTAGGCGAATTAACTTGTTTCTGCCATACCAAAGCCTTCAAAACTTATTTCTAAGTTATGTAAAGGTTATTTAAGGTATGTTAAGCCTATGTCACTATTCCGGAGTGTTTGTTGCATTAAACTGGTTATATTTACGCATCAGTGCGCGTATAACCTTCCAGAAAACGATTTAAAGCCCGAAATCGAACAAGAATTGATATGTGTAAATGATACACATATTTATACAAATCCCAAGTATGAAATACAATATTTCATTAGTTTGGTATTTGTTTAATGGTTGAAGTGACCCAGGTGTCACAGTCTCCCCTACTTCAGGAAATTTCGTCCCGAAATTTATTTAGAGGAAACTTGTGAGAGCTTGTAACATGAAGTTGAAAAGATCAAACAACACTGGTTAGAGTCCTGAACTTCTAGTAACTTAAAATAACGTCATGCTTGCAATGTGAGAGGGACACTTATATACAAGTATATAAAGCGTTATTGGTGCGTCCACCATACCTATATTACATTGTTCACATTTCGTTATGGTTGTCACTATCGGTTCTTACACATAATAAGTCTTACTGTGGTTTCCGTGCACTGAACTTCGTAATTATGTATGCATCCATAATCACGTAATTCCTTGCATAGTCACGTAGTGCATGTTAAAATGTGTAGGGGAAGAAAACAATGAACGAGCCTGTGAGGATTGTGACTATACCACCATAGGGTCCCTTTTATTAAATCAATAAATGATTTTAATAGACAACCAAGGGTCTTTTCAGCTTATATCATCACATGTCATTCTTAACCAGATTTTTGAATCAATCTTTTTGACTAGACCACTAAAAGGGTCTCTTATGAATCATGGAGTGGTACTATACAATCCAAGGGTCTTAACTATCATATAGAAGCCCAATAAGGATTTAAGGTAGTACCTTTTTGAATATCCTCTACGAATCCCTCATATGAAGATATGAAAGATTCTACGAGGATTTGGATAACCAATATCCAGAGTATACAAAAACACAAAATGCATAAAAGAAAACACAAGATGCATAAACACATAGTCACATAACCACAAAATTGTTTGTTAATTTGTTTTGTTAATTGCGTACATGCATTAAAAGCACACTAGGAATCCATTCTGTGGATTTCATTTGGTACTTTAAACATGATCAAGAATCTAACTATTAAGATAGGAAGATCTTAAAAAGAAAATTCGATTTCGATTAAGGAATCGAAATGTTCGAATTAGGGTATACAAGGAATCCAATTAAGGACTTCGATTTGAACGATAATCATCCACAAGGGTCTAATTGTGGAGATAAAAAGATCCCATATGGATTTTAGAAGTTGAAGATGTTTTGAAACCTTGCACTGGATGTGCTTAAGTCAAAACATGAAGTAAAAATGCTTATGAAGTTGAGATGCTAGATATGTCAAGGCGACATATAAAGCGGAATTTGAAGGCTAAGTCAATGTATGAGGAAAATATTTTTGAAAACTATGCATGGGGTTTTTAAAAAAATGTGTTCAATGTTTTTGAAACCTTATGCATAATACTTTTGAAATCATAAAGTAGGTGTATTAGGTAAGTACATTTGTAAAAATGTTTTAAAATCATGAGTTGAATTTTGAAAGTATGTATGAGGTTTTTGAAAACATGAATGATGCTTTTGAAATCGTGCATTTGTTATGTTATGTAAATACACTATATTAAAAATGTTTTCGAAAATGTTTTTGAAATCATGAAGGTTGTTTTGAAAACTTATGTTATGCATGTTGAAAAAAAAATCAGAACGTAATGGGCATGAGATTTGAAAATATCCTTGGTCATCTAACCAAGGAATCAAAGGCACAGAAGCACGATTACTCATAATGTCACTTTATTTCTTTTACTTCGTTTCTTAGAATAAAACGAGTACTTAGAATTTACCAAGGAAATCATGAGTAAACGTAAAAATGGGAAAAATTTCACAAAAGTAGTTTGCAAGGAACATAGTTCCTTAATGTAGGCATCATAGGGGAATGCTATACATACATGTAACTATACTTGTATATCAGAATTGCGAACAACAACTTTTATTTATGAACGGGACAGATTGTTTCACATTACAAGTAAATAGAAGAAACAAAAGCATAAGACAACAGCATCTTCTAAACAGCCAACTGCTCATCCATGGGTTGGATTTGCCTTAGCAAGCTTCGGGCATTTATTCACGAAATGACCCATCTTGCCACAGTTGTAGCACGATCCAGGTGGGAAGCGAGCTTGAGCAGGATTCGCTTGTGGTTGGGTAGCAGCAATGTTTATAGCAGCTTTGTTTTGGATAGCAAAGCGGCATATGTTAATCAGATGTCCCCACCGTCCACAGTAGGTACATTTGAAGCAGGGTAAGAGGTTTGAATGACGACGGTTGCATCGTTTGCATAAAGGAGCAGTTCCTTTGTATGGCTTCCTAGCAGGGGGTTGAGCTAGTTGGTTGGGGATGGCTTGACCATTGTGAGCGACCACGGCGAAGTTCTGAGAAGCCTTTCGCTTCTTTGACCTCTTAGGGGATCCAGTCTGTTCATCCATGGTCTTTGATTCCTTGATTGGTTTCTTGGCAGATGGTGCAGGCTTGACTTCTGCTTCCTTTGGTGGCCCTTGAGTGGTTTCATTGTTGAGACGAGACATGGCAATGCCTAATTCAACAGTCTTCAGAATTACTTCGCCTATCCGCTGGGAAAATTTGGCAGTCTGCTCGGATATCTGCGCATCGTTGCAATGAAGAGACATTCTGGAGGAAATGAAGGATATAGGAGGAAACAAATGAAATGTTATCGGTAAATAAAACAAAATGAAAACGCATAGAAATTGCGATCATTTGTTTGTTACCTAAGGCAAACAAATGAGACGGTGACTAATCAAAGTAAGCGGGTCATATTAATGTATCGCGAAGACATGCTTTAGCCTATAAGTGGACACTCACCCCAAGAGTTCCCAGGTAAGAGTGACTGGTCCGATTATGTGGATTTGTACGAACACTATAGCCTTAGACAGAAAACTCAGAGTACAGGCATCCACTCTTCCAGATTGCACGTGTTCACACTATAAGACCCAAACTTTGACGAGGTTTTGAAAATTCAAAGGGGTTCAAAACCATATAACAGAGGGTTCAAACCCTAGTAATCAATCATCCTAGAACAGATGATTAGTTTTCAAAGCGGTTTTGAAATTTATGTTCTTGTTGCGGTTGTCACTTAAGGATAGGTGACGGTATTGTTTTATGTCTAAACGCAAGTAAACTCGCGTTAGGGTCCTAGGAAGGTTATAGACTAGGTCAAAACATTACTAATAACCTAATTCCCTATAACCATGGGATCTGATACCAACTTTTCTGTCACACCCCGACCACGTAGAACATCAAATCGTGGCGGAAACGTCGGGGAGTGTTGTAACAGAATCATTGTTTCATAACACATGGAATTTGAAATATTGTTTTATTAATTGAAAGAGTTACAATGTCTTGACAATCAAAGAAATACATAACATAAATAACTAGTCTTGCATCTTTTATTGTCGCTAAGGCCCAAGTCCGCCTAAGTGTAACTTGATAAATCCTATGCATCATATCCTGAAACACATGTGAAAATAGGTACGTCAGCATAAAAATGCCTGTGAGATACATAGGTTTTGTGAAAATAGAATTCATGACTTATGTTTAAGAAAATGTTTAGTCATGAACCTTGTAATTTGCTTTGTCTTGTAAATCATTTGAAAAGTGATAAATAAACCAAATGATATATATATGTATAAAAGAATAATACATGGTTAAGTAAATAACCAAGTAAAATGAGTTTGTATTAGATAAGTTGTTTGTAAAACAACGTATTGTGAAAAGTATGTTATTTGTATAAAATGTTATATGTCTAAATTGAAATGATTCAAATAACGCTACGATATGTAATACCATACAAGCACTTATATATAGGAAGTACCAGCGGCGTATCCACCATACTTGTATCGTATTACACACGCCTCGTTACTTAAATCACTTACCCAAACCAAACCACCAAAGTAAAATGTTTATGTATAATCAATTGTCAAAAATGTTTATGTCTAATGTAAACCATCAATTGTATATATTAATGTCTAAATGTTTATGTCTAATGTAAATCATGAATTGTGTATATCAATGTCAAAATGTTTATGTATGGTAAGTGAAATATGTCAACTAAACCATATGTAAAATGCACAAAAACAAGGTATTGAAGTAAAACATGGTTTAAATCAAAATTATGTTTTGTGTAATAAATGCATGCTATACTGATATAAACATCTATGCGGTATTGTGAAAATGCATACATCCAAGCCTTGTGACTGTGGCGATAAACCCCTAAACGAATTTAAAGGTCTATCTTGTTGTTATGTTTATCGAATTCGGTCATTCCTTCCACCCAAACAAACCTAGGGTTCAGGAATGGGAGTTGTCAAGTCCTATGGTACCATTACCTACTAACGAGCGGCGTAGCTAATGTTAATGAATGTACATTGTCTCATTTGAACAAACCAAATGTCATACCAAAATGTAAGCATGTGATGAATAACAAATGTACTAAGTACGCACACAATGGGCATACATAGCATAAAATGTAATGTAAAACAATGTACTAAGTACGCACACAATGGGCATACATAGCATAAAATGTAATGTAAAACAATGTACTAAGTACGCACACAATGGGCATACATAGCATAAAACACAATGAAATCATGTACTATAAATGTACTAATGAACATAGCAAGTATATGATGTGAAAACAGGAAAGCATGAAAGTAACAAGTAGGCACATGTGTTTCACCCCAAAACAGTTTGGAAAACAGTAAAAGAGGGGTCTATGTACTCACTTGAGATTGCTTAGTAGTCCTTGAGTAACAACCAAACAATGCTAGAGATCACGGATATCAAACGGCACCTAATATAGGTAACTACATTAATAAACCGGACCTAAATCGGAGGATCGGATAGAATGAGGGCTCGTAAACCAAATGAGTATGGGAAACTCATGTAACATGGTTTAACTAAGCCTACATACTACAATGAAACCTAACCTAAGTGCTTACGACCCATTACGACCCGTTTAGGTAGCTTATGCTACTTTAACGCGTCGTTCGCGTGAAACGCGTTTGGAATGCCTAACTAGTCCTATGATAAGTAAAATATGCCTTAACATGACTAATATTGTTACCAAATCAGTTTAGATACCAAAAGTTATGTTACATATGCTTAAAATGAATTTTGGCGTCAAAAGGGCATTTTCGTAATTTACCTAAGGCATATAAACTACCTATCATACAACTACTTAAACGAAGCGACCATAAGGTATAACCTCGGAATGTTATTCCCTATATACTATGGTCACCTAATGTGTTTGGTCGGATCCTAATGATCGACCAAACGGGTCGGGTTCGAAAGTATAAGCGATTGTTTAGATCGCTTACCTTACGACCCTATATAAGCACTAAACTAAAAGTGACGAGTTAAGCATGTTAAAACATGCTTAACTAAGTTTAGAAAACAGGTTTGGTATCAGAACAAACGGTTTTGATACCCAAGAGTAGTTTGGTTACAAAATACGCAATAACACGAATTTTGGCCGAAACTACGACTCGTCACTGAGCCTAGATAACGTGGTAATCAGTAGGTATAGTCTCTAGGGACTATAACCATCGTGATTATGCTCACGTTATGAAGTTCAAACGAACTTCGCATTGACCATAAACTGGTCAACGCAGAAAGTCAAACAAAGTTTGACTTTTAACGCTAAACGAATAAAAAGAACGAAGGAACACTTACAAAGGGTCCCCGAAAGCTAATCTTGATCAAATAACTCAGGTATGAAGCAATGGCTTCAACTTAGAGTCTTTTAGATCAGATTTTTGTGGGTTTTGGGTTGAATGGGGTTGGGTATTTATAGGATCTTCCATATAGAATATTCCTAGCATATTCCAAGCATATTCCTAGCATATTCCAAGCATATTCCTAGCATATTCCTAGCATATTTCAAGCATATTCCTGGCATATTCCTTAGCATATACCTTAGCATATTCCTGGCATATGGCTAAAACGGGTATTTAACTGGGTACCGGGTATTTTATCTAGCGTTTAAATCCCGGTTTATGGCGTTCTAAATTATTTTTATTACTCTATAAAAATAAACTCGCCAAGATATTACTGAAATAAATTTCAGTTGCCAGGACTGGCTGCGTTGTCTGCGTTTTGCAGTAGAAGCACTGTGTTGCGCAGAAACACACGGTACGCGCTTAAACTTTGAAAAATAACGTTTTTAGGCGTTTTAATTTATTTTTCAACACGGAAATTTTAATCAGAACAGAATATTTGTGGGATTTAAATATTATCCGGTCGGTCACCAACGTTCGTTTGGTCGTACGATCGCGATGTTCGGTTAATTACGACGGAATGCGCATAAGCGCGAAAAACGATCCAAATTGCGCGACGAATGGATTTTTCTTATGCCAAACACTAAAATAAAATATTTTAGTGCTTACATAAATTTTTGGATGTCCGGATGTATTCAGAACGTATGTTATGCGCGAAAGTGCAAACTTGTGCACTTTTTGACGCTTTTAGTCCCTGAATGACCCAAAAGTTTATTTTAGCACACCGAACCCCTCAAAGCCTATTTCTAAGCTATGTAAAGGATATTTAAGGTGTGCTTAACTTATGGTCATGTTCCGGAATGTCTGTTCCAGTACGAATCGCCATACTTTCGCAGTTTGTCGAATTTAGTCCCTGTAGGCGAATTAACTTGTTTCTGCCATACCAAAGCCTTCAAAACTTATTTCTAAGTTATGTAAAGGTTATTTAAGGTATGTTAAGCCTATGTCACTATTCCGGAGTGTTTGTTGCATTAAACTGGTTATATTTACGCATCAGTGCGCGTATAACCTTCCAGAAAGCGATTTAAAGCCCGAAATCGAACAAGAATTGATATGTGTAAATGATACACATATTTATACAAATCCCAAGTATGAAATACAATATTTCATTAGTTTGGTATTTGTTTAATGGTTGAAGTGACCCAGAAGTCACAGCAACAGTTAAGACCCCTGGATTTTAAATTACTATTCCAAAGTTAAAGAGATCATGCGTTGATCAAGTTGAAGATATCATTCGTTGATATAGTTAAAGAGACCCTTTGGTGGTCTAGTCAAAGATATCACAAGATTATTCATTTGATTCTTTTCCTTACACAGTATAAAATAAACTGTGCGGACTGTGCTAGGAATTACGTAATTATGGATGCATACATAATTATGGAATTTAGTGCACAGAAACCACAGCAAGTTTTTTCATGTGTTAACTTAAACAAGAAACAAAAGTTGATATATTCATTTCCGTTTCTGATGAAGTATCCACTGAGGAAAATAAATTATCCATTCATTTTTGCTTCCGAAGAAATATCCATCGGGGAAATGAATAATCTATACAATAATCCTTCATTTCCATTTCTGACGAAGTTTCCACTGAGGAAAATGAATTATCCATTCATTTTTGGTTCTGAAGAAATATCCATCAGGGTAATGAATAATCTATACAACAATCCTTCACTTCCACTTCTGACGAAGTATCCACTGAGAAAAAATGAACTAGCTACTTATTTTTCACTTCTGAAAGAGATATCCGTTGGGAAATGAATAATCTATTCGAGAACCATATTCATTTCGTTTCTGATGAAGTATCCACTGAGGAAAATGAAATGTCCGTTCATTTTCGCTCCTGAAGAAATATCCACTAAGGAATGTGAATAAACTCATTCTGGTTCTGATGAAGTATCCACTGAGGAAAATGAATTGACCATTTATTTTCGCTTCTAAAGAAATATCCATTGGGGAATGAATAATCCTATATTGATTCATTTATTTCCACTTCTGAAGAAGTATCCACTAAGGAAAATGAATTATCCATTCATTTTTGCTTCCGAAGAAATAACCATCGGGGAAATGAATAATCTATACAATAATCCATCATTTCCACTTCTGACAAAGTATCCACTGAGGAAAATGAATTATCCATTCATTTTCGCTTCTGAAGAAATATCCATCAGGGAAATGAATAATCTATACAATAATCCTTCATTTCCACTTCTGACGAAGTATCCGCTGAGGAAAATGAACTATCCATTCATTTTCGCTTCCAAAGAAATATCCATCGGGGAAATGAATAAACTATTCAACAATCTTTCACTTTTACTTCTGACGAAGTATCCATTGAGGAAAATGAATTATCCATTCATTTTCGCTTCTGAAGAAATAGCCACTGAGAAATGAACAACCATTACATTCCTTCATTTCCGTTTCTGATAGAAGTCTCCATTAAAGAAAATGAATTATCCATTCATTTTCGCTTTTGAAGAAATATCCATGTAACACCCCAATCGCGTAATACAACAACACGCGGCGCTAATATCGGGGAGTCACGTTACAAATTGCTCAAAACTACTGGTACTAAAATTGTTTCATTAATATTAACATCGTTTTACAAACAAAGAATATATGTAATTGTTCTTTTGATTTAGAAGTCTAAGGCCCGAATGCAATCCTATGCGTTGCATGCTTGAATGGTTAAAAACCTGAAACATATGTGAAAAATAGTCAGCATAAAAATGCCGGCGAATACATAGGTTTTGTTGGCCAAATAAATGGCAAAGCATTTGATATTGCAATACTTTGACAACTACGAGAGCTGTCAATTGAAAATAAATCTTGAAGCCAAAGAATGGCAAAAATTTAGTATTTGCAATACATGATCTTGATTGTGAAAACTCGTGGCAAATAGTTTTGTATATGACAATATGATTATTACAAAGTCATTTTTATGCCATTTGAAATTGTACATCGTAATCTCGTTTAAACCATCGTAAAACTCGTTAATGTGTTATTAGAAATTCAATTAAGGATTTATAATAACTGTTTTGAAATAAATCAAAACTTGTGTGAGTATTATATAAATCAAATCAATGATTCATGATAATACTTTAGATATCCTTCTAAGAATCTAACATATAAAGATATGGGAGATTCTACGAAGATTTCGATAATCGAATATTGAAACAATAGTACACAAAACCCTAAAGTGATCCAGATAACGCTACAAGAATAATAAAATAAGAACACTTATATATAGGAAGTACCAGTGGCGTATCCACCATGTTCTTATTTTATTACACCCGTTTCGTTATCTAAATCACAACTACCACATAAACACATAAGTCGTTAACTCGTTCCAACTCGTAAACACGCATTAAATTACACAATGAATCCAAACAGAGGCTCCAATATTAGTACTTTAAACATCCCATATATGTCTAGCTATGAAGATAGATAGATAGATACTAAAGGGATCAGGTTCTCGTCACATCGTCTCGTTACATACGCATTAAAGTACACAATGAATCCAAACAGGGGCTCCAATATTAGTACTTTAGACATCCCATATATGTCTAGCTATGAAGATAGATAGATACTACAGGGATCAGGTTCTCGTCACATCGTCTCGTTACATACATATTAAAGTACACAATGAATCCAAACAAAGACTCCATTATTAGTACTCTAAACATCCTAGAAGAATCAATCTATGAAGATAAGTTGATGTTAAAAGGATTTCGTTTCTGTCGTATTGAATCATCGTATCACAACATCCTAAATCCTAATGGTGATTCGGGATAACGCCACGAAGGGTAATACAATAAGCACACTTATATATAGGAAGTACCAGCGGCGTATCCACCATGTGCTTATTGTATTATCTAGTTTCGTTATCTAAATCACCACCAATCTACACATAAACCAACCATTGAGTCGTAAAGTACTCCTTAAAAACCTTACTATGAAGATAGGAAGATCTAAGACTGTACTTCAAATATCCTATAAGAATCTAACTATGAAGATAGGTAGATCTTTTATGGATTCGGGTAAACATCGTATTTGCATAATCGGAATAGTACACATAAAATCACTTAGTAAACACATATATGCCATACATTTGGAAAATAAGTCGGTTACACATATGAATCACCCCAGAACATTTGAAAACGTAAAAAAGGGGACTATGTACTCGCCTGGGATTGCGTATAGTTCTTGTTCAAATGATATAACAAAGCTCAAAGGATCAATAGCTCAAGTGTCCAAGTGGTTCCTAGTGTAACGGATACTATGTTAGCAAATCGACACCTAAATCGGAATATTGGGTAGAATGAGGTCTTGTAAACCAAATGAGTATTGGAACTCATGTGATATGGTTTAAGAAAGCCTACATTCTAAATCGGAACCTATCCTAAGTGCTTACGACCCATTAAGGTAGCTTACGCTACTTTAACGCGTCGTTCGCGCAAAAGCGCGTTCGAGACGCCTAACTAGTCCTATGACAAGTATTATATGCCTTAACATATCTAATTATGTTATATAATCAGTTTAGATGTCAAAACATGTGTTACATATGCTTAAAATGAAATTATGCGAAAAAGGGCATTTTGCTCATTTTCCTAAGGCATATAAACTACCTATCATACAACTAACTAAATGAAGTGATCATAAGGTATAGCATCGGAAGGTTATTCCCTATATAACTATGGGCACCTAAAGTGTTTGGTCGGATCCTAATGATCGACCAAACGGGTTGAGTTCGAAAGTCTAAGTGGTGGTTTAGACCGCTTATCTTACGACTCTAAACAAGCACAAGAATAAAAGTGACGAGTTAAATATGTTAAGACATGTTTAACTAAGTTAGAAAACAAGTTTGATATCAAAACAAAGTGTTTTGATACCCGAAAATAGCTTCGATGCAAAATACGCATAAACACGTATTTTGACCGAAACTATGACTCGTCACTACGCCTAATTAACGTGGTAAATAGTAGGAATAGTCACAAGGGACTATAACCATCGTGATTACGCTCACGTTACAAAGTTCAAACGAACTTTGTGTTGGCCAAATTGAGGTCAAAGCAGAAAGTCAAACACAGTTTGACTTTCATGCTTGAAATACATGAACAAGCATGAAGGAAACTTACAAAGGGTCCAAGCAATGAAGATTTGAACTCAAAAATTCTCTGGTATGAAGCTTCACAAGGAAAGCTTCAACTTAGAGAAGAAGATTGAGATCAAATGTGGGGAAGATGAAGTGAAAATGGTGGGTATTTATAGATTTTGAAGAACCGTTAGGATCGTTTCTCGATAATTGAGCTTCGATCTGGACTGTACATGTAAGGCACATTGTTTTGGAATACTAGGGGTGTCCAAAACCATCATACGGTATTGAAAAAGTTACATTAAGGCCCCTGAAAATCAACCTGGTTGTCAAAAATGAAGTTTCTGTCCAGCTATAGGCGTCATGTCGCGCCATGGCAAAAGCCTTTTGCTATCGCCGGACGCCACGGCATAGGCTGAAGTTTCAGAATTGGCAGAACAGGCCCCTGCACACATTTTAATGCATTTTCGACGCGTTTAAGCCCCATTAACCCCATTTCAAGGCTCTATAATGAAGTTAAAGTATAGGGAACTTAAAATATGCTGAAAAACATCTCGGATGTCAGTTCGTTTGGTCGTACGATCGCGTTATTCGGTTAATGACGACAGAAGTCGTAACGGACGCGAAATCGATCCAAATTACGCTACGAATGGTATTTTTGTATTCCAATCACTAAAATATAATATTTTAATGTTTACAAAAATTTTTGGATGTCCGGGTATGTTCAGAACGTGAGATATGCGCGAAAATGCAAACTTATGCACTTTTTGACGCTTTTAGTCCCTGTTTGATCAAAAAGTTTATTTTCGCATACCGAACCCCTCAAAGCCTATTTCTAATCTATGTAAAGGATATTTAAGGTATGTTCAACTTATGATCAAGTTTCGGAATGTTTGTTACAGTACGAATCAGAAGACTTTCGCAGTTTGACGCGAATAGTCCCTGTGATCGAATAAACTTGTTTTTGACACACCAAAGCCTTCAAAACTTATTTCTAAGTTATATAAAAGTTATTTAAGGTATGTGAAGCCTATATCACTGTTCCAGAGTGTTTGCCGTATTAAACTGATTACGTTTACGCATCAGTTTGCGTATAACTTTCCAGAAAGCGATTTAAAGCTTGAAATCGAACCAGAATCAAAACGTGAAATTGTAAAACACAAATAAACAAATTTTGAGACCAAAACACATTGTTTCTTTGATAAAAGATTTTGTCCTACATCGTGTGGTGTTTACGGAGCACAAGTGTCACAGTCTCCCCTACTTTAGAAAATTTCGTCCCGAAATTTATTCGAAGGAGACCGTAGAGTGAAATTGAAACAACTGTTGGATAAGCAAATTGCTAGATCCCAAAGATGCGGAGCATCATTTGGTGTTGGAAATTTTAGGGGATTCAAAATGTGATTTGGGATATTCAAAGTATCTCAAGGTATTAAACCTTTTGAAACTTGTGAATTTTAAAGAAAAGGTTGGCCAGTGTTCAAAAATCGTTTGGGTATGGCACTATGTTATACTAACTCTTAGTGTAGTTCCTAGGAGACGGGTCATCATACCTATGGCATCAAGATCATCACCTTTAACACCATAATATACTCCCGGTCGGATCAATTTGAGTTAATGAATGTACTCGTTCTCGTCCATCGCAAATAACCACACAAATAACAAATAAGCACAAAATCACATAATGGTCCAAGATAACATAAAATCACCAAGTGATCTTAGCAACGTTCTGAAGAATAACACAATAAGAACACTTATATATAGGAAGTACCATCGGCGTATCCACCGCATTCTTATCGCATCATACTCCTCTCGTTACCTTAATCACTCTAGATCTTATGCCACCATACTTAACAAGGCTTACTATGATTCTCATGCGTAGAATCTCATAATTAAGTGTCCAGCCATAATTACTCGTTTCGCCGCATGGTCCACATAGCTCCTCTTGTTAAGCGAGGGTAAACAAATAATAAGGTCAAATTATCGTCTAAATCAAATAAACATCGTCACAACATAACATTTGTCAAATCGAATCGTATTTCATACTAGCAATGATAGCACTACTTATTTTGCATACAACAAATTTAGTAGTAGGTATTTTATTCTAGTACGAATGCTTATATATGTTTCATATTAACCAAACAGGTAGAACGTAACATATACTAGCCATGCATTGTCATCATAATGTAAGCATATCGAGAAAATGTTTTCAAATCATGTGCTAGGTACGCTAAGTTAACATACTAAGCAAAATGCATTTGAAAATTAGTGTACTAAGCACGTTAAGTCAACATACGAAGCAAATTGTATTTATAATCATGTACTATACATATTAGATAAACAAATCATGTATGTAATGACATGATCACACAATAGTATTAACTTGTTCATAGTATTCGTATCGATCGTATTACCAAGTTCGTATGAATGCACTAGAGTGCAATCATGGTATGCTAATTTACAAGATTTAGTTCCTAAAGAACGGAATCCTCAAAGTCAGCATGTAGTTATAATCACACATAGTGTAATCACATTAGAGTTTGAAACTGGAAAATGATTAAAAAGGATAAAGTAAACTTCTTGAAATTCATATTGTCATTACAAACATAGTCGAAATATGTACATTGTTTTCAAAAATAAACAGAAAATATAGAGGTTCAAATGATCATAAGTGCTTGATCGTTAGCTTGAGCCTCGTTGACGTTGAACACTCGTCCATTAGCATTGGCAAGCTTGGGGCAGTTTTGCTTGAAATGATTTAAATCACCACAATTGAAACATGCTCTAGGACGAGTTTGAGTAGGGGCTGCTCGGTTCCGGATACGACAGGTCACAGCTAGATGTCCAAATAAACCACAGATTGTACACTAGCGACAAGGAGAATTTGACGCGTGATGATAGTTGCAATGATTGCACCGAGGTTGCTTCCCACGATAAAATCCCTTAAAGGGTACTGAGTTTAGCGGAACTGGTGCAGGAATTGCAAAATTCTTTGAAGCCTTGTGCTTCTTAGAATTTTTAGAAGATTCGGCCTTTGTTCTTTTTGAATTCACATTAGTAGTTTCGGTGTTTCGTTTCTTGTCTCCATTTCGAAATAGTTTACCTTTTCTAACCTAGGAGTCGGTTAAGATAGCGGCTAATTCCTTAGCCTCCCTAAGCGTTGTAGGTTGGCTGCCAGTGACAATGTCTTGGACAGGATCAGGTAAACCATCAGTGTATTTCTCAATGGCCCGATCCAAAGGTGTGACCATAGTGGGGCAAAGTAGGCTTAACTGTTCAAATCGGTCAGTGTAGGCACGGTTTTCCCCACTATCTTGTTTTAGATGATAAAACTCGTTTTCAAGTGCCCTTATTTCGCTTCGTGGGTAGAATTCTTTCTTCATAAGATCTTTAAATTCTTCCCACGTCAGTGCCATTGCCATATCGGCACCTCGGTCTCTCATAATACCATTCCAACAAGTGAGTGCTCTCATGTGAAAGACACTCGAGGCAAAATCTACCTTGCGCTCATTGGGACACTGAACATGGCGGAAGGTGCTTTCTATACTTTCAAACCATTGTAGGAGCACAGTTGCTCCTTCAGACCCATTAAACCTAAGTGGTTTAGCCGAGTTGAATTGTTTATAGTTACATGGCGATAAAACATTGTTGTTGTTATTGTTTTGGATTTGGTTGACTTGGGTCACAATGCCTGGGAGTAAAGTATTTAGCTGCTGAGAAATCATTTCTGCCAGTTCAGCGTTCCAAGTGGTGTCGCGGCGAGGAGGCATCTTGAAGGTACAGCTATAGAGAAAACCAAATAAGTTAGATTTATCAAATTGTTAGGAGTTTGTAATATTATTGTATTGTGAAAACTTTGATCTAGTAAAATCTCGTTCATAGGTCTCGTTCTTGTACTTAGAATATATAGTGTTGTGGATCTTGTTTTGAGGCAAGAGTTATTTGAAAATAAACTTTTGTAACATTTTGGATGAGAGAATACAAACCAAGTTAATGGTTTGTGTTATAAATTCCTTTACTTATTTAAAAATTTATTGTTTTTAAAATAAAATGTTTTAAATTTTTAAAATAAAGAAACTTTGTGTTTGAAATTTTTGAAAATTCTCATCCAAATGATAAAAAAAAATTAAAATTTTGATAGACAAAGGTCGTCTCTCGAAAATGAAATAGGATCTCGTAGTGTCGTGAAATGAAATGAAATTCATTTCAATCGTCTCGAATCAAACATATCACCGAGGGTAATATGATGAAATAGTATCGGGAAAGGAAAGTTGTTTCGATTGTCGTGAATAGCAAACATATTACCGAGGGTAATATGCATGAGTAGTGTTACAAAGGTCGTTTAGAAATCGTTCGACATGGTCAGGATAGATAGGTTTTTATAATGCTTCACGAAGACATGCTTTAGCCTATAAGTGGACACTCACCCTAAGAGTTCCCAGGTAAGAGTGACTGGTCTGATAATGCGGATTTGTACGAACACTTTAGCCTTAGACAGAAAACTCGGGGTACAGGCACCCACCCTTCCAAATTGCATGTGTTCACATTATTAAAACCCAAGATTTCGATGAAAAACGCTTGAGAAAAAACATTTAAGAAATCTTTTGATACAAATCGTTTGAGATAAATCATGTTGTGAAATATTTTGACAAAAACATTTAAGAAAACATTTTGAAAAATATTTCAATGAAAATGTTTTGAGAAAACATTTTGAGGAATACCCTAAGGCATGAAGACTAAGGTTCAGGATAAATCATCTAGGGCTAGATGATTTGTAACTCATAGAGTAGTTATGGCACGAATAAGGATGAGGATTTAGGAAGGAGTTCCTAAGTCTACTCATGTTTGGGTCCTAGGAAGGTTATAGACTAGGTTCAAGGCATGCTAATAACCTAATTCCCTATAACCAGTGCTCTGATACCAATATGTAACACCCCAATCGCGTAATACAACAACACAAGGCGGAAATATCGGGGAGTCACATTACAAATTGCTCACAACTACTGGTACTAAAATTGTTTCATTAATATTAACATCGTTTTACAAACAAAGAATACATGTAATTGTTCTTTTGATTTAGAAGTCTAAGTCCCGAATGCAATCTTATGCGTTGCATGCTTGAATGGTTGAAAACCTGAAACATATGTGAAAAATAGTCAGCATAAAAATGCCGGAGAATACATAGGTTTTGTTGGCCAAATAAATGGCAAAACATTTGATATTGCAATACTTTGACAACTACGAGAGCTGTCAATTGAAAATAAATCTTGAAGCCAAAGAATGGCAAAAATTTATTATTTGCAATACATAATCTTAATTGTGAAAACTTGTGGCAAATAGTTTTGTATATGACAATATGATTATTACTAAGTCATTTTTATGCCATTTGAAATTGTACATCGTAATCTAGTTTAAACCATCATAAAACTCGTTAATGTGTTAGTAGAAATTCAATTAAGGATTTATAATAACTGTTTTGAAATAAATCAAAACTTGTGTGAGTATTATATAAATCAAATCAATGATTCATGATAATACTTTAGATATCCTTCTAAGAATCTAACATATAAAGATATGGAAGATTCTACGAAGATTTCGATAATCGAATACTGAAACAATAGTACACAAAACCCTAAAGTGATCCAGATAACGCTATAAGAATAATAAAATATGAACACTTATATATAGGAAGTACCAGCGGCGTATCCACCATGTTCTTATTTTATTACACCCGTTTCGTTATCTAAATCACAACTACCACATAAACGCATAAGTTGTTAACTCGTTCCAACTCGTAAACACGCATTAAAGTACACAATGAATCCAAACAAAGGCTCCAATATTAGTACTTTAAACATCCCATATATGTCTAGCTATGAAGATAGATAGATAGATAGATAGATACTACAGGGATCAGGTTCTTGTCACATCGTCTCGGTACATACGCATTAAAGTACACAATGAGTCCAAACAGGGGCTCCAATATTAGTACTTTAAACATCCCATATATGTATAGCTATGAAGATAGATAGATACTACAGAGATCAGGTTCTCGTCACATCATCTCGTTAGATACGCATTAAAGTACACAATGAATCCAAACAAAGACTCCATTATTAGTACTCTAAACATCCTAGAAGAATCAATCTATGAAGATAGGTTGATGTTAAAAGGATTTCGTTTCTGTCGTATTGAATCATCGTATCACAACATCCTAAATCCTAATGGTGATTCGGGATAACGCCACGAAGGGTAATACAATAAGCACACTTATATATAGGAAGTACCAGCAGCGTATCCACCATGTGCTTATTGTATTATCTAGTTTCGTTATCTAAATCACCACCAATCTACACATAAACCAACCATTGAGTCGTAAAGTACTCCTTAAAAACCTTACTATGAAGATAGGAAGATCTAAGACTATACTTCAAATATCCTATAAGAATCTAACTATGAAGATAGGTAGATCTTTTAAGGACTCGGATAAACATAGTATTTGTATAATCAGAATAGTACACATAAAATCACTTAGTAAACACATATATGCCATACATTTGGAAAATAAGTCGGTTACACATATGAATCACCCCAAAACATTTGAAAACGTAAAAGAGGGGACTATGTACTTGCCTGGGATTGCGTATAGTTCTTGTTCAAATGATATAACAAAGCTCAAAGGATCAATAGCTCAAGTGTCGAAGTGGTTCCTAGTGTAACGGATACTATGTTAGCGAATCGACACCTAAATCGGAAGATCGGGTAGAATGAGGTCTTGTAAACCAAATGAGTATTGGAACTCATGTGATATGGTTTAAGAAAGCCTACATTCTAAATCGGAACCTATCCTAAGTGCTTACGACCCATTACGACCCATTAAGGTAGCTTACGCTACTTTAACGCGTCGTTCGCGCAAAAGCGCGTTCGAGACGCCTAACTAGTCCTATGACAAGTATTATATGCTTTACATATCTAATTATGTTATATAATCAGTTTAGATGTCAAAACATGTGTTACATATGCTTAAAATGAAATTATGCGAAAAAGGGCATTTTGCTCATTTTCCTAAAGCATATAAACTACCTATCATACAACTAACTAAACGAAGTGACCATAAGGTATATCATCGGAAGGTTATTCCCTATATAACTATGGTCACCTAATGTGTTTGGTCGGATCCTAATGATCGACCAAACGGGTCGAGTTCGAAAGTCTAAACGGTGGTTTAGACCGCTTATCTTACGACTCTAAATAAGCACAAGACTAAAAGTGACGAGTTAAACATGTTAAGACATGTTTAAGTAAGTTAGAAAACAAGTTTGATATCAAAACAAAGTGTTTTGGTACCCGAAAATAGATTCGATGCAAAATACGCATAAATACGTATTTTGACCGAAACTATGACTCGTCACTACGCCTAATCAACGTGGTAAACAGTAGGTATAGTCACAAGGGACTATAACCATCGTGATTACGCTCACGTTACAAAGTTCAAACGAACTTTGTGTTGACCAAATTGAGGTCAAAGCAGAAAGTCAAACACAGTTTGACTTTAATGCTTGAAATACATGAACAAGCATGAAGGAAACTTACAAAGGGTCTAAGCACTGAAGATTTGAACTCAAAAATTCTCAGGTATGAAGCTTCACAAGGAGAGCTTCAACTTAGAGAAGAAGATTGAGATCAAATGTGACGAAGATGAAATGAAAATGGTGGGTATTTATAGATTTTAAAGAACCGTTAGGATCGTTTCTTGATAATTGAGCTTCGATTTGGACTGTACATGTAAGGCACATTGTTTTGGAATACTAGGGGTGTCCAAAACCATCATACGGTATTGAAAAAGTTACATTAAGGCCCCTGAAAATCAACCTGGTTGTCAAAAATGAAGTTTCTGTCCAGCTATAGGTGTCGCGTCACGCCACGGCAATAGCCTTTTGCTGTCGCTGGACGCCACGGCATAGGCTGAAGTTTCAGAATTGGCAGAACAGGCCCCGGCCCCTGCACACATTTTAATGCATTTTCAACGCGTTTAAGCCCCATTAACCCGATTTCAAGGCTCTATAATGAAGTTAAAGTATAGGGAACTTAAAATATGCTTAAAAACATCTCGGATGTCGGTTCGTTTGGTCGTACGATAGCGTTATTCGGTTAATTACGACGGAAGTCGTAACGGACGCGAAATCGATCCAAATTATGCGACGAATGGTATTTTTGTACTCCAATCACTAAAATAAAATATTTTAATGTTTACAAAAATTTTTGGATGTCCGGGTATGTTCAGAATGTGAGATATGCGCGAAAATGCAAACTTATGCACTCTTTGACGTTTTTAGTCCCTGTTTGATCAAAAAGTTTATTTTCGCATACTGAACCCCTCAAAGCCTATTTCTAAGCTATGTAAAGGATATTTAAGGTATGTTCAACTTATGATCAAGTTTCGGAATGTTTGTTACAGTACGAATCAGAAGACTTTCGCAGTTTGACGCGAATAGTCCCTGTGATCGAATAAACTTGTTTTTGACACACCAAAGCCTTCAAAACTTATTTCTAAGTTATATAAAAGTTATTTAAGGTATGTGAAGCCTATATCACTGTTCCAGAGTGTTTGCCGTATAACTTTCCAGAATGTGATTTAAAGCTTGAAATCGAACCAGAATCAAAACGTGAAATTGTAAAACACAAATAAACAAATTTTGAGTCCAAAACACATTGTTTCTTTGATAAAATATTTTGTCCTACATCGTGTGGTGTTTACGAAGCACATGTGTCACAATCCAATTGGAAATGAGTGACCTATTCATCTTTCATTTCCACTTCTGACGAAGAATCATTGAGGAAAATGAATTATCCATTCATTTTCGCTTCTGAAGAATATCCACTGAGGAAATGAAACACAAGTCCTTATAGAATCTTCCTATCTGAATAGTTAGATTCTTAAAGGGACACTTAAAGTACTTCTTTTAAATCCGTGATTGGATTTCTAAGAATGCTTTACAAGACACCGAAACAAAGAGCCAAATCCTTACAAGATCTTTCTATCCTAATAGTTAGACTCTTAAAGGATACTCAAAAGTATTATTGGTTGATTTGGTTTTTACCATTTATCAAATCCCTCATCTCCACTTCCTGCTTTAATCGAGGGAGTATCCATTAGGGGATGAGCATCATAGGTATAACAACCCATTCCCACTACCTGCATTATCTGAGGAAGCATCCACTAGGGAATAATAAAGTTATGCCTCACGTGGAGATCCTTGATGGGTTATTCTATGCAAATAGATAAAACTCTAGATTCCACGCAAGACAATTGCTTAACACAACGTATACAAACAGACTCCTACGAATAAATTTCAGGACGAAATTTCCTAAAGTAGGGGAGACTGTGACATTTGTGCCTCTACGACCATCATACAAATACAAATCCAATGAAATCTTGTGTTTCATTCTCTGTATTTGTACAATTACATGTGGCATTTACACATATCAATTCTTGTTCGATTCCGAGCTTTTAAACACTTTCTGGAAAGTTATACGCAAACTGTTAGGTGAACGTAATCATTTTAACGCAACATACACTCTGGAAAAGTGATATAAGCTTAACATACCTTAAATAAACTTTACATAACTTAGGAATAAGTTTTGAAGGGTTTGGTATGGCAAAAACAAGTTTATTCGATCACAGGGACAATTTGTTACAAACTACAAAAGTCTGCCGATTCGTATAGTAACGTACACTCCGGAACAAGATCATAAGCTAAACATACCCTAAATACCCTTAACATAGCTTAGAAATAAGTTTTGAGGGGTTCGGTATGCGAAAATGCGCTTATTTGATCACAGGGACTAAAAGCGTCAAAAATGCGAAAGTATGCATATGCGTGCATATCTTACGTTCTGACCATATCCGGACATCCAAAAATTTTTTTAATCATTAAAATATTGTATTTTAGGGATAGGAAAGCAAAAATTTCATTCGTTGCGCAATTTGGGTAGTTTTCGCGTCCGTTATGATTTCCGTCGTTATTAACCGAAAACCGCAACCGTACAGCCAAACTAACTGACATCCATGACATTTTTGAGCATAATTCAAGTTAAATATACTTTAACTTCGTCATGGAGCTTGAAAATGTGCTTAACGGGTGTTAGAAGTGCCGAAACGCGACAAAACAAGTTCAGGGACTAAAGCTGTCAATTTTCAAACTTTGGCCCCTGCTGACTGGCATACGGACCGTATGCAGAGGACCCTTATGGTCCGTAAGTAGGTCCCAGCATAGAAGATTCATTGAATCTTCAAAACAGCTTGCTGAACTTGGTTTTAATCTCAGTTTTTGCATATTATGGTCTGGTTTATGTGTTCTCTAAGTCCCCAAATCAGAGCCTACATTGTGTATGGTGATGATCATGCTTTGAACAACTCATTTACACTTGGAAATGATCTAATGATTCAAGAATTTCTATAAATAGCAAGCTTCAATTCATTCTTCATTGCTCATTTCCATTCTCTTTCAATCTAGCTCTGATTTGAGGCTACCACATTTGTTGGAGGCCTCATACTTGGGCTTTCTTAGTCATTTTTCTAGCCTAGAACACTCGTAGGCGTTCTTTCATGCTTTGTTTATTTATTTCAAGCAAGAAAGTCAAACAGTGTTTGACTTTCAGCTTTAACCATGATTTGGTCAAGACAAAGTTCGTTTGAACTTTGCAACGTGAGCGTAATCACGATGGTTATAGTCCCTTGAGACTATACCTACTGATTACCATGTTGACTAGTCGAAGTGACAAGTCAAAGTTTCGGTCAAAATGCACAATTATGTGCATTTTGCGACAGAACTATTTCGGGTATCAAAACACTTTGTTTTGATACCAAATCAGTTTTCTAACTTATTTAAACATGTTTTAACATTTTTAACTCATCACTTCTAGTTTAGTGCTTATTTAGGGTCGAAAGTCAAGCGGTCTCGACAACCGCTTAGACATTCGAACCCGACCCGTTTGGTCGATCATTAGAATCCGACCAAACATACTTTGTGACCATAGTTGAATAGGGAATAACCTTCCGAGGTTATACCATATGGTCACCTTGTTTGATTAGTTGTATGATCGGTGGTTTATATGCCTTAGGAAAATGACCAAAATGCCCTTTTTATGCATAGTTTCATTTTAAGCATATGTAACCATAATTTTGACACTTAAACTGATTATGCAACATTATTAAACATGTTAGGGCATATAATACTTGTCGTAGGTCTAGTTAGACCATCCGGACGCGGTTTTGCGCAAATGACGCGTTAAAGTAGCGTAAACTACCTTAACGGGTCATAACAGGTCAAAAGCACTTAGGATAGGTTTCAAATCAGAATGTAGGCTTTGTTAAACCATATCAAATGAGTTCCAAGACTTATTTGGTTAAAAAAACCTCATTCTACCCGATCTCCTAATTTAGGTCCCGATTATTAACATAATGATCCGATACTAGGTGCCACTTGATTCCTTGATTTCCCAAGCTTTGTTACTTCACCTAATTGAGGATACCTTGCAATCTCAAGTAAGTACATAGCTCCCCTCTTTTATGCTTTCAATTGTTTTGCGGTGACTCATATGTGCTAAATGCTTTTCTAGTTTTCATAAACAAATGCTATGGTTTATATAAAACACGTTGATTTCAATAATGTGAACAAACTTGTTGGGGCGTTAGTCAAAAGATAGACGAATGACATTCATTAACTATGATCAAGCCGACCAGTAGTATGTTATGGTACCATAGGATCTGACAAATCCCGTTATCGGACTATCCCTTTGGTGGGTAATGTGGGTAACGACAGAATCTGTTAATTTAACAAACCCTTTGGTGGTTTATTATTCGATATTAAAGAGGTCTTTCAGGGCCTATTAAAGATACCCCATGGGTGGTATAGTCGAGTCACACAGGTTTGAATGTATTCTTTAAAGAACGACCAAAAGTTGTATTTCACAATTAAAACACGGATGATTGAATGACGGTTTATAACACGGATCATTTGAACGATTTGAATGATTTGGACGATTGGTTTATGGTAACTGATTAGGTAACGGGACGGGTGTAATGTGATGAAAGCATGGTGGATACGTCGCTGGTACTTCCTATATATAAGTGCTTTTATCACATTACATATCGTAGCATTATCTAGATCACTTAGACGAATGTTTTCAAACGATGTCACGCAACGATGTTTACTTAAAGATATAAAGCATACAATGTTTACTTTCAAACACGATTTACTACTTGGTTTTACAAAGACAAATGTTTTCAATCAAGATTCATGGCTACAAATGTTTTGTTTTACTTATATCAACTTGTAAAGTTGATAAAACATGTTGCAATATCATACACTTTTGATTTCAAGGTACATACTCGACAACTCTCGTAGTTGGTCGAGGTATTGCAACATGAATTCAAAGCCATGAATTCGACATACAAAACCTATGTACTCGCCAGCATTTTTATGCTGATTGTTTTCACATATGCTTCAGGTTCTATTATGTGGCGATTGTTGATTGTTTGCTTCACATAGGATGGACGCGGGCTTTAGTGACTTACAACTTGAAAGAAAATTGTTGTATTTATTTGGTTTATGTCAAACAACGAGTCAATTAACGAAATAAAATAAAAATTCAACTACCATGTGTTGTGAAACAATGATTCCGTGACATGACTCTCCGACGTTTCCGTCGCGGTTTGTTGTATTACGCGGTCGGGGTGTGACAGGATGAGCATCATAGGTATAACAGCCCATTCCCACTTCCGCACTATCTGAGGAAGCATCCACTAGGGAATGATAAAGTTATGCCTTACGTAGAGATCCTTGATGAGTTGTTCTATTCAAATAGATAACACTCTAGATTCCGCACAAGACAATTGCTTAACACAACTTATACAAACAGGCTCCTACGAATTAATTTCGGGACGAAATTTCCTAAAGTAGGGGAGACTGTGACAACTGTGCCTACAGTTATCACTAACCAATCCCGAAAAATTTCATAAGCAATAAAACCTTGTGTTTTATTTATTGGAATGTGTAATTATCCATGATATTTGCACATTTTCAATCCTTGTTCAAATTCGAACTCTTAAACATTTTCTAGAAAGTTATACGTAAACTGTTACGTAAACGTAATTAGTTTAACAAAACGCACACTTTGGAACAATGACATAAGCTAAACATACCTTAAATATCCTTTACATAGCTTAGAAATAAGTTTCGAAGGATTCGGTATGGCAAAAACAAGTTTATTCAATCACAGGGACTATTTGTGACAAACTGCAAAAGTCTGCCAAATCTCGTAGCAACGTACGCTCTGGAACAATGACATAAGCTAAACATACCTTAAATATCCTTTACATAACTTAGACATAAGTTTCGAGGGGTTTGGTATGTGAAAATAAGCTTATTTGGTCACAGGGGCTAAAAGCGTCAAAACTGCGAAGGTATGCAAATTCGCGCATATTCTGCATTCTGACCATATCCGGACATCCAAAAATTTTTATAATCATTAAAATATTACATTTTAGTGATGGGAATGCAAAAATACCATTTGTTGCGAAATTTGGATCGTTTTCGCGTCCGTTCGAACTTTCATCGTAACTAAGCGCAAAACGCGACAGTACAACCGAACAAACTGACATCCATGATATTCCCAAGTATATTTCATGTCCCCTATGCTTTAACATCCTTGTAGAGCCTTGAAAATGGGTTAATGGGGGTTAAACACGTCGAAAAACAAGTTTTGGAGCTGCAGGGACCATTTCTGCCAATTTTTGAAAGTTCTGATCTGAGGTGGCTGGCGACCGGCGAGAGAATTACCCAAATGGGTCATGACCCGAGAGAGCCATCAGACAAGAAGCTTGACAACAGCTTCCTAAGCTGTTTCCTGCGGTTTTCAAGCCTAGTTTTTGATCTTGTGGGTTATCTTAAGTGCTCCCCAAGGCTCTTATCCCTGTCCACACACTTGTAGGGTCATGATCCTTCCTTGGAGGCCACACAAAACACTTATCAAGATCTTGTTGATTCTTGAATACTATAAATACATGGCCTCATTCATTCTTCCAGCTTGCTCATTCCTTCTTTTCTTCATCTCCTGCTCTACTTGGAGGCTACCACCTTGTTGGAGGCTTCCTAATTGAGTATTCTTCATCCTAGAACGCTTGTAAGTGTTCTTCCTAGTCTTGTTTATTTATTTTTTTTAGCTATTTCAAGCTAAAAGTCAAACAGTGTTTCGATCCCTAGCGATTATACCTACTGATTACCACGTTTACTAGTCGTAGTGACGAGTCAAAGTTTCGATCAAAATGCACAATTATGTGCATTTTACGACGGAACCATTTTCGGGTATCAAAACACTTTGTTTTGATACCAAATCAGTTTTCTAACTTAGTTAAACATGCTTTAACATGTTTAACTCGTCAATTCTAGTTTAGTGCTTATTAAGGGTCGTAAGTCAAGCGGTCTTAACCACCACTTAGACTTTCGAACCCGACCCGTTTGGTCGATCATTAGGATCCGACCAAACACATATTGTGACCATAGTTGTATAGGGAACAACCTCCAGAGGTTATACCTTATGGTCACTTCGTTTGGTTAGTTATTTGTTAAGTCATTTATATGCCCTTTAAAAATGACCAAAATGCCATTTTTGCGCATAACTTCATTTTTAGCATATGTAATCAAACTTTTGACATCTAAACTGATGTGATAACATTTTTAAACATGTTTGGGCATATAGGACTTATCATGTGACGTATATAACCATCCGACCTTATATTTACGCAAACGACACGTTAAAGTAGCGTAAACTACCTTAACGAGTCGTAACGGGTCAAAATCACTTAGGATTTCAATATAATCAAAATGTTAAGTCTATTAAATCATGCCATATGAGTTCCAATACTCATTTGATTTATAGAACTTCATTCTATTTGATCCACCGGTTTAGGACTCGATTATTAACATAGTTATCGATACTAGGTGCCATTTGATCCCTTGATTTCCCGAACTTGTTAGTTCACTTGATTCAAGGCTACTTTGCAATCCCAAGTGAGTATATGGACCCCTCTTTTTACGATTTCTAAATGTTTTGAGGTAACTATGTGAGTACATAGTCCCCTCTTTTAATGCTTGCAAATATTTTGGGGTGAAACACTTGTGCCTATTTGTTACTTTCATGCTTTTCATGACATATACATGCTATGTTCATCTAGTACACATATAGTACATGATTTCAATTATGTTTTGCTATGTATGTTGACTTAGCATGCTAGCTCATTGATTTCAAGGATACTTTTGCGGCATATGTTGACTTAGCATATGAGCACATTGATTTACATTATATTTTGCTTCGTATGTTGACTTAGCATGCCTAGCACATTGATTTCAAGGATCCATTTTGCTTCATATGTTAACTTAGCATATCTAGCACCTTGATTTCATGATCATTCTACTTAGTATGTTGACTTAGCATACTTAGTACATGGTTTACAAAGACATTTTACATGACATGCTCACATTAATTATGACATTTTGGTATATTAAATGAGACTAGATACATTAATTAATAGTATCCTGCCGACCGGTAGTATGTATGGTTTACCATAGGTTTGATAACCTCATTCCCGCTTCCTAGTTTGTTTGGAAGTATCCATCTGGGGAAAGACAAAACCCGATGAACATTAATAAGCCTTTGTCTTTATAAGGGTTATCTGACAGACGATAAGGCTTGAATGTATTCGTTAACAAACCATATAAATGTTCATATCGATAAAAGCATTGGTTTTCAAAACATAACTTTTGACATAAACTTTTGTTTATTCAAAGACATTGTTCTGTACATGACATTTGGTTACATAAGACATTGGTTATACATGATAGTATTACATGTGGTTTGAGTAAAGACTTTTTACTTGCCATACAAGACATTGGTTGTTACTTGACATTTGTTACGCTAGACATGGTTTATACTTGACATTAGACACTGTTATACATGACATTTGACATTGGTTAAACAAGATATTATTTGGTGGTTTATTGGTAAGTAATTTAAATAACGAGACGTGTGTAATGTGATAAAAGCATGGTGGATACGCCGCTGGTACTTCCTATATATAAGTGCTTTTATAACATTACATATCGTGGCGTTATTTAAACTACTTCGACAAAGACAAGACATGACATTTTTAGACAAGACATGACATTTTTATACAAGACATGACATCTTTTACGCAAGACATGATACTTTATTTCAAGACATGACATATTTTACACAATTCATTTTCATTTGGTTATTTATTTAACCATGCATTATTTCTTTTAAATCATTTGATTTTCATATGATTTTACAAAAGAAAACATTTTTACAAAGGTTCATGGCTACTTTTTAGTTACTCACGGGCATTTTTATGCTGACGTACCTATTTTCACATGTGTTTCAGGTGTTTATGTTTGACTTTGAGCATGCTTCACATAGGTCGGACTTGGGCCTTAGTGACTTTAAAATATACAAGACAATTGTTGTGTATTAATTGATTCTCCAAAACAATGAAAACTATTAACTCAATAAAACAAAACTTTATGAGCCATGTGTTATGAAACAATTTGTAACGTGACTCCCCAATGTTTTCTGCCGCATGTTGTTGTATTACGCGATTGGGGTGTTACATTGGGTCTTTATACTGTTATTTCATCCGGGGGTATCAGGGTTGTCCTTCTACTGCATCCAGATATATGCTGACCTAGGCACAACCAGGATATCTTAAAAGAGCTAAAAATGCCAAAACCCATAAATGAAGAAGCTCTCCTAGAGAGTCATTCAAATGTGCAAAATGCATAATTCGTACCAAAAATGGTATTTGTCTTAGCCCTCATTAGATATTGGTCTCTTTGTTGTACGGAAGTACTGACCTGATCACTAATTATCTATCGTTGTAAAACAAAACAGATGAATTCGATATACTCACCTACTACGAGGAATCTGTGTGCATACCTTGATCGCGGGGATATGTCCTGAAGTGGGACACACTAGTATATCAGAATAATATTACCTTAACGTATCATACGATAATGGTACTTGAAATGTTCATACATTTTGTTTAAGTGGACAAACATACTGGTAACGTCTTGGACTGTTTTTCACGAAAAATTAAATAAAGAATTATCTAATAGTGTGAAAACAGTTTGATTTTGCTGATATGATCTTCTTGCCGGTGATTCTCACAAAAACAGAGTGTTTATTGCTTTTGTTATTTACTTGCTTTCAGAAAATATAAAAATCCAAAAATAGTGACTTTTTCATTTAAATTCTTAACGTACGAAAAACTGTTCTTCTAGGAGGAATTGTTACCGATAGGGGGAGAAGGTGTTAGAAAGTGAGTTCAAAATTTTAAATCATACAGGGTCTTGTGTTTTGGACAAAATTTTTGCGTGTTGGTGATGAATTGGAATTGCTTAATCTGTGATACAGTTTAACTATCTCTTGAATAATAATAATTTATTTAACTTTGTTGAAAAATTCTTATGGTTTCTCGAGATGTTTGTTTTATAGTATACAGATTGAAGAAGTATGTTGCTGAGAAGTTGCTTTGTTGAGAAGATGAGAGTTTGATTGGATGCATGGTAGAACCTCCTTTCTACATTGCACACAAAGTTTCAGAGTTTGAAGATTGCTATGCAAATGCTGAACTAGAGTTTACTCAAGTGCTAACGTTTTTGAAGATTTGGTGATTGGATGCATCAGCTTAGGGTGAGTCTGTGGCTGACAAAAGCGATTAAAGCTGAAGCTATCCAAAGACCAAAGACAATGCAAGACTACATGAAGAATGCAAGATGGATGAAGACAAAGTTGTTTTATGAAGCTATTGTCAAGGGGTAGCTTGTTGGTGCATATTTGTGACAACAACTTTTAGATTTGGTCTTTGGATATCTTGTAATTAGTGAAACGATAAACGGTTAGCGGGTTTAGCTTTGTATTAGTCAATTAATAGTGTTTGGGCTAAACCAAACCCAGATTGGGTGATGGGGGACGAATTGGGCCTAGCCCATGTAGGAAACCCTAGCCCAAGTTGCAACCTTGTGTTATATAAACAAGGCTATGCATTAAGGTTTAGGTTAATCAGAATAAACAGTGTTAGAGAGATTCGTGAAGACATTAGATCTTGGACGAAATCAGTGATCTAGATTGATTATAATTCTTGTGATTGATAATCAATAAAGATCGGTTTAATTGGAATTCTGCTTTCTACTCGTTTCTTTGCTAATCTGATCTAGAGGATTCCACACTCTAGGTTGGATTGACAATTCTGTGAAGATCCGTATGAACCAAGGGACCTACAATAATGGGTTTTATAGGGGTTTTGTATGACATGTCCGATTTTCTATAATTAGCTTTGTTTGGTAAGATTTTTGTCTGATACATGCGATTTTATAAGATTTGGGAGTTTAGTAATCGGTAACTGCGATTTTGGTAAGGTTTTTTGTGACAACCCAAACTTTTAAGGTTAGCACCTTTTAACTCTGAAACCTTTAACTTGTGTCGTTACTCTTCATACTTCACATTACATGTAATTATGTTTAACCATGCTTGATAGTGTTGATAGGTGAATGATTGTTAAAGTGCTAAATGTTAGGTGGTTATATTTTATAAATTCCAACCACACATTAATCTGGGTCACACACCTCCACTTCAGCCGCACACTCCCACATTCTCGTGTCTCTTTGGGCTCTCAGCTCGGTCGTTCTCAACCCAAACCAAACCAAGCCCAACCCATCTCCTCCTTTTCCTTGTATGCGTGAATGCATGTAGAGGGGCACACAATCTCTTTCAAAACAATTGCAAACCCTAAAAACCCCCTCCCACTTCGACGGCAACCCTTCTCTCCGAAACTCTTTGATTTGGAAGCATCATCTACCTTAGTCACCATCATCCTACTCCTATCGATCGGTATGATTTGTCAATTACGTGATTCACATACTTGATTAACCGTGATTGTGTAGTGTGAACTTGAATGTGATTGATGAAAGTTTTGTGATCTTATGTAATGTTATTAACTTGTATGGTTAGTATACGATTTAAGGTTTAGCTTATAGATTGAGTGATGTTAAATAGAATGAAGGAATGTTGTTAATTAACTAGCATGGTATGATGTTAAGAGGATTAATACGAATCGATTAGGATGATAATGGTTACCACGAAATCGGAAGTCATTTATGATGTCTAATTGATGGGTTAGGATTCATGTTAGAGTTGGTAAGCGCAATGAAATGATAAATGATGAATCTGATTTTGTAACTCGATCTTAATATCGGTAATCTAGAGTTGTTCTTGCGTGAAATATTGGTGATTATCTTGATTAAACCATGACCATAGCTACTTGAATGATATACATAAGTTAGGATGGAATTGTGATTGAATGTTCATTGTAATTATGGTAATAATTGATGTGGGTTGATTGCAAATGATGATGATGATGAAACTGTTAGGAGAGAATTAAAGTTTATGAATTTGATATTTTTATAACTAATTGGATCGGGATAGTGGGGTGTTTTAAGGGTAAGATAGGAGTGGTTGACTGGGGTCAACCGCATAATGGTGAGACAGGCACACTTCATCCCATATGCACGTCCCAAACCGCACATCCTTGCACTGTGTGTATAAACAAAGCATGTCGCACACTCCTATCCAATCGCACATTACCTTGGGCCGTAGAGTGATGTTGGACCGGGCCATACATGGGTCGCACAAATAAAACAGGTCACACACTCATGTCTTAATCGCACACTCACATAAAGTCGCATAGTTCTTTGGGCCTTGGGTTTAGTTGGACCGAACATAGTTGGGGGTCGCACACTTCTAGCTGGGCCGGTGGTATTAGGCCATACATTACCTGCTTGGATTAGATAAGAATGACGAACTATATAATGTGTATGCTACCATTTGGCCTCAAACTAAGTAGGTCGCACACTATCGTGAACGACAAATAAACTGTTAAGTAATTTTGTGAAACATAAACTGATGATGTGAACTCATATGTGAATACCTGTTATGTGTTTTGTGATAATTCTTATGATGTATGCAACTTATAAGCACGTGGACTCTATGTACGAGATCATAACTGTTAATGGTAACCATGTTAGGATTGGTTTGATCAACTTAAACACATAACTTGATTTACCGAGCAAATCTAAGGTGAGTTCACTGCTCTTTTTCAAGCATGCGTCCCAGGGACGGACAACTGTTAAATATTCCGGGGAGGAATACTTGTTTTATTGGGTTTAAATTCGATGTTGGATAATACACTCAAATCTGTCACCTTAAGTCCCATCTACTACCGAACTAGTTGCCGGGGAGGCAACGGGGTTATTAGTTGATAGCGCTATTAGGTTTGGCACCCTCACACCGTACTAGGGAGGACGGGCGTGAACTAATGACCTTAACCACTCGACCAATGTTGATAGGAATTGGGGAAGGGCAAACAAACTGACGCCATCTTGCGGTACTCGAGTTATTATCAACATGCTTTTAA
The DNA here is from genome assembly GCA_030545235.1 of Helianthus tuberosus. NCBI lineage: Eukaryota > Viridiplantae > Streptophyta > Magnoliopsida > Asterales > Asteraceae > Helianthus > Helianthus tuberosus. The sequence goes on from JARYGA010059779.1 coordinate 2,025,158, forward strand.
ACTAATACTTGGTAACTAAATGTTTTGACAAACTGTGAACTCGCCACCTTTATGCTGATACGCTTGTCTGCATGCTTGCAGGTCGTTAGATACGTGGCTGAGGAACTTGCAGTCAAATTACTGGAGTGGTCATGGGTCATGATACATGGAATCACGAGACGAGTTTATCTGTTTTCAAACATTGGGTTTTGAATTACTTGAACAACGAATTATGCTTCTGCTGAATATGCTGGGTTTAAAATAATATTTGTGATACATTATTTATAATGAATGGAATACTTTATTTGAAATATTGTTATTAGTTCAATGTGATTAGTGGCTAGATCCTGGTACGTCACACGCCTCGCGGGGTTTGTCCGCATGTGGTATTTTGGGGGTGTGACAGATTGGTATCAGAGCCACTGGTTATAGTGAACTAGGTTTTAAATTGTTTTTATAAAACCAGACTATAACCGAACAGTACTAAAACCGACCATGACACTCAGCTCCAGATTGCAAGGTTCGTCTTTCGTTTACTTTATGCATTACATACCTAGTGTACACTTACTTATGATATTCCATACGGTTGCATACTTGGCACTACGATGTGATTACATGTGTTGTTTGATTATGTTACGATGCTATGATAGTACCTCTAGACTTTCGTGATGTGACACCTGTGCCTCCACGGCCATCGAACGAATACCAAATCAATGAAATATTGTATTCCATACTTGGGATTTGTATAAATATGTGTATCATTTGCACATATCGATTCCTGTCCGATTTCGAGCTTTAAATCACTTTTTGGAAGGTTACACGCGCACTGATGCGTAAATATAACCAGTTTAATGCAACAAACACTCCGGGACAGTGACCTAGGCTTAACATACCATAAATAACCTTTATATAACTTAGAAATAAGTTTTGGATGGTTTGGTGTGTTGGAATCAAGTTTATTCGCTTACAGGGACTAATTTTGACAAACTGCGAAAGTATGCCGATTTATACAGTAACGAACATTCCGGAACATGACCATAAGTTAAACATACCCTAAATATCCTTTACATAGCTTAGAAATAGGCTTTGATGGGTTCGGTATGCTAAAACAAACTTTATTGATCAATAGGGACTAAAAGCGTCAAAAAATGCACAAGTTTGCACTTTCGCGCATATCTTACGTTTTGAATACATCCGGACATCCAAAAATTTATGTGATCATTAAAATATTATGTTTTAGTGATTGGCTTGACAAAAATCCATTCGTCGCGCAATTTGGACCGTTTTTACGTCCGTTACGACTTCCATCGTAATTAACCGAACAACGCAACCGTACGGTCAAACAAACCGACATCCGAGATATTTTTGAGCATATTTTAAGTCCCTTATACTTTAACTTCATTTTAGAGCTTTGAAATGGGGTTAACGGGGCTTAAACGTGTCAAAAATGCATCAAAAACCAAGATTTGAGCTGCAGGGGCCTGTTCTGCCATTTTTGAAACTGTCTGGTCTGCAAGGTCCTTACGGACCGTAAGGTTCTCAGTATTACGGTCCGTAAGCAGGGGTCAGATCAGCAAAAACTTCTAAACAGCCTGTTAACAGCTGTTACCCACTCCTAATCTCAATTCCACATGTTGTTACCTGATCATGGGGGGCCAATTGATGTTCCATAACATTCCAACAAGTGTAGGGATGTGATTAATGCCCGGTTTTCAAGAAACGATCCTAACGGTGGTCCATTTCCTATAAATACCCACCTTATGTTTCATTCATTCCTCACAAAATCTGATCTAAGTGCTCTAAGTTGAAGCCTTTGCTTCATACCTGAGCTATTTGGATCAAGATTAGCTTGCGGGGACCCTTTGTAAGTGTTCCTTCGTTCTTTTATTGCTTTTTGAGTCCGAAAGTCAAACTATGTTTGACTTTCTACATTGACCAGTGTATGGTCAACACGAAGTTCGTGTGAACTTCATAACGTGAGCGTAATCACGATGGTTATAGTCCCTAGTGACTATACCTACTGATTACCACGTTATCTAGGCTCAGTGATGAGTCGTAGTTTCTGCCAAAATGTGCCTTTACGCGTATTTTGTAACCAAACTACTCTATGATATCAAAACCGTTTGTTTTGATGTCAAAACCTATTTTTCTAAACATGTTCTAGCATGTTTAGCTCGTCACTCTTTAGTTTAGTGCTTATGTAGTGTCGTAAGTCAAGCAGACTAAACACCCGCTTAGACTTTCGAACACGACCCGTTTGGTCGATCTTAGGATCTGACCAAACATGTTTAGTAGCATAGGGAATAACCTTCCAAGGTTATACCTTATGGTCACTTAGGTTTAATTAGTTGTAAGATAGGTAGTTTATATGCCTTAGGTAAATGACCAAAATGCCCTTATCATGCATAATTGGTAATTAAGCATATGTAACACAAACTTTTGTCACTTAATTAATTATGCAACATATTTAATCATGTTTAGGCATATAATACTTGTCATAGGACTAGTTAGACGGCTCGAACGCGCTTCTGCGCGAACGACACGTTAAAGTAGCTTAAGCTACCTTAATGGGTCACAATGGGTCGAAAGCACTTAGGTTAGGTTTCGATTTAGGATATAGACTTTGTTAAACCATGTCATATGAGTTCCAATACTCATTTGGTTTACAAAACCTCATCCTATCCGATCTTCTGACTTAGGCCCAGTTTATTTATATAGTTGTTAGATTGCCGATTGATTCCGTGCTCCCTCTAGCTTTGCTTGGTTGTTGTTCAAGACCTCTAAGCATTCTCAGGCGAGTACATTGTTCCCCTATTTTACTGTTTTCAATTATTTTGGGGTGATTCATATGTGCTAAATGTTTTCGAGGTTTTAATGATGGTTTTCAAAACGATTTTCGATATTGTAACAATGGTTTCAAAAACGATTAAAATGGTTTATATTAAACCAATAACGATTTTCGATTAAGTGAACAAACTTGTTGGTTGTAGTTACATAACAAATGACATTCATTAATTTGGCCGAACCGACCAGTATTAGGTTATGGTACCGTAGGATCTGACAAATCCCGTTATTGCACTATACCCATGGTTATGTGTGGGTGTTTTGGGTAACGACTGAATCTGTAATTGTTAATTTACCCTTTGGTGGTTTATTAATGCGAAAAGCGATTGACGATATAGACGAGTCACGAAGGTTTGAATGTTATTAGCGAGACGACCATATATAAGTTTTCACAATCTAAAACGAGAATGATTTAAACGGTTGGTTTTAAAGCGAGGTTCAAACGAATTAAACGATTGGGTAAACAATTGGTTTTAAAGTGATGTTCAAACGAATTAAACGATTGGGTAAACGATTGGTTTTAAAGCGATGTTCAAACGAATTAAACTATTGGGTAAACGAATGGTTTTTCGTTAAGTGTTTAGATAACGGGACGGGTGTAATGTGATGAAAGCATGGTGGATACGCCGCTGGTACTTCCTATATATAAGTGTTTTCATCATATTACATATCGTGGTGTTATTTAGTTCACTTGGGTAAACAATTTTTAAACGATGTCTCACAAACGAGGTTTTCGAAATGATATAAACCACACGAGTTTTATTGACGAGATTTATTAACGAGATTTATTAACAAGTTTTATTAACGATTTAATTCGAGATGTTTTACAAATTGGTTTTCTAAAACAAAGCGTTTTCGAGTTAAGAATCATGGCTACGAGATTTTATAAATCATAACCAACTTGATTTGAGTTGGTTAATTTTGTCGCAGTACTACGCTTTTCAAAACAAGGTTTTTAATTAAGTATTGCAACATGTAAACTAGCCATGAATCCAACACTCTCAAAAACCTATGTACTCGCCAGCATTTCTTTGTTGACTTTGTTTTCACATATGTTTCAGGTGTTATTGAATTATGTTGATTGCTAGGATGCATGCTCACATAGGACTGGACGAGGCCTTAGTGACTTAATAACAATGATAGACTATGTTTTATTTGGATTTTCCATACGATGTAAATATTCTGGGTTTAATAAAACGAAACACTTTTTGTATCCATGGTTATGAAACAATGATTCTGTTACAACACTCCCCGACGATTCCGCCGCGATTTGTTGTTTTACGCGGTCGGGGTGTGACAGAAAAGTTGGTATCAGATCTCATGGTTATAGGGAATTAGGTTATTAGTAATGCTTTGACCTAGTCTATAACCTTACTAGGACCCTAACGCGAGTTTACTTGCATTTAGCCATAAAACAATACCGTCACCTATCCTTAGGCGACAACCACAACAAGAGCACAAGTTTCGAATCTGCTTTGAAAACCAATCATCTGTTCTAGGATGATTTATTGTAAGGTTTTGAACCCTTTAAGTTTTCAAAATCTCGTCAAATTTTGGGTCTGATAATGTGAACACGTGCAAAATGGAAGGGTGAATGCCTGTACTCTGAGTTTTCTGTCTAAGGCTAGAGTGTTCGTACAAATCCGCAGTATCGGACCAGTCATTCTTACCTGGGAACTCTTGGGGTGAGTGTTCACTTATAGGCGAGCATGTCTTCGGAGATACATTATATTAACCCACATACTTTGATTAATCTCTGCGTGTCGTTTATTTGTTCAAGGTAACGAACAAATAATCGCCTTCCTTGCGTTTTATTGGTATTTCCAATACCTCTTTTGCTTTTCAACCTCACTCGTTTCCTCTGTTTCCTTGTTAGACAATGCCTCCTAGACGTGAAGCACAATCTTTCACTATTGAAGAAATCGCAGCCTTGGTTTCTCAGCAAGTGGCAGCTGTGCTTCCAGGCGTTGTGACCCAAGTCCACGAGATATACAGCAACAATAATAACAACAATAATACAACGTGTAATTTCAAGAATTTTAATTCTGCGAACCCGCTTAAGTTTTCTGGGTCACAAGGAGCAACTGCGCTCCTGCAGTGGTTTGAGAGTATCGAGAGCACATTCAGACATGTTCAGTGTCCGAATGCGCGTAAGGTTGAATTTGCTTCGAGCGTGTTTGAGAAGCGAGCGCTTACCTGGTGGAATGGTGTTATGTGCGATAGGGGTACCGAGGTGGCATTAGCACAGACATGGGATGAGCTTCGAGCTCTCCTGATGAAGGAGTTTTGTCCCCGTCACGAAATTCGGGTGTTGGAGCGAGAGTTTGACGATTTAAAGCAAGATGGGGCTGAACATCGTGCGTACATGGATCGTTTTGAGGAACTCAGTCTATTGTATCCCACTATGGTTACCCCTCTGGAAAAAGCGATCGAGAGATATATCGATGGTTTACCCGATTCTATTCTGGATATTGTGACCGGTGTTAACCCTACTACCCTTCGTCAAGCAATCGAGTTATCTGCTACCCTGACTGAGACTCAAGTCAGGAAGGGTAAACTCACCCGCAAGGGTGACGAAAAGAAGGCGACTGATTCTGGAAAGGACAAGAAAAAGGGTGAGGAAGGTGAGACTTCGAAGAAATCAAGGAAGCGAAAGGGTGCCCAGAATTTTGCTGTTACGGCACAGACTGATCAGAAACCACCGGCTCAACCTCCTACGAAGAAGGCGTATGCAGGTACCGCACCTCATTGTGCACGCTGCAACGGTCATCACGTTGCACAACAAGCTTGCATGCAATGCACAACGTGTGGAAAACTTGGGCATTCGGCCAATATTTGTCGTCTAGGACAAAATCAGGCCGCTCAAATTCAAGCTCCGGTTCAAGGGAATGCTGCGAGATTCCCACCGGGTTCATGTTTCAACTGTGGGGAGTTTGGTCACTTCCGCAACAACTGTCCGAGACTGGTGAATGCAAATGCGAATGCTAATGCAAACCCGAATACGAACGTCAACGTCAATGTGAATCCAGCACGTGGACGAGTGTATAACATCAACGAGGCAATCAATGATGCAGCAGTGAACAATTAGTATTTTGTAATTCCTCTGGTTGTTATCTTTTAACATTTAAAGACAATGCGGTTGTTATATAAATAAAAATTTGTGGTTTTTATTTTTTTTAACCAATGCAATTGTATGAATGTTTGATGCAACCTTACGATATCAACACAAAGACAAACTACTCGTGTGGTTCTGTCATTTTTATGATCACTTGTGATCTCCCCAAGAACCTTAAACGCTTGTTTCTTTTAAGAAACAAAAGCCCAAAGCTATCTACGAAAGAGATATGATGCTTTTCTAGCACATGTCACCGAGGAGAAACTCAAGAGCAAGGATATTCAGGATATTCCGACTGTTCGGTTTTCCTGATGAACTGCATGGTTTGCCTCCAGTTTGTCAAGTCGAGTTTCATTTTGACCTTGTACCCAGTGCCAACCCGATTGCACAAGCACCTTATCGTCTTGCACCGTCGGAGATGCAAGAGTTATCGAAACAGCTTCAAGAATTATTTGATAAAGGATTCATCCGACCGAGCTTTTCACCTTGGGGAGCTCCTGTCCTCTTCGTGAAAAAGAAAGATGGATCTTTTCGAATGTGTATCGATTATCGTAAGCTTAATAAGCTCACCATCAAGAATCGATATCCCCTACCTCGAATTGATGATCTCTTCGAATAGCTGCAGGGTGCTTCATGCTTTTCCAAGATCGATTTGCGTTCTGGGTATCATCAACTTCGTATTCTCGAAGAAGATATTCCCAAAACTGCTTTCCACACAAGAAATGGGCATTTCGAGTTACTGTCATGCCTTTTCGTTTGACGAATGCTCCAGCTATCTATATGGACTTAATGAATAGAGTCTGCAAGCCTTATTTGGATCAGTTCGTCATTGTTTTTATTGATGACATCTTGATTTATTCAAAGACCCGAGCCGATCACGAGCAACACCTTCGTTTGACATTGGAACCCCTAAAGAAGGAACAAACTTTTCGCTAAATCCTCCAAGTGGAAATTTTGGCTTAAAGAAGTTCAGTTTTTGGGTCATGTAGTCAATGTCACACCCCGATATTTCCACATATTACCGGTGGGCCCGGTGGGGAGTATCGTGACGTAGTTGATATCATCATAGTCAAACAACACAATATATAAATGCACAGCGGAAGCAAAAGATAGATTCATTTCAACTTTAATAAATTGTAATATCAGGTATCACAAATAGTCGAAACAGATCCACAGGCGGATCAAAAATAAAGAGGAAACATTGTTCAACAGTTTTATGACATCCAAGCTTGCGAGACTTATTGTGGACGCTAGGAGAAAGCCAGCCTAGTTCGAGTAGTACCTGCACTTAACCTTTTTGGGAAAATACGTCAGTTTACACTGGTAAATACAATTTAACTGACACATTTTGAAAAGTTTAATAAAATTGATTTGAATGCACGTGGCACAAAATATCTTTTATAACTTGGGATAATTATTTGAATATAATCTTGTAAAAGAATTACATGTTCCTTGTGCGTTCAGTAGCCCAATCTGTAGACCGGGTTAAAGATTAATAGACACACCACATTATTAATTTAGGCACTGACGGGTGTACGCCTACACCTCGTGCTTAGGTCGTGGCCATTTCGTAAAATGATGCCAAGGATATCCGGGACATGGTCATTAACCCCCCAAAGGCTTTAAGCAAACAAAACATTTCCAAACAGAGCATATCAATGGTTTAACCTCTATTCGATTAAAGATTCAATGCCCGACCAAGCGGTATTTTATATACCATACCCCAAGCCCGTATAGGGAAAATAAGTTAAAAGTATTTACCTGAGCTAAATATAAATTCAATCTCAGCCGTATACCACCAAGCAAGTACAGATAGCTTTTACTGGGCTCCTAAATCTGGAACGAAGGTTTTTAATAACCTATTAGATTCCTAACGGGTCTTAATTAAGCCTAAGCTTAGACCGGTTAGTTTTTAAAGGGAGATACGGTTCAAAACGCATGATTAAGCGAAGACCGTATTAGAATGTGGTTTAGGCCCAACAAGTTTGTATACTTGTTTAATATGGGTAAACTAAACACATCCTGGATTTTGGGACAAAATGATAAGGTTTGACCCGTTTCGGCTAATTTATGCAAACTAGTTACATAGACCGATCCGAACGCGAAAAGTGCGTAACGGGTAACCAAATGAATCATGAACATGTTTCCTAAGTTAGTATGCCCTAAATATGTTGTGATATCAGTAGGATACCTTCCGTTATGCCCAAAATGAATTTAAACACAAACTATGCCCCGTAGGGGCATTTTGGTCATTTTAAAGTTTATAAAAGAGTTTAATTATAAATCTGAGTTTCAGGTCTGATATAATCAGTAAAAATACTCACTTTAATAGTTTATATCAGTAGGGTATTGTATATATGTGAAATTTATCTTTTATAACCAACCTATGCTCCGTAGGGGCATTTTGGTAATTTCACTTAAGCATAAAAGGTCAAATTTAGAAATCTGAGTTTAGAACTTTTACCTACTGTTAAAATATAATAATTTACTTAAAACATCAGTAGGTATTAAGCCTTATACATTTAAAATGGTTTTAATACATACTATGCGTTTAAAACGCGTAAAAAGGTAGTTTTAAGCGATTTTCGGGTTTTATAAGATAAGCTGATCTTTTTATTATTCCAGAAGGCTTAAAATATTTTATTTATCATATAAAATCAGTAGAAAAGGTTTGGTATCAAAATGGTTTGTAAAACTCATTTTATAGCCCTAAAAGGGCAAAACCGGCAATTACCGAATCAAGCTTAAAACCCTATGTTATGCTCATCCTAAAAATAATTAAAAATCTTCAAAAATCCCAAAATATTATTTTATATCAGTGGGTAAAAAGTTTGGTATCAAAAATTGGGTTTAGATAGGCTATATGCTAATTATGCTGTTTTATTAATAAAAAGCTTCCTAATTACGCTATTGAGCATAACTCCTAATCTAGACCTCAAACTGATGTGAAAATTTAGGAATATGTTTATATATCAGTAGTAAAGGTTTCTATTCTTTCACATTTTCAAAAATATCATTTTATGGTCAAAAGGGCATAACGGTCAACATTTAGGCATATAACGGAAACATGCATGAACTAGGATAATTAAGGAACCAAGTTGTATAACCTCAGAGGGTTATACTAACATATAATATGGTCCTAAAGGAATCCTAAGGCATATCTAAACTAAGCTAAATCGGGTCAGAACTGAAAGTCAAAGCAAAAGTCTACTTTTGCGACTTTCGGTTCCGAACCGAGCCTATACTCAAAATCGTCAGGTTGAACATGGTTAAACATGTTCGTATATTAATTACCAAGTTATTTAAGTGTTAAAACATGTTCCATAACTTCAGTATTATTAGTTATGAATTTATTTGAAAAGACTGACCCGTTTGACTTTTTATTAAGAAGTTTGACCCGACAATTGACTGAGTAAACGTGGTAATTAGGAGGTATAGTCACAAGAGACTAAAACCATCGTGATTACGCTCACGTTATGAAGTTCAAATGAACTTCATGTTGACCATAAACTGGTCAAAGCAGAAAGTCAAACACAGTTTGACTTTCACGCGAAAAAAGAACGAAAGAGGACTTACAACGGGTCCAAGAATGGAAATGTAGATCCAACTTGCTCAGGTATGAGGTGCTAAGCCCCAACTTAGAGCAATAGATCAGATTGTGTGAGTTGCAACAATGAGGAGCTTGGGTATTTATAGGATTTCTAGGACCGTTAGGATCGTTCCTCGAAAAACGAGCTTCGATCTCATCCGTACACATGTGCAGATGGTTTTGTGAAACCATGGGAGCCCCTAGTTTCATTAAAACCATGTGCAAATGAGGGGAACAGCTGGAACAAGCTGGAAATTAGATTTTTCATTTTGGTCCCTTCCTAAGATAACTATGGCAGAATGACAATTTTGGTCCCTAAACTTCAGAATCTTGCATTTCGGCTCATTTTTGACACGTTAAGCCCCGTTAACCTCATTTCAAGGCTCTAAAATGAAGTTAAAGTATAGGGAACTCAAAACATGCTAAAAATATCTTGGATGTCGGTTCGTTTGGTCGTACGGTTGCGTTGTTCGGTTAATTACGACGGAAGTCGTAATGAACGCAAAAACGATCCAAATTACGCGACGAATGGAATTTTATCATGCCAATCACTAAAATAAAATATTTTAATGATTACATAAATTTTTGGGTGTCCGGAGATATTCAGAATGTGAGATATGCGCGAAAATGCAAACTTGTGCACTTTTTGACACTTTTAGTCCCTGGTGGACTTGAAAGTTTATTTTTGCGCACCAAACACCTCTAAGCCTATATCTAAGTTATATAAAGGATAATTAGGGTATTTTTAACTCATGGTCATATTCCGGAAGGTCCGTTACCATACGAATCGGCATACTTTTGCCGTTTGACGCAATTAGTCCTTTAATTGCGCAAAGTAGCGCGAAATGCCGTTTAATGATGTCCAAGCCTCCCATGGCCCATATTGATCATTCCCAAGCATATAAATAAATGTTACTACGCTCTAGTTTGTTTAAATGGTCACTGAAAGGCGTAGATTCAAAAGTTGACACTTTAGGTCCCTCTATTGCGCAAACTTGCGCATCTCATCATTTAATAGCATTGAAGCCTCATCTAACCCATATTTGGCATTCTTGAAAGTATTATTAAACATCACGATGCTTTGGGTTCGCTAAAAGGTCATTCAGATGTATAATTAAACATATTGACACTTTTAGTCCCTCTAACTTGCAAAGTTGCGCGTAACCTTACTTATAGGCATAAAAACCTTAGACGGCCAATAATTGGCATTCCCAAGAGTATAATTAAATATGATGAAGCTCCCAGTTTGTTAAAGGTCACTCAGAGGTAAGAATTAACATGTTGACGCTTTTAACCCTTCATTGCGCAAACTTTCAATTAATTCCGCAAACGGCTACACTCGTTCGCCAAGTGGTTCATTTGTGAACATAATATCGTGAGAGGTTATTTATAAACTTATTTTAGGTATGCTAACACTTCCAGTCCTTTCATAATCAAAGTTTTCGACTTTTCAAAAAATTAGTCCCTTAAATTCAATGTTTGACTTCATTATGGTTTATTACACGTGTCAATACATCATTGGACGTGATTTTACCAGGTGTTACATCCTCACCCCCTTAAAAGAAATCTCGACCTCGAGATTTGCTAAAATGCTGGAAGTACTTTTTTTCACATAATGGACTTAACTCCTATAACATATCTGGAGCCTCTCCAAGCTCCCAATTTGACCTCCATAATAGGTACACGTATCCTTTTTGAAGCTTCTTAACCTATCGATCCTCAATCGACGCAGGTTTCTCATCATATCATAAATCTGCATATCATTATGTGATAGTGCTTCTCGACTTATTGGTGAAACACATCCTTAAATCATTAGTGTGTAATGTATTGCGAGCTCCGCCAAGTTCCTTAAATAGGTTTTAGTTTATGATCCATCTGATCTTGATACATTCGATTCCCTCGAATGATTCTATATATATTCAGAGCTTAACTAGCCTGATAATTAACAAATTGGCACACCCTTCCAAGGTGATATCTTTTGTTGAACCTTATTCCTTAACAAGAACTTAGGAGGGTTGCTACTTTAATTAATCTTTGATTTTTCTGCCGAATACTGGAAACTTATAGAAGATTATGGATTTGTATGATCTTATTCGTTGTTTCCAATGCAACTTTCAGATCCTGATAATTAGACTTACTAATCTTTTGTCTAACAATAGATGTTTAACATTCCACCTATGCAAGGTCTCCAAAGAAGCAGCCTTGATACTTACATAACAACTATTATAGAAAAACTTATTTTAAGGTGAGATGGTTATTCCAACCACTGTTTAAAACTAATCTTAAGGAATAGCTAATCCTTGCCTTTAGTCGAACAAATCGACGATCCTGGGCAGCTGATGGCAATTCTTAATGTTGCCTAATTAGGGTTGCGGTAATCAATGCATAAGCAAAATGAACCGTCTTTCTTAATTAACTGTACCGAATTCTCAGAATATTGAGTTAGGCTATATGAATCCTATATTTTAAAACTTACTTAAATCAGGGTTTCGATTCCTCCAATGATGGTACTAGCCGTCTTGGAGATTTCATAATAATACAGCCCTAAATGGGATATAAGTCTTAACTCTACTAGCCTTTCAGGAGGTAAACAGGGTAATCTCTGGAGAAGATGACCAAGGTATAAGGAGATTACAGAGATTTTTCCAAATCTCAGGCTCCAATTCATCTATCATAGTCTGTGTCAGATAAGAGACATATTTATGTTACGAGTCCACGAATTCCTTAATCGGAGACATTTACTTGGACAATTCCATTCTGGATATCTTCTTTGAATACCATTAGTTGACTTTAGTACCATATGACCATCGAGATATCTTTGTGGTCCCATGCATTAAACCTCCATACTGATCAGGCATGGAAGCAATCTATGGAACATATTAAGATACACCAATCCTCATATGGCGCTTTTTATCATACCGCCTGGTATTCGTAATCGATAGAGATTAAAGAGATATCAACTATATATGCTGACGCACTTCCTCAAGAAAGAGGATACTTCAAAATTCTACGACTGAAGGCTTCTGACAGGAACAGAAGAAATGGTTCTTATGGTTTCGCCTGTAAGTTTTACCTTACACTTAATATCTGGGGTTCTTACGGGGAGATTTCTAAAAGTTTGTTAAGCTTATGATCTTATGAGAGACTTAGCAGCACCTGAACCCAAACGTAACTCTTAGCAATAAAATCACAATAAGGAAGTTATCTGGTGTCATATTAATGTGAACTGCCTCTAATCATACCACAGGAGGGTTAAGCGCCTCCGTTCTTAATCCTATTAAACTTAGCTGTAAAATCTTTGGCAATTTCTAGGGCAGTCTCAGCTTTGACTGGTTATTCTTTAATCTACACAATGTGAGTAATTGAGGTAGATCCATAATGGATTTATAATGAACAGGCTTGAAATCTTAGTGTGCCCTCTTATTGCCGATGCTAACCACCAATAATTATTTGCATTAAGCTTAGATTTTGGGTAAACTGAATAGCGTACTATCTCAGTCAATGAATTAAAATTTGTCACATACTATTGACAGTCTATGACTTTTATGGTGAGAGTCAGAAAATTCTTATTCCATCTTTTGCCATTTTTTTTTTTTTGCGAAGCGGATAATAGGTTTTTCTAATAAGGTCCTTAAAACTTGGTCCATCTCATATTGTATAAGAGGATCTTTCTTGTGGACTTCATTAATGTCCTCGTTAATCAAGGGTATTGCCATCGAATGACTGAGATGTATACCTCACCGTGTCCTTTCCAGCATAACCGCTGATACACCTAATGGTTTCTACTTCATTCAACAATTTCCTGCAATCGATGGCCCCTTTTTACTATTGAAGTCTCTTGACTTCCAAGAGACGAAGTACTTTTAAGTACATCCTAAAAGGAATGGGCTCCTTGCCACATATGATTTTGTTTGGGTTATTCTTCGCATTTGAAGTATGAATAAAGCTTTTCTTATGAGCAGCGACATGTGTTTTAGAGCAAAACAGCATTCGGCTACTTGAACCTTTTCATGACTTTTCTCATAGCCTTCCTATCAGCTGTGTTAATTACAGTTTTGGAGATTTACTCCCTTAACATTGAGGTTCACATTTGATGCACCATTAACATTTGTCGCATCTCTAGCATCGCGACTGTTGTTTGTCTCTTCTGAGTTTTTCCATACTCGAATCTTTGGTATTAAATACCATATTCAACAAGTGTTTAGGCAATCCATACCCAGTGTCTCCTTGAATTTTCAAAGGCTTACCATAAGGAGTCTTGATAACTACTTGCTTCTTATCACACACAATATGGGCTTGATTTTTAAGACGACCAATTCATACCTATCACTATATTGAGTCCCTCTTGTTTTAACGGAAACAAAGACAGCGGAAAGTATGATTCCTAATGGATATAAAACATCCATCAAATATTTCTGAAGCAGTCTCTGAGGTACTATCGGACAATTCTACTTTATACTTAACGCTTAGAGTTTTAACAGGAAAATTTAATGATTTAAAAAATCTATTGTCTATGAAAGACTTATCTGCACCTGGATCAAATAATACTCTAGCATAAACGTCATTGATCAGGAAAGTACCTGTTGTGACGTTGTTATCTTGAACGGCCTCTTGAGCATTCATTTGAGAGTCCTCATCTTTGGTCTTCCTAGCCTCTCCAGGCTTCTTGGTTTTATTTGGGAAATTTGTCTTGATGTGCCCTTTCTCATTGCAACCATAGCAGGTTGCGTCTTCCAACTTCTTGCAATCCAAGGTCTTATGCTCCCTGGACTTGCAGATTCCACAGGGTAGAGGCTGAGGTTCAAATCTGCATTTCCCGAGGTGGTATTTCCTACAGCTTTTGCATCTGGTCTTTTCACCTGAATGCTGGTTGTCCTTCAAGTCCTTGCATTCATGGGTCTTGTGATCCATCTCCTTACAGATGACACATCCCCTGGTCTGATCATAGAAACATTTTCCAAAGTGCTTCTTCCCGCAGGTTTTACATTCGGGTTTTGCCTTCTTTGGTTTGGACTGGTTATAGCTTGAACCGGTCTTACCCTTTTTGAACCCCTTATTCGGGGTATTATCGCACTTTCGCTTATGATCCTTTAATACACGGTCCACGGCTTTGTTTACAGCTGTATCCAACATAGCCTGTAACTCGGTGCCCGTTAAGTTCAGTCTTGCATTATTATTCTGATCAACCGGATGATTATGAGCTTCAGATGAGTCGGCCATGGTGAAGTTTTGAAGGCTACAATCCAAGTAGTAATAATTTATTTAATTATACAGGGAGTCGTCGAGTTTGATGATTAAATAGCTATGGTGCAAATAAACCATATAAGCTAATAGATAGTATTAAATTTATTTGATTATGTTTTGCCTAGGTTTTTAAATAAACCATCTTTGGCGTTTAAACGGAATATGATCCTTCATATTTATTAGACAGTGGACATAAGTCACGATTGTCAATGTCGTACTGACATTTTATATATAGCACAAGGGCTTGTTCCAAAGGACCTTTTGATGGCATAGTGGCCTTGTCACTAGGGAAATTTTTAAACATAATAAATGATTCCTTTGGATCGGAAAATTTCATAGTTCATTGTCTTGACAAGAAGTTATGAAATAAAACTATCTTTTCTATGTACACATCTTTGTCCGTAGGCATACATTCCAAATGAATGTTTTGATGTATGCATCATGTTCGACGTTTATTAGCCATGATTCCTCTTGATCATTTACGCTAAATAAGGGGTTTGGAAATTCCTAATATAAAGATGACAAGTGTGATTTTATCGCATCACTGTTGTCAGGAGTGTTAACATGTTTTCAGATGCTAACAAGGATCTGAATCTCTTTTAAACAGGTTTTACCATCATAGCCAGGTCTTTAATGACATTCAAGCTAGGTTATACCCTTTAAGATTCTTTTTAATATGAATACTGGCAGAAAAAGAATGATATTTATTTCATTCAGGGTTTTCATTATAATCATCCTAGATTTAATTAAAATATAACTATGGCGCAAAAAGGCCAAGTCACAAGGGCAACTTTAAATTATAAACCATGATTTTGTAGAATCAAGGTATTTAGGCTCGAACGTTGTTCATGCCTTTTTTGGACAGGGAGTTGTAGGCTACGACTGTCTTTTGTCTTATATGACAATGAATACGGCCCCGTAAGCATTACATCCCTAACGGATGCTTAATTCACCAAATAAGAAAGGATTTCGGGAGAATCCAGTATAAGGATGATTTATGTGATTGAATCACATTTGCCAGGAATGTTAACAAGGATTTGAATCTTTTGAATAGGTTCTACCATCTTGGCCTTGTCTGAAATGACATATAGGCTAGGTTGTACTTTTAAGATTCTTTTTAATATTTAACGCAGAACAATCCTAAAATGAGATGTTAATAAGGATCTGAATCTAATTGAGGAACTGCCATCTTGGCCCCGTTCTTAAAATGATACATGGGCTAGGTCTTGTTCTTTTTAGATTTTGCCATTTTATTATAATGGTAGATCTTATAAAAGGAATGATGCTTTTCATTTATTTCATATGTTATATTCATATATATTGATAAAATGAAATTTTGATAAGTATTCCAATGATTTTAAAAGAGGTACAGAATTGCCCTGAACAGGACTTGAAAGGAATAATGTTGTCCTCGAAGGGACTGAAAGATAGATATGTCCTTATAAGGACTACTAAGGAAACGATCTTCAGCAAAAGGAGTTTCTTCTTCATTTTATTTCTGAATGCTTTCTCCTTGGTTGCACGTTAATCCTAGTCGTAGTACGAAGCTCGGCCTTCCCTAGGCTTCAAATGGGGAGAATTTCCATTATGGCTTCTTTGCTTGGCGACATATTAAAATATATAGAATTTAAAGCAATAATTCTCCGAATAGAGCTGAGAGTATTCCTATGTTAAGTCTAGACTCAGAAGGTCGAGGAATGTGCTACTATGTCATTGAGATTAAACACAAAAGGCTAGTGTTTAAGTCACTCAATGTTGGCTCTGATACCAACCTGTCACACCCCGATATTTCCACGTATTACCGGTGGGCCCGGTGGGGAGTATCGTGACGTAGTTGATATCATCATAGTCAAACAACACAATATATAAATGCACAGCGGAAGCAAAAGATAGATTCATTTCAATTTTAATAAATTGTAATATCAGGTATCACAAATAGTCGAAACAGATCCACAGGCGGATAAAAAATAAAGAGGAAACATTGTTCAACAGTTTTATGACATCCAAGCTTGCGAGACTTATTGTGGACGCTAGGAGAAAGCCAGCCTAGTTCTAGTAGTACCTGCACTTAACCTTTTTGGGAAAATACGTCAGTTTACACTGGTAAATACAATTTAACAGACTCATTTTGAAAAGTTTAATAAAATTGATTTGAATGCACGTGGCACAAAATATCTTTTATAACTTGGGATAATTATTTGAATATAATCTTGTAAAAGAATTACATGTTCCTTATGTGTTCAGTAGCCCGATCTGTAGACCAGGTTAAAGATTAATAGACACACCACATTATTAATTTAGGCACTGACGGGTGTACGCCTACACCCCGTGCTTAGGTCGTGGCCATTTCGTAAAATGATGCCAAGGATATCCGGGACATGGTCATTAACCCCCCAAAGGCTTTAAGCAAACAAAACATTTCCAAACAGAGCATATCAATGGTTTAATCTCTATTCGATTAAAGATTCAATGCCCGACCAAGCGGTATTTTATATACCATACCCCAAGCCCGTATAGGGAAAATAAGTTAAAAGTATTTACCTGAGCTAAATATAAATTCAATCTCAGCCGTATACCACCAAGCAAGTACAGGTAGCTTTTACTGGGCTCCTAAATCTGGAACGAAGGTTTTTAATAACCTATTAGATTCCTAACGGGTCTTAATTAAGCCTAAGCTTAGACCGGTTAGTTTTTAAAGGGAGATATGGTTCAAAACGCATGATTAAGCGAAGACCGTATTAGAATGTGGTTTAGGCCCAACAAGTTTGTATACTTGTTTAATATGGGTAAACTAAACACATTCTGGATTTTGGGACAAAATGATAAGGTTTGACCCGTTTCGGCTAATTTATGCAAACTAGTTACATAGACCGATCCGAACGCGAAAAGTGCGTAACGGGTAACCAAATGAATCATGAACAGGTTTCCTAAGTTATTATGCCCTAAATATGTTGTGATATCAGTAGGATACCTTCCGTTATGCCCAAAATGAATTTAAACTCAAACTATGCCCCGTAGGGGCATTTTGGTCATTTTAAAGTTCATAAAAGAGTTTAATTATAAATCTGAGTTTCAGGTCTGATATAATCAGTAAAAATACTCACTTTAATAGTTTATATCAGTAGGGTATTGTATATATGTGAAATTTATCTTTTATAACCAACCTATGCACCGTAGGGGCATTTTGGTAATTTCACTTAAGCATAAAAGGTCAAATTTAGAAATCTGAGTTTAGAACTTTTACCTACTGTTAAAATATAATAATTTACTTAAAACATCAGTAGGTATTAAGCCTTGTACATTTAAAATGGTTTTAATACATACTATGCGTTTAAAACGCGTAAAAAGGTAGTTTTAAGCGATTTCCTGGTTTTATAAGATAAGCTGATCTTTTTATTATTCCAGAAGGCTTAAATTATTTTATTTATCATATAAAATCAGTAGAAAAGGTTTGGTATCAAAATGGTTTGTAAAACTCATTTTATAGCCCTAAAAGGGCAAAACCGGCAATTACCGAATCAAGCTTAAAACCCTATGTTATGCTCATCCTAAAAATAATTAAAAATCTTCAAAAATCCCAAAATATTATTTTATATTAGTGGGTAAAAAGTTTGGTATCAAAAATTGGGTTTAGATAGGCTATATGCTAATTATGTTGTTTTATTAATAAAAAGCTTCCTAATTACGCTATTGAGCATAACTGCTAATCTAGACCTCAAACTGAAGTGAAAATTTAGGAATATGTTTATATATCAGTAGTAAAGGTTTCTATTCTTTCACATTTTCAAAAATATCATTTTATGGTCAAAAGGGCATAACGGTCAACATTTAGGCATATAACGGAAACATGCATGAACTAGGATAATTAAGGAACCAAGTTGTATAACCTCAGAGGGTTATACTAACCTATAATATGGTCCTAAAGGAATCCAAAGGCATATCTAAACTAAGCTAAATCGGGTCAGAACTGAAAGTCAAAGAAAAAGTCTACTTTTGCGACTTTCGGTTCCGAACCGAGCCTATACTCAAAATCGTCAGGTTGAACATGGTTAAACATGTTCTTATATTAATTACCAAGTTATTTAAGTGTTAAAGCATGTTCCATAACTTCAGTATTATTAGTTATGAATTTATTTGAAAAGACTGACTCGTTTGACTTTTTATTAAGAAGTTTGACCCGACAATTGACTGAGTAAACGTGGTAATTAGGAGGTATAGTCACAAGAGACTAAAACCATCGTGATTATGCTCACGTTATGAAGTTCAAATGAACTTCATGTTGACCATAAACTGGTCAAAGCAGAAAGTCAAACACAGTTTGACTTTCACGCGAAAAGAGAACGAAAGAGGACTTACAACGGGTCCAAGAATGGAAATCTAGATCCAACTTGCTCAGGTTTGAGGTGCTAAGCCCTAACTTAGAGCAATAGATCAGATTGTGTGAGTTACAACAATGAGGAGCTTGGGTATTTATAGGATTTCTAGGACCGTTAGGATCGTTCCTCGAAAAACGAGCTTCGATCTCATCCGTACACATGTGCCCATGGTTTTGTGAAACCATGGGAGCCCATAGTTTCATTAAAACCATGTGAAAATGAGGGGAACAGCTGGAACAAGCTGGAAATTAGATTTTACATTTTGGTCCCTTCCTAAGATAACTATGGCAGAATGACAATTTTGGTCCCTGAACTTCAGAATCTTGCATTTCGGCTCATTTTTGACACGTTTAAGCCCCGTTAACCTCATTTCAAGGCTCTAAAATGAAGTTAAAGTATAGGGAACTCAAAACATGCTAAAAATATCTCGGATGTCGGTTCGTTTGGTCATACGGTTGCGTTGTTCGGTTAATTACGACGTTAGTCGTAATGAACGCAAAAACGATCCAAATTATGCGACGAATGGAATTTTATCATGCCAATCACTAAAATAAAATATTTTAATGATTACATAAATTTTTGGGTGTCCGGAGATATTCAGAATGTGAGATATGCGCGAAAATGCAAACTTGTGCACTTTTTGACACTTTTAGTCCCTGGTGGACTTGAAAGTTTATTTTTGCGCACCAAACACCTCTAAGCCTATATCTAAGTTATATAAAGGATAATTAGGGTATGTTTAACTCATGGTCATATTCCGGAAGGTCCGTTACCATACGAATCGGCATACTTTTGCCGTTTGACGCAATTAGTCCTTTAATTGCGCAAAGTAGCGCGAAATGCCGTTTAATGATGTCCAAGCCTCCCATTGCCCATATTGATCATTCCCAAGCATATAACTAAATGTTACTACGCTCTAGTTTGTTTAAATGGTCACCGAAAGGCGTAGATTCAAAAGTTGACGCTTTAGGTCCCTCTATTGCGCAAACTTGCGCATCTCATCATTTAATAGCATTGAAGCCTCATCTAACCCATATTTGGCATTCTTGAAAGTATTATTAAACATCACAATGCTTTGGGTTCGCTAAAAGGTCATTCAGAGGTATAATTAAACATATTGACACTTTTAGTCCCTCTAACTTGCAAAGTTGCGCGTAACCTTACTTATAGACATAAAAACCTTAGACGGCCAATAATTGGCATTCCCAAGAGTATAATTAAATATCATGAAGCTCCCAGTTTGTTAAAGGTCACTCGGAGGTAAGAATTAACATGTTGACGCTTTTAACCCTTCATTGCGCAAACTTTCAATTAATTCCGCAAATGGCTACACTCGTTCGCCAAGTGGTTCATTTGTGAACATAATATCGTGAGAGGTTATTTATAAAATTATTTTAGGTATGCTAACACTTCCAGTCCTTTCATAATTAAATTTTTCGACTTTTCAAAAAATTAGTCCCTTAAATTCAATGTTTGACTTCATTATGGTTTATTACACGTGTCAATACATCATTGGACGTGATTTTACGAGGTGTTACAGTCAACAAGCAGGGTATTCATGTGGATCCATCCAAATTGCTGCTATTAAGGATTGGATTCCTAGTATGCTTTAAATACCCGTGTCCAAAGATAACAAATTAAAGGTCAAATTAAACAATTATGCGAGTATGCAATTATGCGATTATGTGATTATGTGTTTATGTGTTCTCCTCTATGTTTTTGTGTGATCCGATTGTCAAATCCTCATAGAATCTTCCATATCTTCATATGATGGATTCATAGTAGGATATTCAAAAAAAAGTACTACCTTAAATCCTTATGGGCTTCTACGTGGTAGTTAAGACCCTTGGGTTATATAGCACCATTCCTTGATTCGAAGAGAGACCCTTGAGTGGTCTAGTTAAAGATTGATTCAGATTCTGGTTAAGAGTGGCATGTGATGATACAACTGAAATGACCCTATGGTGGTCCAGTCACACTCATCACAGGATCATTCATTTGGTTTTCCCCTACACATTATCAAATGCACTGTGTGGACTATGCAAGGAATTACGTAATTATGGACGCGTACATAATTATAAAAATTCAGTGCACGGAAACCACAGTAAGATTTAACATGTGTAAGAACCAATAGTGACGACAATAACGAAACGTGAACAATGTAATGGAGGTACGGTGGACGCACCAATGACGCTTCATATACTTGTATATAAGTGTCCCTCTTACATTGCAAGCATAATGTTATTTAAAGTTACTAGAAGTTCAGAACCCTAACCAGTGTTGTTTTATCTTTCAACTTCATGTTTCGAACTCTCACAAGTTTCCTCTAATTAAATTTCGGGACGAAATTTCCTGAAGTAGGGGAGACTGTGACACCTGTGCCTCCACGGCCATCGAACGAATACCAAATCAATGAAATATTGTATTTCATACTTGGGATTTGTATACATATGTGTATCATTTGCACATATCGATTCCTGTCCGATTTCGAGCTTTAAATCACTTCCTGGAAGGTTACACGCGCACTGATGCGTAAATATAACAAGTTTAATGCAACAAACACTCCGGGATAGTGACCTAGGCTTAACATACCATAAATAACCTTTATATAACTTAGAAATAAGTTTTGGATGGTTTGGTGTGTTGGAATCAAGTTTATTCGCTTACAGGGACTAATTTTGACAAACTGTGAAAGTATGCCGATTTATACAGTAACGAACATTCCGGAACATGACCATAAGTTAAACATACCCTAAATATCCTTTACATAGCTTAGAAATAGGCTTTGAAGGGTTCGGTATTCTAAAACAAACTTTATTGATCAATAGGGACTAAAAGCGTCAAAAAATGCACAAGTTTGCACTTTCGCGCATATCTTACGTTCTGAATACATCCGGACATCGAAAAATTTATGTGATCATTAAAATATTATGTTTTAGTGATTGGCTTGTCAAAAATCCATTCGTCGCGCAATTTGGACCGTTTTTGCGTCCGTTACGACGTCCGTCGTAATTAACCGAACAACGCAACCGTACGGTCAAACAAACCGACATCCGAGATATTTTTGAGCATATTTTAAGTCCCTTATACTTTAACTTCATTTTAGAGCTTTGAAATGGGGTTAACGGGGCTTAAACGTGTCAAAAATGCATCAAAAACCAAGATTTGAGCTGCAGGGGCCTGTTCTGCCATTTTTGAAACTGTCTGGTCTGCAAGGTCCTTACGGACCGTAAGGTTCTCAGTCTTACGGTCCGTAAGCAGGGGTCAGATCAGCAGAAACTTCTAAACAGCCTGTTAACAGCTGTTACCCACTCCTAATCTCAATTCCACATGTTACCTGATCATGGGGGGCCAATTGATGTTCCATAACATTCGAACAAGTGTAGGGATGTGAATAAAGCCCGGTTTTCAAGAAACGATCCTAACGGTGGTCCATTTCCTATAAATACCCACCTTATGTTTCATTCATTCCTCACAAAATCTGATCTAAGTGCTCTAAGTTGAAGCCTTTGCTTCATACCTGAGCTATTTGGATCAAGATTAGCTTACGGGGACCCTTTGTAAGTGTTCCTTCGTTCTTTTATCGCTTTTTGAGTCCGAAAGTCAAACTATGTTTGACTTTCTGCATTGACCAGTGTATGGTCAACACGAAGTTCGTGTGAACTTCATAACGTGAGCGTAATCACGATGGTTATAGTCCCTAGTGACTATACCTACTGATTACCACGTTATCTAGGCTCAGTGACGAGTCATAGTTTCGGCCAAAATGCGCCTTTACACGTATTTTGTAACCAAACTACTCTAGGATATCAAAACCGTTTGTTTTGATGTCAAAACCTATTTTTCTAAACATGTTCTAGCATGTTTAGCTCGTCACTCTTTAGTTTAGTGCTTATGTAGTGTCGTAAGTCAAGCAGACTAAACACCCGCTTAGACTTTCGAACACGACCCGTTTGGTCGATCTTAGGATCCGACCAAACATGTTTAGTAGCATAGGGAATAACCTTCCAAGGTTATACCTTATGGTCACTTAGGTTTAATTAGTTGTATGATAGGTAGTTTATATGCCTTAGGTAAATGACCAAAATGCCCTTATCATGCATAATTGGTAATTAAGCATATGTAACACAAACTTTTGTCACTTAATTAATTATGCAACATATTTAATCATGTTTAGGCATATAATACTTGTCATAGGACTAGTTAGACGGCTCGAACGCGCTTCTGCGCGAACGACACGTTAAAGTAGCTTAAGCTACCTTAATGGGTCACAATGGGTCGAAAGCACTTAGGTTAGGTTTCGATTTAGGATATAGACTTTGTTAAACCATGTCATATGAGTTCCAATACTCATTTGGTTTACAAAACCTCATCCTATCCGATCTTCCGACTTAGGCCCGGTTTATTTATATAGTTGTTAGATTGCCGATTGATTCCGTGCTCCCTCTAGCTTTGCTTGGTTGTTGTTCAAGACCTCTAAGCATTCTCAGGCGAGTACATTGTTCCCCTATTTTACTGTTTTCAATTATTTTGGGGTGATTCATATGTACTAAATGTTTTCGAGGTTTTAACGATGGTTTTCAAAACGATTTTCGATATTGTAACAATGGTTTCAAAAACGAATAAAATGGTTTATATTAAACCAATAACGATTTTCGATTAAGTGAACAAACTTGTTGGTTGTAGTTACATAACAAATGACATTCATTAATTTGGCCGAACCGACCAGTATTAGGTTATGGTACCATAGGATCTGACAAATCCCGTTATTGCACTATACCCATGGTTATGTGTGGGTGTTTTGGGTAACGACTGAATCTGTAATTGTGAATTTACCCTTTGGTGGTTTATTAATGCGAAAAGCGATTGGCGATATAGACGAGTCACGAAGGTTTGAATGTTATTAGCGAGACGACCATATATAAGTTTTCACAATCTAAAACGAGAATGATTTAAACGATTGGTTTTAAAGCGAGGTTCAAACGAATTAAACGATTGGTTTTAAAGTGATGTTCAAACGAATTAAACGATTGGGTAAACGATTGGTTTTAAAGCGATGTTCAAACGAATTAAACGATTGGGTAAACGAATGGTTTTTGGTTAAGTGTTTAGATAACGGGACGGGTGTAATGTGATGAAAGCATGGTGGATACGCCGCTGGTACTTCCTATATATAAGTGTTTTCATCATATTACATATCGTGGTGTTATTTAGTTCACTTGGGTAAACGATTTTTAAACGATGTCTCACAAACGAGGTTTTCGAAATGATATAAACCACACGAGTTTTATTGACGAGATTTATTAACGAGATTTATTAACAAGTTTTATTAACGATTTAATACGAGATGTTTTACAAATTGGTTTTCTAAAACAAAGCGTTTTCGAGTTAAGAATCATGGCTACGAGATTTTATAAATCATAACCAACTTGATTTGAGTTGGTTAATTTTGTCGCAATACTACGCTTTTCAAAACAAGGTTTTTAATTAAGTATTGCAACATGTAAACTAGCCATGAATCCAACACTCTCAAAAACCTATGTACTCGCCAGCATTTCTTTGTTGACTTTGTTTTCACATATGTTTCAGGTGTTATTGAATGATGTTGATTGCTAGGATGCATGCTCACATAGGACTGGACGAGGCCTTAGTGACTTAATAACAATGATAGACTATGTTTTATTTGTTTATTTGGATTTGCCAGACGATGTAAATATTCTGGGTTTAATAAAACGAAACACTTTTTGTATCCATGGTTATGAAACAATGATTCTGTTACAACAGTCCCCGACGATTCCGCCGTGATTTGTTGTTTTACGCGGTCAGGGTGTGACACGTGATCCTAAACTTTGTGATATCATTGTGTGAGTTAAG
This sequence comes from Helianthus tuberosus, assembly GCA_030545235.1. NCBI lineage: Eukaryota > Viridiplantae > Streptophyta > Magnoliopsida > Asterales > Asteraceae > Helianthus > Helianthus tuberosus. The sequence continues at coordinate 2,050,179 of JARYGA010059779.1, forward strand.
AGGAACTGAGATAAACATGCAAACTGCATTATCATTATGGGTGCACACATAATAATAATGTGGGGTGCATGCGAGTCCCAGTAAGGCTTAACAAGTGCGGAAGGGTGTCCTATTCCATTATCAGACATAATGGGAGAATTATGTAATCCATAGAAGTCATAGTGATGGTTGACTTCTACTCGATCGCAATCCTTAACCTTTTCCACTCTTCTTATATAGAATCATGAGCGGACATGGCGAACGCAATGGTGGACGTAGTGGTGGCCGCGGCGGTGGACGTGGCAACATTGTTATGTCCCAGGCAGAACTGACTGATTTAATCAATACTCGTGTGGTTGAAGCCTTAGTAGCTCAGCAGGCTGGCATGATATGTACCAAACGCTCTTCTTTCGTCTTTAGGTCAACCTGCGAATCAGAACCAGAACAATCCGTCTGCTTGCATGTTTAAAACATTCATGGATTGCAAGCCACAGACATTTAGTGGAACCAAAGGATCAGTGGGACTACTTTGTTGGTTCGAGAAAGCCGAGTCAGTTTTTCCTATGTGTAACTGTCCCGCTGGGGACAGGGTGAAGTATGCTACGGGCACACTGGAGGATGGTGCCTTGACTTGGTGGAATGCCCAAGTCCAAATGTTAGGCATTGAGATGGCGAACGCAACTACTTGGGATGATTTCAAAGAGTTAATACGGGAGGAGTACTGTCCCCGTGACGAAATTCAGAAGTTGGAAAACGAGTACTACAACTTGAAGATGGTGGGATCTGAGATCGAGGTCTACACGAAACGATCTCACGAGCTTGCAAACATGTGTCTCAACTTATCACGACCACCACACCAGAGAATCGAGTTGTACGTCAACGGCTTAGCGCCGCTAGTCAAGGGCTTAGTTACTTCAGCCAACCTTGACAACTTGCCACGAATCATCCGTTTAGCTCACAAGATCACCGACCAGGAAGTGGAGCGTGGTCGCTACCACCTCGTAGTGCTACAACTGCTACGACTCACACCACAGAAAACAAGCGTAGATGGAACGATACGGACAAGGTTTCCAACTAAAACCAATCACAGAAGAAGCCAGACAACAGCAACAGTCGTAGTTTCAGCCAGTCGTCCTCTGTTAATCAAAACCAGAGCAGCAACCCAAACCAAGGTTCCTACATGGGGAGGCAGCCAAAGTGTAGCAAGTGCAACTATCATCACCGTGGACCGTGCACCCGAGCTTGTCATAGGTGTGATAAAGTGTGGCATATGGCAAAGGATTGTAGGGCTCCATTTCCAAAGCAACAGCAACAGCAGCCGCAGTAACAACAAAGGCAACAAACCCCACAAAACCAAGGTAATCGGGGGGGATGTTTTCAGTGCAGGGATGAGGACCACATTAGGAGGGATTGCCCTTAGTTGAACCAGAATTCTAATAACAATGGGAATAACAATCGCCAGAATAACCACAATGCGGGGAACAATAATAACCACAACAATGCTGGGAACAACAACAACAACATAAATAATGGTGGTAATGGTGCACGTGGAAGGGTATTTACGATAGGTGCTGGTGATGCTAGGAACGATGGAAATGTCGTGACTGGTATGTTTTATGTGAACAACCTTTTTGCTTCTATATTATTCGACTATGGTGCCGATTGGAGTTATGTGTCCTTGGAGTTTAGTCGATAGTTAGGGTTAACCCTAACACCTCTCAAGACTAAACATGTTGTAGAATTGGCTTATGGCAAGCCAATTGAAGCCTCACATGTCCTCTTAGGGTGCAAACTCGATTTGGTGGGTCAAGTGTTTGACATTGACCTTCTTCCTATTACTCTTGGTAGTTTCGATGTAGTCGTTGGTATGGACTGGTTGTCTAAACACCGTGCTAATATACTCTGTAAAGAGAAAATTATGCGTATTCATCTCCCTAGTGGAGAATCGTTGTCTGTCTAAGGTCATCGGAGTGGTGCAATGGTCGGCATCATTTCCGCTATGAAAGCTCAGAAGTGTGTACGGAAGGGTTATCATGCTATCCTATCGCTTCTTACTGATACTCAGCCCGAAGTAAGGAGGATTGAGGATCTACTAGTTGTTTGCGACTTTCCAGATGTGTTCCCTGAAGAACTTCGAGGCTTGCCTCTACAATGATAGGTGGAATTTCATATTGACCTTACACCAGAAGCAGCCCCGATCGCTCGTGCTCCTTATCGTCTTGCACCAGGGGAGCTGCAAGAGTTGTCTAACCAACTCCAAGAACTGTTGGATAGAGGTTTTATCCGACCTAGTTCTTCGCTTTGGGGAGCCCGATTCCTATTCATAAAGAAGAAAGACGGGTCTTTTCGTATGTGTATTGACTACCGGGAACTCAACAAGGTGACAGTCAAAAACCTTAATCCTCTACCACGCATTGATGATCTGTTTGACCAGCTGCAAGGGTCAAGCTTCTATTCGAAAATCGACATAAGGTCGAGCTATCATCAGATGAGAGTCCGAGAGGAGGATGTTCCTAAGATAGCCTTCTGAACGTGGTACGACCATTACGAGTTTCTTGTCATGCCATTCAGATTAACTAACGCACCAGCGGTATTCATGGATCTCATGAACCATGTATGCAAACCGTATCTCGATGATTTCGTCATTACGTGAACAATGTAATAAGGGCATGGTGGATACGCCGATGGTACTTCCTATATATAAGTGTTCCTTATTACATTGCTAGTGTGACGTTATTTAAGTTACTTGAAATTCAGGACCTTGACCAATGTTGTTTTATCTCCCCGACTCCAAATTTCGAGCACACACAAGTTTCCTATAATAGTCTTCATAGGAAACATTCTCTCTATCCGTTGTTCGAAACTCCAACTCCTTGTCGAAATCACACGCTCTCCATATTTTACTACAACAAGAACATCATTTTGACAATTACATGGCACTCTTGAGGTTCGGTACAATCATACACAAACCTATTGGAATGGAGTTTAAATCTTTGGATCTGAACTCTTCCCTATAAACAACTGACGAGTACAAATAACAAAGTTCGCTGGAAATCCAGACGTGGCCCAGAGTTTTACTTAGGGAACGGAGGATTTATTTGAAAGCGAATCATCCACATCTGTTCCTACAAGTTTCCTCTAAATTAAATTTGTGGACAAAATTTCCTAAAGTAGGGGAGACTGTGACATTTGTGCCATTACGATCATCATACAATTACGAATCCAATGAAATCTTGTGTTCATTCTCGGGAATTGTATAATTATATGTGATAATTACACATATCAAATTTCGTATGATTTTGAACTCTCAAGAAGAAATTCTGGAAGTTTTACGTATACTAATACGCAAACGTAATCAGTTTAATGCAACATAAACTCCAAAATAGTGACATAAGCTAAGCATGCCCTAAATATCCTTTACATAACTTAGAAATAAGTTTTGAAGGGTTTGGTATGTCAAAAACAAGTTTATTCGATCATAGGGACTATTTGTGACAAACTGCAAAAGTTTGTCAATTCGTATAGCAACATACACTCCGAAGTAAGATCATAAGCTAAACATACCCTAAATACCCTTAACATATCTTAGAAAGAAGTTTTAAGGGGTTCGGTATGCGGAAATGCGCTTATTTGATCATAGGGACTAAAAGCGTCAAAAACTGCGAAAGTATGCAAATGCGTGCATATCTTGCGTTCTGACCATATCCGGACATCCAAAAATTTTTGTAATCACTAAAATATTGTATTTTAGTGATAGGAATGCAAAAAAAAATTTCGTCGCGTAATTTGTATCATTTTCGCGTCCGTTCGAGTTTCGTCGTAATTAACCGAAAAATGCGATCGTACGACCAAATGAACCGACATCCGTGATATTTCCAAGCATATTTCAAGTCCCCTATGCTTTAACATCCTTGTAGAGCCTTGAAAATGGACTAACGGGGGTTAAACGCGTTGAAAATGCATTAAAGTGTATGCAGGGACCAAAGCTGTCATTTACTGAAATTTGGCAGCAAGGGGTTGCGCCACGCGACAACCCTGTGCTGCAGTTGTCACACAACGCGACAACATCATTTCGACAGAATTCTTATTTTAGCATTCAGCTGCTGCACATATGGTTTTCCAAGCTAGTTTTTGAAACTTGTGGGCATTTTTAAGTGATCACCAAGGCTTTGATTCTCAACCACACACTTGTATTGATCTTGTTGATCCTTGGTGAGCACACATTCCACATGTCATGATCTTGTGGCTTCAATTCAACTATAAATAGGCCTCAAATCTGCCCATTTTCCTTGCTCATTTCCATTTTCTCATCTCAAACTCAAAGTAGAGGCTACCACTTTGTTGGAGGCCTCTTACCTGAGTTTTTCTAGTCATATTTCCAGCCTTAGAGCACTTGTAAGTGTTCCTTCATGGCTTGTTCATTCATTTCAGCAATTACAAGCTGAAAGTCAAACAGTTTGACTACCAACTGACTTTCGGTTTTGACCATGAATTGGTCAAGTCAAAGCTCAATTGAACTTTGCAACGTGATCGTAATCATTATGGCTATAATCCCTTGCGATTATATCTACTGATTACCACATTGACTAGTCGAGGTGACGAGTCAAAGTCGGTCAAAATGCACGATTATGTGCATTTTACGACGAAACTATTTTCGGGTATCAAAACACTTTGTTTTGATATCAAATCAGTTTTCTAACTTAGTTAAATATGTTTAACTCATCACTTTAGTTTAGTGCTTATTTAGGGTCGTAAGTCAAGCGGTCTCGACAACCGCTTAGACTTTTGAACCTGACCCGTTTGGTCGATCATTAGGTTCCGACCAAACATATTTTGTGACCATAGTTGTATAGGGAATAACCTTCCAAGGTTATACCTTATGGTAACTTAGTTTAGTTAGTTGTTTGATAGTTAGTTTACATGCCTTAGGAAAATGACCAAAATGCCCTTTTTTGCGCATAATTTCAATTTAATAATATGTAACCAAAATTTTGACACTTAAACTGATTATGCAACATAATTAAACATGTTTAGGCATATAATACTTGTCATAGGACTAGTTAGGCCATCCGAGTGCGCATTTGCGCAAATGACCTGTTAAAGTAGCGTAAACTACCTTAACGGGTCATAAGCACTTAGGAAGGTTTCAAATAAGAATGTAGGCTTTGTTAAACCATATCATATGAGTTCCAACACTCATTTGGTTTACAAGACCTCATTCTACCCGATCTCCCGATTTAGGTCCCGATTATTAACATAGTGATTCCATACTAGGTGCCACTTGATTCCTTGACTTCCCGAGCTTTGTTAGTTCACTAGATCAAGGATACCTTGCAATCTCAAGAGAGTACATAGCTCCCCTCTTTTATGCTTTCAATTGTTTTGAGGTGACTCATATGTGCTAAATGCTTTTCAAGTTTTCATAAACAAATGCTATGCTTTATATAAAACACGATGATTTCAATAATGTGAACGAACTTGTTGGGGCGTTAGTCGAAAGATGAATGACATTCATTAACTATGATCAAGCCGACCAGTAGTATGTTATGGTACCATAGGATCTGACAAATCCCGTTATCGGACTATCCCTTTGGTGGGTAATGTGGGTAACGACAGAAACTGTTTTCTGATTAACAAATCATGTGTTGGTTTGTTAGTCTTGTTAAAGAGGTCTTTCAGGGCCAATTAAAGATACCCTATGGGTGGTATAGTCGAGTCAGAACACAGGTTTGAATGTATTCATTAAAGAACGACCAAAAGTTGTATTTCACAATTAAAACACGAACGTTTGAACGATGGTTTATAACACGGACAATTTGAACGATTTGAACAACTGAAACGATTTGAACGATTTTGGATGAATGTTTTCAAACGATGTCACCAACGAGGTTTACTTAAAGATATAAACCATACAATGTTTACTTTCAAAGACGATTCACTACTTGGTTTTACAAAGACAAATGTTTTCAGTCAATATTCATGGCTACAATGGTTTTAGTTTACTTACATCATCTTGTAAAGATGATAAAACATACTGCAATATCAAACACTTTTTGATTTCAAGGTACATACTCGACAACTCTCATAGTTGGACGAGGTATTGCAATATGGATTCAAAGCCATAAATTTGACATACAAAACCTATGTACCCGCCGGCATTTTTATGCTGACTGTTTTCACATATGTTTCAGGTTCTATTATGAGATGATTGTTGATTGCTTGCTACACATAGGATGGACGCGGGCTTTAGTGACTTAAAACCTGAAAGACAATTATTGTACTTATTTAGTTTGTATCAAAACAATGTGTCTATTAAAGGAATAAGAGAAAACTTCAATTACCATGTGTTGTGAAACAATGATTCTGTTACGACACTCCCCGACGTTTCCGCCGCAGTTAGTTGTATTACGCAGTTGGGGTGTGACAATCTTCACCTTTTCAACTTCAAGAGCCTCTTCTATACATCCCATCTGATACACAGATAGTATGAAACTGTTAGACGAAGCACCAGCCATGCACAAATAGAAGTTATACCTTTAAAGAGACGCGTAATCATTCAGGCTTAAAAAGAACATACTTATGAAGATTACCTGGCGTGTTAGCTCATCAGTTTCATCCTAAGCTTCATCATCATCAAGATGGTCATGTATAGATTATAAATAACAAAGCCAATTAAAATCATGCAAGACGCTATTAGAGGAAAGATAAGGGGGTCAGGGTGGTTATATAATGGGTCAAAACTATGGATTATAAAAAATATTGGGTTGACCCGCCAATACTTTTTTACCCATTTTTCAATGTCCTAAATCATAAAGGTTTTTAAAAAATACAATTTACCTATCCTAAATCATTAAGCACATAAGGATAACTGAAAACTCCATCTTTACATATTAATTGTTTAAAAAGCTAAGAAATGAACAAGAAAATTTATGGGTCTACTCAAACCAGCCCAGTCTGTTTCAACCCGTACTATATACGACACATGGCGGACTGCAGATGCTGGTAGTGCTAACCTGTGTAGCTGTTAGTAGAGTTATTGAAACTCGTCTTAGATTGCATGACTACAACCTGACCGAAACCAAACGTCCACTTTCTAAAACAGCCCGTTTCACCTGACAAGGCATGTTATATTTCAATATTAACGTTTGATGGTCACTACTGAGCATAAATAATAAAGATAAACTAAAACCACTGATGGCAATTTGAAAAAAGAACAACAAATAAACAATTGAAACAATAAATAAAAGGCAAATTGGATTTAAATAATCCCAACTTTCTCAATTTGGCCGATAATAATCCCAACTAAGTTATTGGCCGATAATAATCCGAACTGATCCACTTTTGGCCGATAATAGTCCGCCGTTAAAAATAGCTTAGCGGAGTTAAGCCTTTTTACGAATTACAAACTGATGTTTTATGGATTTTGGTCAGAACAAGGATACGAGTTGATTTATGTAAAACTTACCTCGAAACGATGCTTCAAACGACTTGATTTTTGTTAATTGGAAGTTTAAACACCCAAATTGAAGCACCGTTTTCGTCGTTTGGGGCAATATTTCGAGGTAAATTTACATCAATCAACTCGTATCCTCGTTCTAATCAAAAGCCGTAAAACATCAGTTTGTAATTCGGAAAAAACTTAACTCCGTTAAGCTATATTTAACGCAGACTATTATCGGCCAAAAATGGACCAGTTCAGATTATTATCGGCCAATAACTGAGTTGGGATTATTATCGGCCAAATTGAGAACGTTGGGATTATTTAACATACCTCCCTAAATTGTTATGGGTTAACATACCTCCGTAGTTTTGTACATCAAGTTTGTCATTCAAGTTTGTCGATATCCCTAAATTGTTATGGGTTAACATACCTCCGCAGTTTTGTCACCGGATATTACCAGTATAACTAGGCATCCTTTCCACACATGGGCATTTAGCTCCTTCCATTTCAGTCTTGGTACTTTTTATTTAATTGTAAACAGCCGTTAGGAATAATCGACAAACTTGATGTACAAAACCAGTTTATATAAAAGCAAATTTAATCATGGATGAATGATCTCCAACAGACCGCCCTACATAGTTGAACCAGTTTTTATAACACTCGAACAAATTATAAGTTGAAAAAGGTTTTAGTGACTTTAAGAAACAATATTGGAACTTATCATTATATTCTTCCATTTAACATCTAAGCATGGCAAGTGAATCTGAACATTGAAAAAATCTACAAAAAACACCCAATAGAGAACTTGCAAGGGAACTGGTGGACTTTGAGAATTTAATTACAAATAATATTCATACATATCGTAATTCTTAACAAACTAAACTTTACTAATCAACATATTTTTCATAAAATAATTATATTTAAGCAAAGTTTGCAATGATCTAGATATATAAAGACCCACCTGTTGCAAAAGAGGACTCTGCTGTGCCGAGAATTGTTTATGGTTTCCAGCAGAAATCGGAGGCATGTTAAGAAGCGTATTACTCTGAGTTTGTTGCTGCACTTGCTAGAAACACTGTAGAAACTTCTCCGTCTGATCTGGTGCAATTTCAGGTCTCTCACGTGCATGTACCCGTAACACAAACATATAATAACCATCATTAACCAAATAAACTAAAAAAATCAAAACAATTCATTAAGAAAAGAGCTGCTAACTCATTTTCAGTCACATATGCCATTTCAAGATCAGCCTCTGCACATCCAAAACATTCAAAAAGAACATTTGAAATCGTTTCATTTTAAGTCAATATATATTATCTATTTTCAGATTAACATATCCTAAAAAATCCTTAAAATGCCAAACATCTCAACATAAAATATAAACACAATCCAACTCATTTCACGGAAATAAAATATTATTGATAATTTTAATTTTACTAACTTTGGAGTGGAGGATCTCGGGGTTGAAGCCATCGCGACTTCAAGAGAAATGAGATTCTTCGTTTTAGGAAAAGCAAATGAGTTGCGGCTGCGCTCGCTGTGGTTGCGCCGTTAGCCATTAACTCACTAATTGATGCATCAACTAATTGTTTTAGGTATTTTTCCTCTGTACATGAGACCTGCAAGTTAATGATGCATTAAGACGAAATCTTCAAGAGAATAATGACCATTGATCATGATAGATTTGTATAGATATAACAAAGCCTTACTTATTTTTTACTATCTTTAGAGCAAATTTCATATCTTTTTTATACTTAATCCCCTAATGATCAAATTTCACAAACTACAATGATCTACAAAGAATGAGCATATTATAAGCACCTTTGAAGCCACTTATTGATTCCAATATGTTGTAAGGTATCCTCTTTAGCCTTTTTATGTTGTTCTTGATGTCAAATATGGTTTCAAGAATCCGCCACCCATTAAGCAAACAAAGTTACATAAGAAACTAAAATCAACAGAAATAAAATAAACAAAACCATGAACAGACACACATCCGAACACTCCCTTGTTATTTAAAAACTCATATAGAAAAGAGGATAAAGAACTTACCTAAGCATAAAGAAAGGGGCAACCAACAAAATCAACTTTGAACCCAAAGTCACAATCTGAAGCAAAAGTTTAAATGGGGCTTGCTACAGTCATGTTGTACTTTTAGTGTCTCATATATTCATTCAGCTGCAACATCAACAAAGTCTAATCTTTTTAAAATTAATTGAAGAATAAAAGGTTTGCGGGTCAACCCTACCCAACCCAACCCGCCTCATATTAAAACATGACCCTTTTCTACCAACTCATACTTCAACCTCTTCACAAAAAGCTCACATCAACATCAGATAGATGTCCTGCCAATATCCTTAAAGGTTGTACTCTATCCTAGGGGTGTGCAGAATTCGTTTCGAATTCGAAAAATTCGAAATTCGTTTAAATTCGATTCGATTATCAAGAATTCGTTTCGATTATAAGAATTCAAATTCGATTCAATTCGAGTCAAGTAAATCGAATACTAATCGAATACGAATTTATGATTTCAAATTCGATTCGAAATTCGAATAAAAATTATACATTTTATTTATTATTTTTATATATAATACATATATAACTTTTATTAGGCTATACTATAAATTATGTTCAAATTTTTTTCCAAGTATTAAAATTACCCATTACCAAACCCACTACATGGCCCATAACTAAAACCTAAGTAACAAATCTAACAATAGATTTCCAAGCGTAAAAATATTAACTTGTAATGTGGGGTGATTATTCCCGACTTCTCGTTTTGAATTTTAGACTTATGGTACTTTATTTGGAACTTTTTAATATGATATCGTGCTTTAAAATTTTTGTTTCATTTTGAAAGTTTTTTTACATGTTTTTAAAGAATCTGAATTAAATCGAATTTATTCGAATTCGATTCGAATTCGAATTTTTAATCGAATACGAATTGGGGTTTTTATTCGAATACGAATTCGAATCGAATTCGGTAGGTTTTAATCGAATTCGAATCGAATACGAATTCAAGGAAAAATAAAAATTATTCGAACAATTCGATTCGAATAATTCGAAAATTCGATATTCGATGAACACCCCTACTCTATCCATTGACCAAACCCTTGTTCTGTCAAGAGATGCACTTGTAAAATGATGTCCAAATGGACTAAACTGTATACACATAGAGAAATTAAGAGAAAAACTAAAGCAATAGGTAAATGATTAATGGTTTTGACCCAAACATCGCACACAAGGTAATTGTGACCTGATGTGGTCTAAATTATACATATTTTCATATCAATATTCCTACACTTTTGAGTAGCTTTAGGGTCATTTTTAATAAATTCTATTTATAATTGGTTCATATATAAAAGTCTGATGATACTAAATGAAACAAACTAAAATGATAAAACATGATGATCCTTGGTTAATTTGTTTAAGTGGTTATGAGTGTAATTAAAGAAAGAGAAATAAATGACAAGGAATTGAATCAGTTGTTGTTAGTAACTAGTTTTTTACCCACGCCGCGCGTTGCGGTGGCGACATCACGTCACACGCGTGACGTTGATGACATTGATGTGTGGCGCGCCACGCGTGACGTGTGAATTTACCTTTGAAAGAAATAAACCAAAAAATACCTTGAAGTGACACCTGCGATCCCATCCTAGCTTTGCAAGCTGATTCAATACACAATAATACAAACTAAAGTTAATTTGAAAAGCCCAAAAAAATAACAAACAAAGAAATAAAAACAACTATTCGACTACTAATTTCAAATTATGTTGGCATGATTTAGCAACTAATAACCAAGTCAGTGATAGATTGGTATAATCAGTTTACATCTATCAATCCTACGAGTCTGAAACATAATTAAATAACTTACATTTGGTGGAGTTTTGTGGTTCCTTTAGAGCATTTCACCTAGAGGAAAACAAACCCAAAACAGATTACAAACCTACTGGTTGCCATGTGATATCAGGCGACCATCTCCTAGCATCATAGCATGAGTATATTGCCTAATCACTTTGTCAAAGCAAAGTAAATCACACGAAGAGGCATTGAAGCTAAGCATGAAGCCAAAACTATTCAAGTAGGAAAAAAATTAAAGGACAATGTCAACAAAGGACGGTTAGCATACAAAACAAAGGAACAATGAGGCTCAGATATGTGAAGCTTATGCCCCGCCAAGATACGGAATACCTCATCTTCATAATGAAGAGGATAAACTGCTATCATTGTTATAAGTTCGTAATCTGATTAACCTCTATGAAGATGAAGTATTTATACGATTAAGCTCTGATTGTGGCAGCAGAAACTGAACAACATAAGACCGTGGGGTATGGTGGGGCTTGGGTTGGGTTGGGGGCATGAGTTGACACGTGAAGTTCGAGCCCCCCCTCCCCAACCGGTGAGTGACGTGTCCGTGGGGTATGGCGGGGCTTGGGTTGGGGCGTGGCTTTGCAGTTTATTAAAAAAAAAGCGAATAGGACATGGCCAACAAAGCGAATAGGAGCCCGCCACATAGGATCGCTAGCCCGCCCCACGCCCGGCTTCAGATCCACGCCCCAACCCAAGCCCCCGGGGTGGTGGCTTGGGCGTTTTCAGCCAACCCACGCCCCAACCCAAGCCCCATACCCCATGGTCTAAACAAATAGAAGAAAGAAATAATGATTTTCTATTCAGTTTCATCTAAGCACATGTTTATCAGTAATGCTTTTGCATAAAGATGAACGTTCTTATATCATTTGTCCCATTTTACGGCGTGTTTGAGAAACGGTAGATGTTCACCTGCAACCTCCGATGCAGCCACGGCTATCTCCTTCACATCCCTGTTATTATATAATTAGAGTAAAATAATAAGATCCAGTAGAAAAAAAGATGTCCAATTACATTATACAGTGCCTATATTGTTTAAACTTTGAAAGAGGTAGTGTCAGTTACATAGGTACATGGTAAAATATGATGGTTTGATGTGCTTAATTTTTGTTTTGCATTTATTGTTTACAAAAGTTTTTATGTATGATTTGGTGTTTATGAGAACAAAAATAAAGAATCTACATGCGTCACTCCTCCAAATCTACAACTGTATACCATGAATCATCCTATTCAAATTGATCGGAATGCACTAAAAAACAGGCACCATATAGCAAGAATTTTTTTTTTGGAGGATTAAAAAAAACCCAACTATAAAGGTTGTAACTATAAAGGTTGTCACTGAATGTGGATAAAATTCTCACCAAAATATCCAAATACTATGTACCCAACTGATTAGTCTGCGAGAAAGATTAGATTAACCGGATGTTGCTGTTACTGCCTCAAACAGCATTTCGGTTGACATTAATTATTGCAGCCAACGATTATCAGATCGTTTTGTTCATTGGTACACTTTAGATGCAGTCTGTTTATTGGTACACAAAGCGGATGACAAAATCAACAAAAACCAACCACTTTAGGGTCACAACATGTTTTGTAACCACCTGCTCCCCTAAACCCAATGTCTTTTGTAACTAAACCAATTGTGTGGCTATTAGAGCTGATACAATTACATGCTAAACTATACCATGCCTTTAAACAAATTTTAATTTGAAATTACTATTACTATTGGTAGAAAAGGCAACCCAAGCCCCCACGCCCCAACCCAAGCCCCATACCCCATAGTCTAAACAAATAGAAGAAAGAAATAATGATTTTCTATTCAGTTTCATCTAAGCACATGTTTATCAGTAATGCTTTTGCATAAAGATGAACGTTCTTATATCATTTGTCCCATTTTACTCAGTATACATTTTCTTACTTTTTAGTCATTAAAAGATGGTATATTCAGTTGCTGTTTTACTACTGAAATTAGCATACCCGTGAAAAATGGCAACAGATAGAGATGACAGAAATCAAACCTTGAAGGCGATGTTGAGTCGATTTTCAGCTACAAAAGCAAATTCCAAACCTAGTGTTTTCAGAAAAAATAAAACACAAAAGAGAAGAAATTGATGAAAGACGAAACCTAGGGTTTTCAGGAAAAATAAAACACAAAAGAGAAGAAAATGATACAAACCTATGGCAGCAACAATGATCGCAGAGAGTGAGAATTAGGGGGTGTTTGGGGTTCCTTATTTTTCTTACTTATGACTTATTTTGAGGGAAAAGGACTTTTGAAAGTGTTTGGGTTTTCTTCTTATGTGAGGGCAAAAGTCCAAAAGTCAGGAATTCCTGACTTTTTTTTGCCAAAAGGACTTTTCATTTGTTGAAAATAAGCTAAGCCAAACATGCCCTTAGAAAGATCTGGTATACAAAAGTAAAGTATTAAGAGGAAAAAGGGTGAACAAACGTGTGTCATCTTCTTCATCCTGTTCATCAAACAATGAATCGTATCCAAATTGTCGATCGTTAAAAACACCTAGATCTACAGGCGAACCGATTCGTTCCGGAATAACGTGTTCGTCACGTAACTGTTCATCTTCGAACGATGAATCGTCATCGAATTGCTCATCTTCGTCTTCTAATTCTTCGTCTTCTTCGTCGAATTCTTCGAATTCTGCTTCGATTTCGATGGATCTGTATCGGAAATCTTCCATTGTTCTTGCGATGAAGATTTCTAAAGCGGAATAGAGGAAGAAGAAGAATACAGGAAGGAAATTGTGTCGCAGAATTCAATTTGAGGGAGGGTTAGGTTGAGTGACGTAGGTTACATGGGTTACCGGCAGATGCCAGTCATGAGATACCTTTTTTTTTTTTTGAAAGGAAAATTTCATTCAAACACCAGCATACCTCAAAACCAAGGCCGCCAAAACCCCAACAAAATTACAAATTTACAAATTTACACCACTCAAGCCAAGAACACGAAAAACCTTTTAGCCTACTATTACACCACAGAAATCCCAACGCCTTTATACTACTAAAAATGTCTCCAATCTTTATACCTTCGTTATTGAAAACCACTCCGTTCCTCGCCTTCCAAATGCACCAACATTCGATTCTTAGAATACCTTTAAAAATTTCCTTTTTGTTCCCACTCAAACCGACATGCTCATGCATCTGAAGGATGTCCCTGAACTCGAAAAAAAACATAGGGGCTGCCTTGCACCACCTGCAAATAAGATCCCATACCGCCATAGCGACCGAACAGGAAGTGAAGATGTGATCCACCGACTCACAGCCAGAGCCGCAGAGCTTACACGAGTCATCTGCAATAGCAATATTCCGAATCCTTAAAGCTTCCAACGTAGCAATGCTGTTTCGACTCGCACGCCACACAAAAAGATTGCATTTTGCTGAGACCCACTTGCAGCTCCAGTCATCCACAGGAAGAGAGTTAGGAACGCTGCTGTTAAGCATACGTTTGACCGCCCCTACACTGAAAAACTCCCCGTCTGAACCGATCCAACTCCAAGAATCACGTTCGTTAGATAAAGACACGTTCAGCAGTAACGAGCATAGGCCCACCAGTTCATCAACCTCTCTCCCCGCCGTTAACGGTCTAGCCCAGTCCCAAATGTAAGAGAAACCAACCGAACCTGAGACCAACCGATCAGCAATTCTGCATTTTTTCTTGGATTCAAGTTTGAAAATCTCTGGGAACCTTTCTTTTAACGGGACATTGCACAGCCAAGGATCCAACCAAAAGGCGGTGTTCACACCATTACCGACCACACTCTTAAAAAAATTCCTTAAAGGAATGCCTTCCACCTTTGTTTTAGAGAGAACATTTACTATATTGCTCCACACCCCACCCATGGATTTTCTAATTGGAATAAACTCCCAACATGATCTCGTTCTATGAAGAGCTTCAATGACTTTGACCCAAAGCGAACCTTTATCCGAAAGGAATCTCCACCCCCATTTCGAAAGAAGAGCGATATTAATAGATTTAAGCTTACTTAACCCAAGCCCGCCATGGCTCTTAGGAGACGCCACCTTCTTCCAAGCCACCCAATGCATCTTATGGGACGAGTCGTCACCCCCCCATAAGAACCTTTTAATTTTAGCTTCCAAATCTTTTAACACTTTAGCCGGGGCCTTATATAGAGAGAAGTAGTAAATGGGCAAGCTCTCTAACACCGACTTAATGAGGGTAACCCTACCCCCCATAGACAAAAAAGAAGCTTTCCATTTGGACAATCTAGCATCAAATAAATCGTACACAGGTTTCCAGTTTGCTATCCGATTCATGTTGGCCCCAACCTTCAAACCGAGATAAACGAACGGAAACGCTCCAACTTGACACCCAACAAGGTTTGCCGCCTCCTCCATATCCGAAGCATCCACACCTAACCCAAAGATACAAGACTTGGAAAAATTGAATTGATTTTTAAACCAATGAAAGCCCTCACCTCTACCGCTTTAGAGATAAGGAAATGCAAAGCTTCCATAACTATTAGGAATTAGAAAGGCGATAACGGGTCACCTTGGCGTAACCCTTTTGTGCACTTGAACTCGAAAGTAGGGGAACCATTGACCAGCACGGCCGACCTAGCTGACTCCATAACTCCTCTCATCCAACAAGCCCATCGATCAGGAAAACCGAACTGAGGTAGTAAGGATAATAAAAACTCCCAATTCACGTTGTCATACGCCTTTTCGAAGTCCAGTTTTAATAAAAAAACCTTTTTCTTCGATTTTGAACTCCATCTAAACACTTCATTGACAATTAGAGGCCCGTCAAGGATATAATTCCCACTGATGAAAGCAGATTGAGACTCCGAGATGATCGATCCAATGACTTTCTTTAAACGATTAGCCAGGACCTTCGAGATAACTTTGCTCACCACTCCGACAAGATTAATAGGCCTAAAATTATTCAGCTCCACCGGATCCCTGATTTTCGGAACAAGGGTGATAAACGACGAACCACAACCCACGTTAATCTTTCCGTTTTCAAAAAAACAATCCATAATATCCTTAAAATCCTTCTCAAAGAGATGCCAGAAAGTTTTAATGAACTTCATGTTGAAACCGTCCGGGCCCGGAGCCTTATCACTCCCACAACCAAAAGCGGCTTCTTTGATTTCATTCACCGAGAAGCTCCCAGTCAAGAAAACTTTATCTTCCTCCGAAATCTGATTAAGGCCCTCACAAAAAAGCACAGGTCTCTCTCTAACGGTCTCCTGAAACCGGTTTCTAAAAAAACCCATGATTTCCTTTTTTATTTTGGATGGTTTCGATATCCAGTTACCATCAAAAAATAAACCCGGGATCTGATTTCTCGCTTTCCTATTATTTACCACCATGTGGAAAAACTTCGAATTTTCGTCCCCTTCAATCGCCCATTTGATTCTCGACCTTTGCTTTAAATCCAAGTTTTTCTTAAAGGAAATATCTTCTACCACCTTCTTATTTTCAGCAAATATCCACTCCTCTTCTTCTGTTAAGTCTCTATCTTCCATTAACTTTTCAGTTTCTTCTAATTCCTGGATAGCCTTTTCCAGATCTTCCCTTTCCTTTTTCTTGTATTCCTCCCTCCAATCTTTAATAGCTTTCCTAATCACAGCAAGCTTTTTAATGAGCCTAAGATCCGGAGGCCCCTCCGTACTAGCCTGGCTAGCCACCGACTCTACCAACTCCCCATACCCCGGCTGCCCCAACCACGAATTAAACACTCTAAACGGTTTCGGCCCAAAATCTTTATTCATGATTACTAACGACAGAGGACAATGATCGGAGAAACGAGACTGAAGGGCTCTCAACGTCGCCACCGGCCAGCTGTTAAAAAAGTCCGGGCACACCAGAAATCTATCTATCTTACTTAACTTTTTACCATTCTCTCTGAAGCAAGTGAACCTCTTACCCTTCATTTCATACTCGAGCAGACCCGCTTGGGCAATAAAGTCATTAAAACTCGACGCACAAGCTGGTTTGAATCTAGAGTTCCTTCTTTCAGACTGTTCCCTTACAGAATTAAAGTCTCCTAGCAGCAACCATTTGCCTGTCACACCCTCCATCACCGCAAGCAAATCAACCCAGAGAGCTTTCTTTGCCGAACCACTTTGAGGGGCGTACACGTTGATGATGTTCAGAACCTCATTGCTGCCCTTTAGAGTACCCCTAACATACAAAAAATTCCTCTGTTTTGTAGAACTTTGCACACAAAACACTTCATCATTCCAGACACACAACAGACCACCCGAGTGACCAGAAGAGCCAACAAAATCCGCACCAAAAGACGAATTTCCCCATAGTTTCTCAAGTTTGAAATCCGAGAAATCAGCTTTCATCGTTTCTTGAATAGCCAAAAAATCAATTTTATGAACCCCCTTTAAACCTCTTATCCAATCGCTTTTAGAAACCCCTCCTAAACCTCTGATATTTAAAGACATAAAATTCATGATGACACCACATTGTTACCTTCATCCAGGATGAGATCCTTCACCAGAGATTCGCGGCCATTCAATCTTACACCCAGCACTTCTGCCAGTTTTATGGTGGAAAGAACCTCTTGGTTAAAATCGTTCCTTTTTTCTCCTTGTTTACTGGACACTCCCAGCTTAGTTTGATCCCCATCTCCTTTGGTGCTCTACCAATCCGAACTTCCTTTGTCTTTTATGGGGCCTATACCATCATTCTGGATAGACGACGTCTCTGGAGTCCTCTTCTCCACCCCTTCTGAATTTTCTTCCAGATTGAAAACATTCCCATCTTGGGCCTCGACTTGAACAGGCCCACTTCCAATGTTAGCCATAAAAGGAATATCCTCCTCTGACCTAGGCCTTTTCTTTGGTCTTTCAACAACTATAGGGCTTTTGGGCTTGGGCCTAGGAGGGTGTTTATCATAAAGCAAGTTGAAGGGTTTTTTTTTCTTTTTTTTTAACATTTCCGAAAATTCCAGTAGGCATATTGTTGGGACTGACCCTTCCCGAGATAACAGCCTCCTCATTGGAAATCCCCCCTCCTATAGGAGCCGCCATAGTCTCTACGTCTTCCCCATGCACTGCCACCTTTTCCACTTCCTCTTTCCAGTCTTCCTTCCTATTGGCTGAACCAAATAACGATGACTCCGGCCACCCGTCGTTGTTCAGAAAATCTGGTATCCAGCTTGCTTCATCTTCTCTAACCCATACCTTGAATCTCTTTTTTCTCCAAACCAACGTGACACAATCCGAGATGTGAAAGCCCGCGTCGACTAGGACACCCACTCTATTAACAGAAAAATCAAGAACTTCTTCTGATAACTGGGATTTACATACCACCTTACCGAAGAGACCAGCAATATTGTCGAAAACCTTGTTTTCCGCTAAGTGCACCGGAACACCCACAATCTTCAGCCAAACTAACCTCTCAAAGGCCTCAGCTTGACCTTTCCACAAGTCTAGGTGGCTAAACCTACTCTTCCAAACTTCCGTATTTTCCAGAAATTCCGAGGCTTCATGATCTTCCTGGAACACCAACATAACGTTGAAACCCCCCACATAATAGATTGAGCAGTCCACCTCCTTTAGGAGCTCTTTCAGCCCTATCAAAGACTGGAAATTGTTCGCTCTTCCCACAAGAGCTCTTCCCTGAAAAAAGAAAAAAGCGCTGGTTTCCTCGTGAACATTTACCAGCTTTTCCGGGGCAGGGGCAACAGGATAGATCCCCTTAGGATTAGGCTGGAGGTCCGCTTCATACGTAGAGCCAGTCTTGAACATGTCGCTGAACTTTTTACCTTCATGAACGAAACTGTTCGAGGAGAACTTATTGTTGTTATGTCTAGCCCCCTGCTTCACCACTTTTTCACCAACCTTATTCTTCTCCTTACCGTTGTTGACCCTGAGGGCAGCATTCTCCAACGCGAACCTAGCAACATTCACCTTAAGTTTGGACTCGCCCATCTTAATACCGTTCAGTTTACTTTCCATCTCCTTGATATCCCCAACGTTCAGGAAACTAATGAATCCGAACCGGTTTCCATCCTTGTCTTTCTTCCTCGCTATGTAACATCCAACTACCTTCCCAAACACCCCCACAAAATCGGCAAGATCCCAGGGATTACACCCCCACTATGTTGTCTTAACCGGGCCCACGTCTGGGCGAGAGGGGCGTTATGCTGTCCCCGAGAAAATTTCAAGCCTCCTGCCACATGACATGAGTTGCACCCTCCACAAGAGCCAACCCTCTAGAGTCGAACCTGAGTCCTTCCCCATCATTTCCAATGCATCAACCAGTTGGGCTGGAATCATTTGCCCTAGGGATGTTTGTTGAAAAGAAAAAAAAGTGTGAAGGCAAATTAATTTGGTGGATGGTGGCATATATTATTTGAGGAGGATAGCTTGCAATTTACCATTCATGCCACCGGCAATCTAATTCATATTTCTTGTTTTGGGCGTGATGGGCTGGCCCACCAATTGTTTTATGATTCGCTAAAAGCTCATGAATCGTGGAGTGGATTTTAGATAAAATACTACAACCCTACGACAATTGAAGGGGGACGGCAATTAAGAGGCATTATATACTGGGAGGTGACTAAGAAAAGAGAGGTGGATTCTTATTATTGTGGTCGCATACAACAACAGTGGGTACGAAGATAAGAAAAATAAAGAGGAGGGCTGCTTCTTTTGGAGCAAGAAAGAAGAAATATTTGGTTCGAGTTTGGAGCATTACGGGTTTGATATTGCGCTTATTTTTCTAATCCTTTGCATCGAAACCATGTTTTATTTGATTTTCACAACTGAATCTGTTATGTTTTTGATAAATATGAGTAGCTAAATTTCTAAACTACCTAGGTTGAGATGAACTAGATGTTTGTGACGTTGTTTTGACTTGATTGTGGCTATTTTATGCGATTTACATAATTTGATCTTGAAATTGTTATTGATATGGCATGTTTAAGTGTTGGTTGTGATTGTTGATTGATAAATCTAGCGGTTTAGGCACGTAGAAATACAACCTAGACTTAGGGTTTAATTTGAATCGGTTAATCTTAGGGTTTTTGGTTTGAATATTGAGTTTAGAAATAAACCAAGTTGATCAATAGTTAAAATCAATAACTAAAACTTGCATCCTCATCTTTTGACTCGAGAGACGATTTAGGTGTGCTAGGTTGTCTAATCGTTGTTGGTTAGATTGGGTGACCGATAGCTCGGGCTCGTTTATTTCATCGCGTTTAGGGTTTCCTAGGATTTCAATTATTAATGTTGGGTTTGCTTCACGAATAGAGGGTTTTGGAGGTAATTTAGCTTTCATTATTTAATATTCGTGGGATTTGGTATCGATAGGTCGAGCCGGTTCGTTCTAGCACTTCGTATTTTATCCATATCTTTCAATTGATCATCTCTAATGGGAGGTTATTCGGGTAGATTAGGATATTTAGCCATTACCATAGTCAAGATAGCGTTGCATGATTCTAGGGATTCGACACCTAGGTAGTCCTTTCTCATCATATTTGACCTACACTCTGCTCTCGAGTTCGTGTTTGTGTTGCGTTGCTTGTCTTGTTTGCCACATTTTCTTAATTAATTAGGTTATTAGTTAAAAATCAAAATCAACTTAAAATTGACTTTGTATTCGACAATGGTTCATTATCTAAAGTTTGCATATAGTGTCCACGGATTGATATCCGGTCTTGCCATCTACACTACACTGCGACCAGTGCACTTGCCGATTGTGTGTGGTTTAGTTTGCGATTCCATTTTAAAACTTGTTCGAATTTAATATATACATTTTCACACATCAAGTTTTTGGCGCCGTTTTCGGGGACACTGGCACTTTAGAGAACGACCCGAGTCGTCTATTTAGTTGTTTACTTTTTTTCGTAGATTTCCATTGCCTTTAGGTGCCTTTTTCTTGCAATTTGTGCCTTTAGGGTTATATTTGCTTTAGTATTTAGATTAGTAACCTTACCATTGTATGCGCCATACTCGCTCACAGGGGCCACCTTCGTTTGTTGCTTCGTCTGTGCCCGAGCGAGATTTTCGCGAGCGCCTTCGCACCTTCTGAGCTAGTCAGGTACACATTCCATCTTCTGCTTTTACTATGGGTTATATTTCCGAGATTTTCGCGAGCGCCTTCGCACCTTCGTCGCAGACTACGCCCGGCTGAATGCGGCCAATGCTCGATCCAGCATTACACGACCCGCTATCGGAGTTAATAGATGGCAGATTCTGCCTCAGATCATCACGATGGTTACGAACACCATCTAGATCCATGGGTTACCTTTTGAGGACCCGAATGTCCATCTTTCTCGTTTTTCAGCTATCTACGATACGTTTCAGGAGTAGGGCATCAGCGAGGACGCCTGCAAGCTGCGTCTATTCCCATTCTCACTTGCTGACCATGCTCATGCTTGGTTGGAATCTCTTCCTGTGGGATCCATCACCACTTGGGCCGGGATGAAAGACAAGTTTTTAGGCAAGTACTTTCCCCCTGCCAAAACTGCTCGTCTGAGGAGCATGATTCAAGAGTTTCGCCAAAAGGAGGGAGAGTCTTTCTACGAGACATGGGAGCGATTCAAGGAGTTGTTACTCAAGTGTCCTCATCACGGATTCAAGGATTGGGCTTTAGTTGAGAAGTTTTATCATGGAGTGACGCCCACCACGAGGAATATGCTGAACACTACTGTTGGTGGCAATCAGAAGAGTGCACTGAGATGTTTGAGGACATAGCGATGAGTAGTTATGAGTTTCCTGATTCTAGAGATTCGTCCACTACACAGAGAGACATGCATAAGGTTGATACTACCACTGTTATGCAAGCTCAGATTGACGCCTTGACGAAATAGATGAATGAGATGCAGTCGAAGAAGGAACATGTGTGCGAGATATGCACTGGGAGGCATGACACGGTCGCGTGTCCTATTTCCCCTGCGGAGTCGCCAGAGCAGATAGAGTTTTTGATTAATCGTAATCAGAACAATTTTGGGAATCGTTACAATTCGAATTGGAAGAACCACCCGAACTTCAGCTGGAATAACAGCAACCCACCGGGGTTTCTGCCGCGTCAAAGTTTGTTTCAGGACGTAGGAGCAGGAGCGAGTTCGGGTACAAAGAACCCGACAATAGAGGAGATGCTGAGGTAGAACCAGGAGATGTTAGCTAAGTAGACACAGTTGCTTACACAGTTCATCACTCGTGAGGGTACTCGACATCAGGAGACACAGTCGAGGTTCATGGAGCACGAGACTTTCATGAAGAGTCAGAACATTGCGCTGCAAAACCTGGAGAGGACAGTAGGTTCGCTAGCCGATCAGCTGAACCAGAGACCTCAGGGTGGTCTCCCTAGTAGCACTTTTGGGAATCCGAACGCCACTGTAAAGGCTGTTACTACGAGGAGTGGGCGAGGAGCTGTTGAGGTCGAGCTGGTAGTTGATGAGGAACCAGTCGACGAGGAGATTGAGATGGAGACCCCTGCTGGAAAAGTGCATGAGAGGCTGCGCCCAGTAAGTACAGCACAATCCAGCGGGTCTTCAGGGGAGAAGAAGGAGGTAGAGAAGGAGCCGATGAGGTTGTATAAGCCTATGCAGTCAATCTCAGGGATATATTGGTGCTATATCACCGATATATCGGAATCAGCCTGGGATAAAATATCGGTTTAAAATATCGGATATAATATCGGTAGCGAGAATATCGGCGATATATACTGAGATATCGCCGATATTTTGTGATTCTGATATCGGTCGTATCGGCGAGAATATCGGTAGGCCCAGTTTTTATCTTTTTTTCTTTATAAGGCTGCCATCCAAATACAAAGCCCATTTCATTTATGTTATTTTTGGCCCAAATATTGTAACCTTAGCCTGTGAATCATACTATCGCTGTATCGCACACCATTCACACGACAATGCTGAAACCCCAATTGTCCCTCCCAAGCTGTCGCGCTACACTGAACCTCCCAATCTTCCAGATTTCAGCCGAAAATGAACAATTATATGCCTTGGTTGATCTTGATGAGCACTTTTTTTCTTTTGCTATTAATATTATATTGGTTCTAGTATATATATGGGCTCTAGATATATATAAATATATATTTATCCATGATATTATAAAGGGTTATTGGATCTGATCACCCCCAACTATTCGTGTTTGGCCGCTGTCACTCTCAACTTTGACTTTGACTCCCACCACTCCCAACTTAACATATAGTTTGTCATGATACCCCATCGTTAAATATACACTAACTGGGTTATAAAAATAAGCCTACGTGTCATATTAATCCAACGTAGCATAGGTCCACGTCAAACAAAGAATATGCCACATCATGTTGCTACGGCAGACTAATATGCCACGTCAGCCAAAAAAACTAACTTAGTTAGAGTCTATTTAACTGAGAAGTGATATCGCAACCCAAATATTAAGTTGGGAGTGGTGAGAGCCAAAGTCAAAGTTAAGAGTGCCAGCGGCCAAACGCGAATAGTTGGGGGTGATCAGATCCAATAACCCCTATTATAAATTACCGATATCCCACCGCAATAACCGATATCTCAAATATCGGTCCATGACCGATAAACGATATTTTTCCGCATTAACTGCATAGGTATAAGCCGACACCCCCTTACCCAGGTCGGTTAGTGAAGGGTAAGGACGCAGAGCAGTACAACAAGTTCCTAGAGATGTTGAAAAAGCTACACGTGAACATTCCATTCGTAGAGGCTCTATCGAAGATGCCGAAGTACGCAAAGTTTCTGAAGGACCTGCTCAGGAACAAGAAGAAGCTGGAGGATCTTGCTACTGTTACATAGAGCGAGGAGTGTTCTGCAGTCTTGCAGAACAAGCTACCAAAGAAGGTGTCTGATCCTGGTAGCTTTACGATTCCGTGTTTGATCGAAAATCTCACCGTCAGCAATGCGCTGGCAGACCTAGGGGCTAGCATAAATCTTATGCCGTATTCTATCTTTGCTAAGGTCAATCTAGGCGAGCCGTCTCCTACGCGTATGAGTCTTCAGTTGGCTGATCGATCAGTGAAGTTTCCGAGGGGTGTTGTAGAGAATATGCTAGTGAAAGTCAACAAATTTGTATTTCTAGTTGATTTCGTCATCCTTGACATGGATGAGGACTCTGAGGTCCCGCTGATTTTAGGTCGTCCATTCCTTGCCACTACACGAGCACTCATTAACGTGCAAGACGGCAAGTTGACTCTTCGAGTTGATAAGGATGAGGTCACATTCGACATTCAGCGTTCCATGAGGCATACCCAGCAGCATGATGACACTCTATACTTTATCGATACTCTAATGTCACATGTGGGCAGCCTCCTCAGCAAGATTTGCGGGAGAGAAGCATCTGATACGCAGCTTTCGAATGTGGATGATCAGGGGAGTGGGGTCACTGAGTTGGATGTTGAGCAGGACCCTCTGCCGTAGGCTACCAAGCCTTCCCCTAGATTTGAGGTGTTTGAGGTCATCAAGGAAGAGGAGATTCCAAAGGAGAGACCGTCTGTTGAGGTACCCCCACCCCTAGAGTTGAAGGAATTGTCGTCTCATCTGGAGTACGCATTCTTGGGCAAGGGATTTCAGTTACCCGTCATCATTTCTACTGGATTGACGGAGGAGGAGAAGAAGATGCTCATGAGGTTCCTGAGAGATCATAGGCAGGCGATCGCATGGAAGCTGATGGACATCAAGGATATTAACCCTTCGTTTTGCATGCACAAGATCTTGATGGAAGAGGAGTTTGATGTGTGCAAAATGCAACATATAAATTTCATCAATAGTGGCATAAAACTAACCCTTTTTTAGTACTAATGTTGGAAAAAGTGTGTTTTTGTCTTCCTTTTGTATTTTCAGGATTAAATGAGCTCAAATGAACAAAAGAAACAAAAAGGCAGCAAAATCTAACATAAATACAAGAAAAGGAACAAACGTGGCATGCCCGACCCCCCGACAGCATCTTCCCAAGCAAAACAAGAGAACAGAAGGCTGAACACGCCCCGTGTTCAGTGAACACGGGGGCGTGCCCAAGTGTCAGCAGAAAAGACAAAGTTGTAGAAGCTTCCATCGCCCACCACGGGGCCGTGCTCAGCGGACACGGGGACGTGGTCAACTATAAGATTCACAGAATCCAGGCAAATCTTGATAGTACAGATATGCTTCTGCACACGGGGTCGTGCTCAGCGGACACGGGGCGTGGTCAACTAATGCAGACAAACTGCAATTAATGAAGAAAGAGAGAAGGATGGACACGGTGCCGTGCCCAGCGGACACGGGGCCGTGCCCGAGCTTCTGTTCAGCCTATAAATAGGAGTGCTTGGATCTCTTGCAACTCATCCCGTGGCACACCACCTCTCTCACACTTCACCCACCAGCCACCACCACCATAACACCATCATCCACCACCATCATCCATTGTCCATCATAGAGTGTGTGAGTCGTCTCGGGATCCAAGATTGATCGTAAGAGTTCTTGACAATCAAGGCCATGTTTGCCTAAGTCTCTTACATCACTTGGTGAAGACAAGTGTCTAGTGTAATACTTTTTATTTTTAATCTTTTCGCACTTTTTACTTGGTTATGTATTAATGACTTTAATAACTAGTTTCTTATGTTGAAGGTGATTCTTCCTTATCGTTTATCCGTGGTGTCTTGGCATTATTTTACTGTCTATATAAAATAAAAGATTTTCACCATTCACATCTCCACGGTCTATATGGAGGTATGTTGGCTACCTGGTCGGGGGTTAAGGGAACGGTTTGGTAAGAGTCTTGCCATTGTTCAGTGTATAGATCCTGCAAAGGACCTGGGTCAAATTTAGTAGGATCTCCTTCAATACCCACCGGTATTGGATGGCGGGGGTCCAAACTCTTTGATCCCCTCATAAGTTAAGTTACTATTAATACTATAACCCGGCTATTTAGGACTGTATCCCTGCTGACTCAGACTACTTAGCCGAGGGTAACGTCACCTTCAAAAGAGGGGCCTACCATAATATGCATTAATAACTTAATTAATTATCTTTCAATAATCCGACCCTTTAGGATTGTATCCTTGCTGACTCAAACTACTGGGTTGAGGGTAACGTCACCTTCAAAAGAGGAGCCTACTACAATAACTAAGATAATCTCTTAAAAAGTGCAAAAGTGCGGAAATAATCAAAGGTTACACTATACACGAGTCGGAGCTAAGTGATTCATCTTGTCTATCTGTTTTTATTTTTATTTTATTTTCAGCATTTATTTAGCTTTTATTTTTCTAGTTTAAACACCTTTTTCTAACTTTTTGATTTGATTAGACGTTGAGGATAAACCGGTACTAAAAGCTCTTGTGTCCTTGGACGACCTCGGTATCTTACCAACACTATACTACGCTCACGATGGGTGCACTTGCCCATATGTGTGTTTAGTGTTAGTAAATATCGTGTTTTATAAATTTAAAACTTGGCTAAAAAAGTGTAAAAAGGGCTTAAAATATACTTAAACTTATATACACACTTCACACGCATCAAGTTTTTGGCGCCGTTGCCGGGGACACAAGGATTTTAAGAAAGTTAGGAATCAACGGCCTAATCGTTTTTTCTTATTTTTCTATTTTTTTAAGATTCTTCTTAATTTTTCAGCTTCTGCAGAACTCAGCACGGGACGTGCCCGCTGAACACTCCCCGTGCCCAATCATTGGAATTGGCAATCCTGTTTTAAGTCAGACAGTAAGCTGAACACGGGGTCGTGCCCACTCAACACGCCCTGTGCCCAAGATTCAGTTACTGAAAACAGAACCGTAAGATCCCGACGGTTGGTAATTTCTGACACAAACATGAGTGATACTGATAATTTTTACTTTCGGAACTCTTATGGTACGTGGTGTCAAATATGTGGTGGTTCCCATAAGGAATTAGAATGTTATTTTCTAAATTATAAGCCCCACTATATAGACCCATCGTTTTCCCGTAGCCTTAAGAGGGGCGAAAGTAAAAATAATCCCTATCTCTCCCTCGAATGCTCTCAACCGGATCTTCTAGGAGAAATGCTTCTTGATGAACTATTTCAATTAGAAGATCTAATTCTTAATTGGTTAAAAGAACTTAGGATAGATTTCGAAAATTTATCTCAAGACGATAACCAAGAAGAAGTGTTGGGATCGCATTCAAACAACTTCGTTGTTCCCGACGATACTTCTAACTCTAGCGAGGACTTGAACGATAGTCGTCCCTGTGTCGATTGTGCCGTGAAGGACTCCCCCATCGACTTCGTTCGATGCATACATAGACCTGAGCGATTCGGCATACACCTTCTTTAACGAGAGCCCGGGAAAGGGTTGGACTTGTCCACCTACATATAGCATAGGAATCACCCTCACCGACAACCTCTTGCGTTCTCATCTTAATCTAGAGCAATTAAGGTATCTTAGGCACTTTGGGGTTGTTCCATCCAGTAAGGAACCGCCCGATCTGGAAAAGTTCCTTAAAAAATAGACAAACTTCATAATCAGCCTTTCGACACGGGGCCGTGCCCAGGTCAACACGTCCCCGTGTCCACCAAAAGATTCCTTTCTGACTTTTTGTCAGAATACGGACAAAACGTGTCAGGATCTTGCCAGCACACGGGGCCGTGTCCAGCCGACACGGGGCAGTGTCCAGCATGCTGTCGTTTTCTATAAATGCAGCCAAGAATCCTGCACATTTAGACCATCCAGGGACAGAGATTTGAAAGGATCTTCTCACCTACCATCCTAGGTATTTTCTAAAAGAAGGTTCTAACAAACATCTTGTCCTTTCCTCTTTTATACATTGCCTTCTTCTTCATCTTTCTTGCATCAACACCTCCATTGAAGCTTGAGGTCACCATGATTCCAAGCTTTATTATGGTGTTTATTAGATTTTTGTTCAAGGAATCTTGTTAAAAATAAGTTGTATAACATTGTTTTAAGTTATTTCTGCTCAAAAATGCTTCATAAGTTGGAAAAATAATTTGAAACTCCAAGATTCCTTGTTCAAAAGATCTGCAGAAAGTTGAACACGGGGCCGTGCTCATTGAGCAGGGGGTCGTGTCCACTCTACTGTTTCATTAAAATGAACTATTTTTGGTTTGTTTTCGTAGAATGTCTAGTCAAAACAGTGGAACCTCTTCTGCGCACTCCAGAAACAGTCGAAGGGAAAGAAGGTCATCAATTGAAGCAACTCTCGTACGATATCTAATGTCGTTACGTGAAGCTCTTGACGAGATGACTTCGGTATAGGAGGTCCTAATAGATCGTATAAATTATCTTACGGTGGGGTTGGAAAACAGTTTTCAAGAGATTAACCTCTTGCACCATAGGTTAAACATTCTTGTAACACCTCCCATGGAACCAATCCTCCCTCAAGAGGATTGGAACCTAGCACTTGGAATCTACAATCCTACCGGATGGGACGACATTCCAGCGGAGCCTCCTCTTGAAGATCTACAAGAAGTCCCGGTGGAGGTTGTACCCCCTCAAACCGATGCCAATGAGCCCGCCTTTCTTCTCCCAAGGGAGATAGAGGAGTGGCTCGCCGACGTGGGAGGAACCCATGCCCGGAGAAAGAAGTTCTTCAAACCAAGAGAATTATCTCTTTGGAAATTTTGCTAAGTAGAATAAATTTTAAGCTATAACTTCTTGATTTAGATTCCTTGTGCTTCTTTGACCTGCTTATCTAGGATATTAACTTTTTAGGACTAATATGTAATTCTCTCTATGATTTAATGAATGATGGTTTTAGTTAAATTGTTGTTTGGATGATGTTATAATAAGTGAAACACACTCGGGATGGCAAAGGATAACAAGGGAAACTTGCACCAGCACCCCATGCAGGAAAACAGGGCCATCCGACAAAATTTTCCTCATTACAGCAGGTTCAGCACGGGCCGTGTCCGCCCAACACGGCCCTGTGCTGAACAGTCTGCAGAAAATGCCCAGTTCAGGTAATCTGGACACGGGCCGTGTTCACCCAACACGCCCCCGTGTCCAGGCTTCTGTTTCTTTTGACAACTTTTTGTTACTGGCACCTGAACACGGGGCCGTGCCAGGACAACACGGGGCGTGTCTAGACGCCCAGTAAACACAAATTTTTGCTTTTTAACACCTTTTTACACATTCAATCATCCTAAAAACTTATTTTTGGGACACATTGAGGACAATGTGTAATTTAAGTGTGGGGGGGGGGGGATGCTAAAACTTTGAATCTTGCAAGTCCTAATTACAAGCCTTACACAAAACTCTATTGGAACCGCTAATCTTTTTCATTTTTTTTACTTGTCTAGGTTTAACTTGGGAATTTCAAGTTCTAAAAAGGTTATATTTTTACAAATTTACAACCGATAGCGTCGTGATAAAAAGAACCAACATAAGAAAATTATGAAACAGCATGACAAGCTTAGTTAAAATTTGATTATATATACTTGATCACATAAAAACTAATTCCCACAAAAGTGAGTTTTGAGCCTTTATTGAGCATACAAATACATATATTTAGACTAAATGCTCATTTTTCGTTTCTTGTGTGAATAGCCGCTTGGTTCTTACAACTCTAGAACTTACCACGACGATACATTCCCGGTCCTTACCAACTTAAAACTGAGTAAGTAAATGATGGAGGCATTAGGACTAACCCTTTTTATTTATA
Source organism: Helianthus tuberosus (assembly GCA_030545235.1). Classification (NCBI taxonomy): domain Eukaryota; kingdom Viridiplantae; phylum Streptophyta; class Magnoliopsida; order Asterales; family Asteraceae; genus Helianthus; species Helianthus tuberosus. Next base: position 2,080,061 of record JARYGA010059779.1, read on the forward strand.
CACCATTATTTTTTTTACCACCTACCCAAAATCCCCCTAGTTAACCCCTTTGAGCCTAAACCTTTTCATTTCTTAACCCAAACCAAACACCCTTTCACCCACCAAACCCTTTTTATTTTTAAACCCTTTGTTTTAGTAACAAGCTCGGTTTTTCGTATGACTTTTCAAAAAAAAAAATGATTGAAGATGAAGCAAAAGAAATAAACAAACAAGTTTATCAAAAATAACTTTGTTTGAATAAAGGCTTCATCAAAATAAAAATTTCAAAAATAAAAAGTCTTACGAAAACCGACGCTTTTACGCCTTTCGCCCTTTTACTAACCACTAACCCAACCACCTACCTTTAACCCAAGCCTAACCCTTCACCCAAAAAGTCCTCTTGATATTTACAAAGGTATATAGTTAAAAAGGAGGAGGATTGATTGCTTGGCAAGCCTATGGTAGGAGTAAGTTTCATGCCGCTCTCGAGTGATTCACTAAAATACATCTTCGGCCGAGTGTTGAGTGATCCCCCGTGAGGTATGTGAACTTGTATATAAATAGAATTTTAAAGAGGCATGTTATGCCCTAATAAGTAATTTATCTTATGAAAAGTTTTAAATAAATCATGACGAATAGGATTGTAAATAAATAAAAATAAAACTTAATAAAGAATCTTGGAAATCCCGACACTCTATAACAAGCCCAAAAACCTTCTCTTCTACCCATTCCATTTGGGAGCGTAAAGCCACATTATAAAGAGTTTTGCTTGAGGACAAGCAAAGATTCAAGTGTGGGGGTATTTGATGTGTGCAAAATGCAACATATAAATTTCATCAATAGTGGCATAAAACTAACCCTTTTTAGTACTAATGTTGGAAAAAGTGTGTTTTTGTCTTCCTTTTGTATTTTCAGGATTAAATGAGCTCAAATGAACAGAATAAACAAAAAGGCAGCAAAATCTAACATAAATACAAGAAAAGGAACAAACGTGGCATGCCCGACCCCCCGACAGCATCTTCCCAAGCAAAACAAGATAACAGAAGGCTGAACACGTCCCGTGTTCAGTGAACACGAGGGCGTGCCCAAGTGTCAGCAGAAAAGACAAAGTTGTAGAAGCTTCCATCGACCACCACGGGGTCGTGCTCAGCGGACACGGGGACGTGGTCAACTATAAGATTCGCAGAATCCAGGCAAATCTTGATAGTACAGATATGCTTCTGCACACGGGGTCGTGCTCAGCGGACACGGGGGCGTGGTCAACTAATGCAGACAAACTGCAATTAATGAAGAAAGAGAGAAGGATGGACACGGGGCCGTGCCCAGCGGACACGGGGCCATGCCCGAGCTTCTGTTCAGCCTACAAATATGAGTGTTTGGATCTCTTGCAACTCATCCCTTGGCACACCACCTCTCTCACACTTCACCCACCACCCACCACCCACCACCACCATAACACCATCATCCACCACCATCATCCATTGTCCATCATAGAGTGTGAGTCGTCTCGGGATCCAAGATTGATCGTAAGAGTTCTTGACAATCAAGGCCATGTTTGCCTAGGTCTCTTACATCACTTGGTGAAGACAAGTGTCTAGTGTAATACTTTTTATTTTTAATCTTTTCGCACTTTTTACTTGGTTATGTATTAATGACTTTAATAACTAGTTTCTTATGTTGAATGTGATTCTTCCTTATCGTTTGTCCGTGGTGTCTTGGCATTATTTTACTGTCTATATAAAATAAAATATTTTCACCATTCATATCTCCACGGTCTATATGGAGGTATGTTGGCTACCTGATCGGGGGTTAAGGGAACGGTTTGGTAAGAGTCTTGCCATTGTTCAGTGTATAGATCCTGCAATGGACCTGGGTTAAATTTAGTAGGATCTCCTTCAATACCCACCGGTATTGGATGGCGGGGGTCCAAACTCTTTGATCCCCTCATAAGTTAAGCTACTATTAATACTATAACCCGGCTATTTAGGACTGTATCCCTGCTGACTCAGACTACTTAGCCGAGGGTAACGTCACCTTCAAAAGAGGGGCCTACCATAATATGCATTAATAACATAATTAATTATCTTTCAATAATCCGACCATTTAGGATTGTATCCTTGCTGACTCAAACTACTGGGTTAGGGTAACGTCACCTTCAAAAGAGGGGCCTACTACAATAACAAAGATAATCTCTTAAAAAGTGCAAAAGTGCGGAAATAATCAAAGGTTACACTATACACGAGTCGGAGCCAAGTGATTCATCATGTCTATCTATTTTTATTTTTATTTTATTTTCAGCATTTTAGTTAGCTTTTATTTTTCTAGTTTAAACACCTTTTTCTAACTTTTTGATTTGATTAGACGTTGAGGATAAACCGGTACTAAAAGCTCTTGTGTCCTTGGACGACCTCGGTATCTTACCAACAATATACTACGCTCACGATGGGTGCACTTGCCCATATGTGTGTTTAGTGTTAGTAAATATCGTGTTTTATAAATTTAAAACTTGGCTAAAAAAGTGTAAAAGGGCTTAAAATATACTTAAACTTATATACACACTTCACACGCATCAGAGTTCAAGCCGGTGGTTTAGCCTCAGAGAAGGCTAAACCCTAATATGCAGGACGTCATGAAGAAATAGGTGATTAAGTTGCTGGATGCAGGACTAATTTACCCGATTTCGGACTCTGCATGGGTGAGTCCCGTCCAGGTGGTCCCCAAGAAGGGGGGTATGATAGTGGTCGTCAACGATAAAAATGAGTTGAAACCTACCCGGACCGTCACCGGTTGGCGAGTTTGCATAGATTATCGCAAACTCAATGATGCCACGTGCAAGGATCACTTTCCTTTGCCGTTCGTTGATCAGATGCTGGAGCGACTGTCAGGACAGCAATTCTATTGCTTTCTCGATGGATTCTCAGGTTATTTCCAGATCCCTATTGCACCAGAGGATCAGGAAAAGACCACCTTTACATGCCCCTTTGGCACCTTCGCGTATCGACGCATGCCATTTGGGTTGTGTAACGCTCCAGCCACAATTCAGCGCTGTATGGTGGCGATCTTTCATGAGTTGATCGAGGACTCCATGGAGGTGTTTATGGATGACTTTTCAGTGTTTGGGAGTTCCTTCGATCACTGTCTGCATAATCTCGAGTGTGTGCTTACTCGATGTGAGGAGACGAACCTGATGCTTAAGTGGGAAAAGTGTCATTTCATGGTTCGAGAGGGGATTGTGCTAGGGCACAAGATTTCACAGGCGGGGCTTGAGGTTGATCAAGCCAAGGTTGATGTTATTTCCAAGCTCCCGCCGCCTACTTTTGTGAAATCGATTAGGAGTTTCTTGGGTCATGCGGGATTCTATCGCCATTTCATCCGCGACTTCTCGAAGATTGCTCACCCGATGACCCAGCTGTTAGAGAAGGATAGGCCGTTCGTGTTTGACGATGAGTATTTGAGGGCCTTCGAGCTGATTATGGAGAGGTTAGTGAGTGTTCCCATTATGATTGCTCCTGATTGGAGCCTCCCTTTCGAGATCATGTGCGATTCTAGCGACTTCGCCGTTGGGGCCGTTTTAGGGCAGCGTAGGTAGAAACACTTTCATCCCATTTACTACGCTAGCAAGACCCTAAACGACGCCCACGAGAATTACACCACGACAGAGAAGGAGTTGCTCGCGATCGTATTCGCATGTGACAAATTTCGGTCTTATCTTGTGCTGTCAAAGACCATTATCTTCACAGACCACGCAGCTCTTCAGTACCTTTTTGTGAAGAAGGATGCGAAGCCGAGTCTGATTCGGTGGATTCTGCTACTTCAGGAGTTCGATTTAGAGATTCGAGATAAGAAGGGTGCTGAGAACGTGGTTGCTGATCATTTGTCAAGGTTAGAGAGCCCCGAGATAGAGAAACTCAAGAGGATAGGATTGGGGATGAGTTTCCCCATGAGGTGTTGATGTTCTTAAAAGCCCACGAGGATGGCTTTCCCTAGCTCGATGATCTAGCTAATTACTTGTCTATAGGTGACCTTGTGGATTGCATGACGTACCAGCAAAAGAAGAAATTCTTTGCGGACGTCAAGCACTACATTTGGGAGGATCCTTACTTGTTTAGGATCGGTGCGGACCAGGTTATTAGGAGATATATGTTTGGGTCCGAGTCACGCAGTATCCAGTGGCATTGTCATGAGGGACCGACTGGTGGCCATTATGGTGCGGCCTACACCGCCAAACGGGTGTTTGACGCGGGATTTTATTGGCCGACCATCTTTAGGGATACACATGAGTTTGTGTGAAGCTGTGATGCTTGTCAGAGGACATGAAATATCTCATCACGGAATGAGATTCCCAGAACCCTATTCAGGTTGTGGAAGTTTTCGATATTTGGGGTATTGATTTCATGGGCCCGTTCCCCATGTCGAGGAGAAACCGATACATCCGAGTCGCAGTCGACTATGTTTCTAAGTGGGTGGAGGCAGAGGCCTTGCCTACGAATGACGCTAGGGTTGTTGTGAGATTCTTGAGGAGATTGTTTGCTAGGTTCAGGACACCGAAGTCCTTGATTTCAGATCGAGGCACCCACTTTTGCAATTCACAGATGGAGAAAGTCTTGAAGTACTATGGGGTCACCCATCGGCTTTCAACGGCTTATCACCCTCAGACTAGTAGGCAGGTGGAGAATTCGAACCGAGGAATTAAGAGAATCTTGGAGAAGACTGTGGGAAACAGTCATATCGACTGGTCCGACAAGTTAGATGATGCACTTTGGGCTTTCCGGATTGCTTATCGGACACCTATTGGGACTACTCCCTTTAGGTTGATTTATTGGAAAGTGTGCCATCTACCGGTCGAGCTGGAGCATAGGGCCTATTGGGCGTTGATGGCAGTCAATCTTGACTTGCCAGCTGCAGGGAAGAAGCGGTTTCTTCATATTCATGAGTTAGAGGAGTTACGCGATGAGGCGTATGAGAAACCATGGGCGTACAAGGAGCGCACCAAGGAGCTACACGATAAACACTTGAAACATGTGAAAGAGTTCAAGTGTGGGGAGATGGTGTTGCTGTATAACTCCCGGTTGAAGTTGTTCCTAGGAAAGTTGAGATCGCGTTGGTGTGGACCGTATGTGGTTACGCAGGTTTTCCCATACTATAACAACCCTCCAAAATATTTTTGGACACCCTAATATATATTTAAATACCTTAATATGTCCTAAAATACACCCCATACGCGAAAACAGACTCAGAATACCTTTATTTTTATAAAAATAAAAAAAACAAGAGAATAAAGGCTGTCGCGGGGCGCGTAGCCTTTGGCTACTGCCTACGTGGGCCGCGAGCGATCAACAACGAGGCCTCACCCAGTGGTGACACGTGGCAACACGTGTTGAACCTATACCGTGACCCGGATCACCTACGGCCTAGACCCCAATACGACGTGGGCTGCGTAAGCCTAAGCTTACTCTTACGCGGGCCGCGAGAAACTCGAATTACAGCCCTATATAAGAGGGCATCGGGCCTTCAGTCGAAACTCGCTCAATTCTTACATTCTCTCTCGAATTACTATATAGTAGGCACTATACTCGGGTATAATATCCCCCTAATTAACGAAGTTCTGCCCCGATGTAAGTATCATAACCCCGGTTACGTATTAGATACGCTGCCCGATCGATCCAGGGTTCCGTAACGGCTGTCAGGGTTCTACCCGATGTAGTCATTGGAATGCTGTCTCGGGGAGGGTATAACTAATGTAAATATAAAGGGTTATTATACTAACACGTGTGCATTGTGTAAATTATAGATAATCACCAGGAAACCTTAGAAGAAACCTAAGTCAGCAATGTGAGTAATCTCCTTTTTGTAAATTGTTTTTACAAAACCTTAAATGTTTTACAATGTGATTAAGCAGTGATTGAGTCTTTGTAGTTCTTCAATTACTGCCGGTATGTTGGGATTTTGTATACAAAATGTGGAACACGTTACCATTGGACAGCGAGTTAGCCAATGTGTAATATGACCCACCAGTCAGGATTGACAATACTGAATGAGTAATTGTGTAGAAATAAACAATGTGATTGCTCTCAATACTATTAATGGATGAAACTCTTCTTAATTAAACTGGGATTCACTCACCAGTATTTCCCACTGACAAATGTTTTTAAAACACGTTTCAGGTAACAAAATGTAAAAGACAAATTAGAAGAAAGCCAGGTGGAGAGCACTGACGGCTTGGAAAAATGTGGCTATAAAAGTTACCTAAAAGACGATGTTTTAAATAAAATAGGGTTTATCCCTATAAATATGTTGTAATAAGAAACTTGGGTTTTACCCATGTGATTATTAATATAAAATATGGTGGTTTTACTCTGATAAATATTTCCTAACTACGGTCCTGATGAAATTTCCGCTGCCAAAATAATAAAATAATGATACCACCAAAACTGGTCTCGCGGCCGCCCGTTCCCGGGACAGATAGGGGGCGGGGGTTGCGACACATACGGAACGATAGAGGTTGAGAATGAGGACGGTCAGAGGTTTAAGGTCAATGGTCATCGCTTAAAGCATTTCATCGAGGGACCGACTGAGGAGAGAGAGGAGGAGGTACTAGACCTCCTGCTGGTTAGCACGTGACAGTTTGGGTTACGTACTCGGATGTTCGTCCGAGTTGAAGAGTTTGTATGGTTTTTCATAGTATTTATGTTTATCTTTTGTGTACATGAGTCTAAATTAGTTGGTTTGAGTCAGTTTTGTCGTTGAGTCAGTTTTACGCTTGGGTTTGTTTGTGTATTATGTTATGTGTGCAGGTTTGATTGACCCGTTCGTACTCAATCTCCATTCGGACGGCGATTTTGAGCTTATACCATACTGTAAAGGGCAGCCCTGGTGCGTCAGTTTGGATACGATAGCGATGGAAATGTTATACGATCGTGTACGGGTTCGGATTGATGGCACACGCAGCTGGCACTGATTTTTATCCTAACTAGCTAAGTCCTTTCCAATTCGTTATATTTTTATTTTGTATATTATTTTAGGTTTTATTTCTTCTTTATTTTTAGTTGTCTTTCATCCTACATTGTGGACAATGTAAATTTTAAGTGTGGGGATGGGAGACTACGTTTTTTAGGTAGTTTTGAGTAAAAAAAAAAACAAAAAAAATTAAAAATAAAAAAAAAATTGAAAAAAAAAGTAAGTTTGTTGCGTGTCCCGGTCCTTTAGCGCGTAGAAAACAAAAACATTTTCAAAATGTCGGTCAAAAGCGGTTTAATTGTCGAATTTACGAGTCGAGAGCGCATGTTTCTTTAAGTTGCGGGATAGTAGGTTGACTGAATCGGTTTTTGGGGAGTAAAAGGTTTTGGGATGCCTAGGATAGTGGATGGAGCCGGAGAGTTAATTGGTTGTGCATTGTCGATATCGGTAGCCCTTATTTTCCACATGATAGTGAGATTTGAGCCTTTATATGTTTCATATATTTATGATCACTACTTTCGTTTCATGTGTGTTTACCGACTTTGTTGCATCACCTTCGGTTAGGATTTGACATGGATATGATAGAGGCATTAGGATCACCTTGTTTATGTAGCCTTTGTGTTTGACCCGTTCACCACTACCCTTAGATACACCACTTTGAGCCTAGCCATTCGTTTGTTACCCGTTTGTGATTTGATAGCCGGATCGTGTTACGTGATTATTATATTTGAAAAAAAATGAAAAACGAAAAAAAAGAGCAATAGATGAAAAAAAAAAAGAATAAAGTTGTGGGTCGAAATGACCAATATGTTAGTATTTGTTTTGTGCTTTTCCGGTTTATCGTGTGTTCATTTGTGCTAGCCCATTGTTTTCCCGAATAAAATAACCTAGCTTTAGCCCTTACCTACCCGTTAAAGCTCTCTTGATCCGTGTCAAGTTTTAACAAATAGGTGGAAATTTGATTGACGTACAAGCTTATAATAGTATGCTTCATAGTTTGGTTTTGAGAGTTCACTCGAAATATTATATATATTAGCTGAGGGTTGAGTGAAATTGTGAGGGGTGTTGACATTGCATAATTGATTGCTTGAAGGTAAGAAAAACTTGATTTGGTAGGCCCGTTTTCATTTAAATATTATGATTCGTCAACCTTTTGAACGTTGTAAGTCTTGCGAAACCGCTATGTTTAATGATTTCGTAGTTCGCGTTATAATTTGTTTGAGGCTTGCGTTATTGTTAAGTGTTTAAGTTGGACATGTTGCTTGGGATTTTGCTTAGGGACAAGCAAAAGGTAAAGTGTGGAGATATTTAATGTGGTCTAAATTATACATATTTTCATATCAATATTCCTACACTTTTGAATAGTTTTAGGGTCATTTTTAATAAATTCTATTTATAATTGGTTCATATATAAAAGTGTGATGATACTAAATGAAACAAACTAAAATGATAAAACATGATGATCCTTGGTTAATTTGTTTAAGTGGTTATGAGTGTAATTAAAGAAAGAGAAATAAATGACAAGGGATTGAATCAATTGTTGTTAGTAATTGATTCATTAAATGCACTTATTTGTTTGTATGGCTTTTTACGTACAGGAACTTCAAGTGGGAAAAGAATAGGGTAATAATTAAATGGACTAGGGACATTTGTTTTTTTTTTTTTTTTTTTGACAGGTGAACTTCACAACAGACGGCTAATTCACACCCGCTAGACGCAGGCCCGCCACCACTCATTACCAGGACTATGTTGTCTTAACCAGGCCCACGCCTGGGCAAGAGGGGCATTATGCTGTCCCCGAGAAAATTTCAAGCCTCCTGCCACATGACATGAGTTGCACCCTCCACAAGAGCCAACCCTCTTGAGTAAATGCACTGTAGTAGAAAACTCGGGTGGAATCAATAGTCGAACCTGAGTCTTCCCCGTCATTTCCAATTCATCAACTAGTTTGGGCTAGAATCATTTGCACTAGGGATGTTTGTTGAAAAGAAAAAAAGTGTGAAGGCAAATTAATTTGATGGATGGTGCCATGGTGGCATATATTATTTGAGGAGGATAGCTTGCAATTTACCATTCATGCCACCGGCAATCTAATTCATATTTCTTGTTTTGGGCGTGATGGGCTGGCCCACCAATTGTTTTATGATTCGCTAAAAGCCCATGAATCGTGGAGTGGATTTTAGTTCAAATACTACAACCCTACGACAATTGAAGGGGGACGGCAATTAAGAGGCATTATATACTGGGAGGTGACTAAGAAAAGAGAGGAGGATTCTTATTATTGTTGTCGCATACAACAACAGTGGGTACGAAGATAAGAAAAATAAAGAGGGTTGTTTCTTCTAGAGCAAGAAAGAAGAAATATTTGGTTCGAGTTTGGAGCATCACGGGTTCGATATTACGCTTATTTTTCTAATCCTTTGCATCGAAACCATGTTTTGTTTGATTTTCACAACTGAATTTGTTATGTTTTTTTATAAATATGAGTAGCTAAATTTCTAAACTACCTAGGTTGAGATAAACTAGATGTTTGTGACGTTGTTTTGACTTGATTGTGGCTATTTTATGCGATTTACATAATTTGATCTTGAAATTGTTATTGATATGGCATGTTTAAGTGTTGGTTGTGATTGTTGATTAATAAATCTAGCGGTTTAGGCACGTAGAAATACAACCTAGACTTAGGGTTTAATTTGAATCGGTTAATCTTAGGGTTTTTGGTTTGAAAATTGAGTTTAGAAATAAACCAAGTTGATCAATAGTTAAAATCAATAACTAAAACTTGCATCCTCATCTTTTGACTCGAGAGACGATTTAGGTGTGCTAGGTTGTCTAATCGTTGTTGGGTAGATTGGGTGACCGATAGCTCGGGCTCGTTTATTTCATCGCGTTTAGGGTTTCCTAGGATTTCAATTATCAAGGTTGGGTTTGCTTTGCGAATAGAGGGTTTGGGGGGTAATTTAGCTTTCATTATTTAATATTCGTGGGATTTGGTATCGATAGGTCGAGCCGGTTCGTTCTAGCACTTCGTATTTTGTCCATATCTTTCGATTGATCATCTCTAGCAGGAGGTTATTCGGGTAGATTAGGATATTTAGCCATTACCATAGTCAAGATAGCGTTGCATGATTCTAGGGATTCGACACCTAGGTAGTCCTTTCTCATCATATTTGACCTACACTTTTCTCCCGAGTTCGTGTTTGTGTTGCGTTGCTTGTCTTGTTTGCCACTTTTTCTTAATTAATTAGGTTAAAAATCAAAATCAACTTAAAATTGACTTTGTATTCGACAACGGTTCATTATCTAAAGTTTGCATATAGTGTCCACGGATTGATATCCGGTCTTGCCATCTACACTACACTGCGACCGGTGCACTTGCCGATTGTGTGTGGTTTAGTTTGCGATTCCATTTTAAAACTTGTTCGAATTTAATGTATACATTTTCACACATCATGACCCTTGTAGCAGACAAAGTTTGCATTGAATTTCATGCTCCATAGTTGTACTGCAATACGTCATAAAATAATTTATAAAGACATGTATTAACCATGGTTGCAAAGTCGCTAGGCGCTCCCTAGTCGGTCGACCGGGGAGTTGAGAGTACTCGGCATAGGCGGAGAGTACCCGGGGAGTACTCGGACATGTTAAATTATAAAGAAATTAGTTTTCGGAAATTAAATATATGTCTAATAACGTAAATTTACTAATATTTATAACAAAATACGTGAAAATGATATTCATTATTTAATATTATTTAATATGATAGTCATATAAGTTATGTTTTATTAATTTTTAAGTCAAACTCGGCCCGAATTGACCTACTAGATCCGATTTTGGCCGAGTTTGACCGCGTTTGATCGATTCCGAGTAATTAGGCGGAGTTAGAGAAAGTCTCCTCGGCAACCTACCTTGTAGCGACTACTCGGGGAGTACTCGGCCTTGGAAACCTTGTTTTACAACCATGGTATTAACTGAGACAAATGTAACATGTAACTGCATTTTATATAACATACTTGTTGAATCTGATAGAAGAAAATCCCTCGAGGAACTATATAGACCTGAATAAACAGGTTCAGAATGACCTTGATACAAAGTGTGGATGCTCTTTTTCCACTGTTTGATCCATGTTTTCATTGAGACCCGAATCATTTTCACTCAGAATGATAGCTGACATCACCTATTTTAAACATCCCAAAATTACTTTCATACATCACAATAATTATTCCAAAACAAAAAATGGTGACATGTAAAACAACTTACAACTGCCCGTACACCCAATTTTTGTAGCATCCTAGACCTAGCGTCAAATAGTTAACTTAGAAAATAGAAAGAAATAATCATAAACTTCATTTGCATCAGCAACAAAGATTAGCCAAAAGTGACCTTGAGTGATGAATCTGGATAATCCACCAGCAACCAGCGATCCAACATGGGATAAAGCTTAATCAGGCATTTATCCAAGCTGTAGAAGCAAGCCCCTACATTTGACCAGATAACCTATGCCAATTCAATGACTAAAAAACCATAAAGATCGTTGTCTTCAGATTAATCCGTTAATCTTTTATTTTATTAATGGTTTTCTTAAAAAGGAACGTCTCTTGATTGGTCTCCGGTTCTGAAGAGTATTGTGTTTAAAGCACTTCATTGGAGTGATAATAAAATAGTTAAATCTTACCGGAGCTAGCCGGAAATAGAGACATACACCCGACATCGTTGCAGATCTAGTCGGAAATGGTACGTGCAATGCCAATCGGTCATAGGAAGAAGATATTGCGTACCAAATGTAAGATCCTTCTGAGTAGCAGCCGTATCACCAAGGTTGAAGAGAGAGAGAGAGAGAGCAGGTGTGAGATGTGGCACCCCGCTATTTAGGTTGTACCGTACAAATGTAACACGTGTCATGAATAAATAAAAAGGCTGTATTTGATTGATATGGATGTTTATATGTGAGATTTGATGTGTTGGTAAAACCAAACTTTGATAAAAATTATATTGGCAACAATAAGATAAACGTTTATCGTGAAACGAACGTTAGTGACCACCCGATCAATGTTAAAATCCTAAAAGTAATATGTTATGATTAGAATGGTAATTTTAATCATGTCCGGAAGGAAAAATAAATTAAAACGCTAAGAAACTCTATTTTTCGAGTTTGAGCGCGTACCGCGCGATACTGCGCGTATCTCACAAAATACTGTCAACACAGCCAGTCAAGGCAACTGATAATTATTTCAGTAATATTTTGACGAGTTTATTTTTATATAATGATAAAAATAATTTAAAACGTCATAAAACAAGATTAAAACGCTAGATAAAATACCCGGTTATTAGTATAATACATGTATTATACAAGATTTAACCTACACAAATAATTAATAAAAAAAATATATGATATATGGATGCATGTGTGGACATGTGGCGGCCCATAGATCATCCAACAACATCTATATCTAGCTTCCATCATAACCTACACTCTAGAACTCAACACTTGGCAACCATGCATGAAAGTTATGACAAAATTTCACTCTTTCTTTTCTACACAAGCCGTCCACCACCACCATTCTTTCATTTTCATTTTCTTTTAACCTGCCATGGAGATTCAAATGCATTCCAAGCTCCCTTCATGTAAATTCGGTGATTTGAAGCCTTTTCCAAGATGTTTTCAAGAAAGTGCAAGCTTCTTTTCATCAAAATCTCATCAAAACCCCTATTTTTTCTTGAAAGGTATAAACCTATCTTCAATTTTTTGTTCTTGTTCTTGATGATGATAAAAGATTGTTTCTCAAAAAGCATGGATTCTTCACATACTTGAATTTTAAACAAGGAAATGGTTAAAAAAAATGAAATCGGAAGTGTGTATATGTGTGTGTGAGGCCGTGAGTATGTGTGAGTGTGTGTTAGAGTTTGTGTTTTGTTAATATGTTGAGTTTTGAATGAAAGGATTCTTGAAAGGTTCGTGCATGTATGATTGAAAGTGAACTACATGAAGATGATTTGTGATTAAAGTAGATTAATGAAAAGTTCATATTTGGATATATGTATATAGCCGTGTATATACATGCATGTATGGGTATATATGGATTTTTTTTTGTTAGTTCTTGAATGTGTAAGAACATGATACATGCATTTATGACAAGATGATAAGGTGATGATCATATGAAGACTAGGATATTTTGGATTATTTGAACATGAGTTAAATACATGTTAGATGCCCTTAAGTTTATAAAGATTGATGATGATGATATGTTATGGGTGCATTAGATGCTTGTACTTAAGCATGCATGTTGATTTATGGTCATGAAATGATGATTCAGATATGAATTGATAAAAACGATTTTTAATCAGATTCTAAACACTAAAAATACTAATATTTGAAGTGTTATAATAGCATGAAACTTTGTCATAAAGTTTACTAGCTTTGCATGTTGTATTTGGTGCTTAAAAAGTTGTAAAATACGTGAAATCGCATGATTTATGTAACTTACACAAAAACTGCACTAATCTTATTATAACCATCATTTTAATCAGTAAATAACATGTATTATGTCAAAATATCAAATCATTACGAGTTGGGATGGTTATGGTAACGTTTAACGCAAAACTATGCGGTAAAACGGTTAAAAATCGGCTTTTCGAAGGATTTATATAAAACTATTTTAAATCAGTAAGTAAACTGATATTTTTAGTTTAAATATAAGTATTTTAACTAATATTAAGTTTACTTGGTGTTTGGTTAGTCATACGTGACTTCCGACGCCTGAAAACGTTACCGAATCACTAAAATACGCGTTTTACAATGTACACTAGCATGGGTTAATTATGAGTAAACCTTATGTGTTAAAATGTGTTATGTGATTTAGATATGTGTATATGATAATATGTTAAGTGTTGACATGATAGCGGGAAATTTAGACTATGCATGTACACTTGTGCGCTTAAAGCGGTAGAATCGGTAAAATCGCGTTAAATGTGTAACTTGTTTGTCGTGCATGGAAATTGATACATATAAGTTATTTTATGTATACATGCTTTAAAAATGATGAAATAAATAAGTTAACGAGAATTCACGTGTTATGACATTTAGTTTATGTGTACGTTTATGTATATATATATTACGACGCACAAATCGTAGATATATTACTATAAACGGGAGTGTTAATGGATTTACTTGATAGTGGTCACCAATAAAATCGTTCAAGTCGCAAAATCTTAAACAATATATATATATATATATATATATATATATAAGAACTCATATATATATTAACGTGTCAACATAATCTAGAATGATAACTTTTTGGGAAAATCTCAAAGTTATGTGAAAATTCTAAGATACGGAGAAACTTAGGAATTTTGTGATATGTTGATTGATAAATCGTTCCTACGTATAATAGGATGTGTAGAAATCAATTTGTGGGATTGCGCTATTTAAAATACGCACCCAAAGGTGAGTGTAACTAAACCCCTCTTTTTACTGTTTTTGTTGGATCGTTGTGTGACCCTAACGAGTCAATCTGAAAAGTTCAACATCAAAATCAAGGGCGGAATCAATGAAATTGACGTAATACAGCTTGATACTTCTTAATTCTCCTTTTATATACGATTCCAAAGCTTTTTACAATTCAAATGACACACGGACAGCACCTCGGCTCTGAAATTCCAAATCTAATTCCGCTCCAAATGACCAGCATGCTCAGGTATTTATAGACCAGGTAATTCCGCTTGAAAGTGCCACATGTCAGTTCAAGCGAAATCACTTGGTTCTAATTCCGCTTGAAAATAACAGACCAGTTCAAGCGAAATCAACATGTTGCTAATTCCGCTTGAAAGTGTCACATAACCATTTCAAGCGAAATTACACATTTACACTTAAAACCTGATTTTTAACCTCCTGAGCACTGGTATATTCTATCTAGACATAAGACTCGATAAAGATGAAGTTAACAGACATTAGTGCACCAACAGACTCCCCCTTGGATGTTGACAAAGTCTTCGGCATCGAGTCTTCAGTCTTTAGTCTTTGTCTATCTTCTCACTCTGTCCAATATGTCTAACACTGTAAGCTTCCTTCAAATCTTCTCTTCTTCAATCAACAGCTAGCATGAATCACAGAATCTGAATCTTTAACACCCTTCAAGCTCCCCCTTGAATGTAGATCCAGGAACTGTATCTGACCTTTAAGTCTTCAGACTCCCCTTAACAATTAGCTGAGACCTAGGATCGTGATCTAGCTCAAACTTAGCTCAAATTTAGCCATGGTAATTTTGCTTAGCTGCTTTCATAAATTCAAACCTGTTACCTGCACAATCTCTACCTAAATATAAGATATACGACAATAACATTTTCAATTCCAAACTTACCATTCAACTTCATTTAATGAATTTTGTCTGAATTTAGAAATCCACTTAAGTATTCAGGTTCAAGTTAATGACCCTGGGTACTCAATTAGTCTACCAAGTCCAACTTAATGACCTTGGTTGACCTGAGATAAAGCACACTGACATGCTGTACAAACATTTTCTGAAAATCACAAGTATCAACTTAATGAACTTTCTTTGACTTTTTCATTTTTCAGGTCTAACATTTTAAGCTCCAAACTCATCTTCCAGCTCAGAAACTTCCTGCATCTGCTTCAATTTGAATCTGAAGATCAGCTTTCCACTTTGGTTTGTCAGAAAATAAAGCAGAAATATAAAATCTTTTTGGATTATGAATAAAATCTCTAAACTAGAAATGAAATGCAGAGATAAAATGTAGTAAAAATGAACTATTTACAAACATATTTTTGGTGAGCGTGTTAGGGAATCATATCAGTTATTCGACAAGTCACAAGTACCGTTAAGCTTTGATTACATACTCAGAATTAAACAATTCACTTAGATTGTCGATATACTGATCCACTTAAATTCTCACACAAATTTCAATCTGTCCAGGATACGGATTAAGTGTTTTAGAGACTTAAACTCTGTCACACCCTGACTTTTGCGGAAGCGTGATTATGGTGTGACTTACTTGTTATCATTGCATTCAATCATATCAAACAATCTATATGATAAAACCAAAGGTTTGTCATCCATAAAATGAGTTTAAAACATAATAACATTGTCTAAAACATGGATTTCAAATTTAAGTTTTACAAACCATACGAATTGTGGAAAAATTCGCTAAGGACTCGTCAAAAGATAATAGTTGTAATCAAAGTTTGGAAGACGTGTCTCGTCCAGGATTAAGACACGCTGGCCAAACCCAAAGATCATGGATGACATCTTTGTACTTAACATGACTTGAAATTCCAACGCCCGCCAGATCCATACTTAATTTCCTGAAATACATGTAGTTTGAAAAACATCAACAAAAGTTGAGCGAGTTCATGTGTATGTGAGACTATATAAATCGTCAATGTGTGTCTGTATAAATTGTAAAATATGTCTGTATAAACGTATGTCCTTGGTATGTAACAATAAGGAAAAACAGATCAATTAATGTGTAGCTAATACATTAATAAGTGATATGGCCTAGGAAGCACTCAAACCTGTAACGCGTATTTCATACCGGTCCTTCCGGCGGAACGACATAGTCACCACATGCAGCCACACGCTGGCCCATGTGTGGGGCTCGCAACACCCAATAGATCTATCACTCATGCCTCTCGGTCCTTATACAAGGATTAATGGTCTTACGATAATAGCCTATCCATTCACGTGATCTAACAGTAAATTCCTTAGCTAATCATACCATGTAGAAAAGTGTCTGTAATAATTGTAACATGTATTTCACCCCCGAAGTTATAAAACTGAAAACAGTTAAGAGAAAAGGGGGACATGAACTCACTGTTTTGCGTCTTCGGTATTTGTAACCCAAATCTCCTCAGCAAACACGACTACCTACAATGGTCTAACGTCTATTAGACGAACGGGTCATGCCTTGTCTTAGTATTTATGTTTTTTTTAGTTACGTTTCTGATATTATTCCGAGTGATCATAATTATATTTAGTTTCGGAATAAATGTTTATACAACATTTCTGTAATAATACTTCTCAAATATTCGTATTCGCATTTCCTTCCCAAGGATGGGGGGGGTATCTCATACTTTGTGTATTCGTGTTTTTGTATGTGTGTCTTTAGCCATGTATTGGCGTCGTATTCCGGTGCATTATTCCCATTAAATATACCAATATATTCTCAATATATATTTCCAAAAACAATATATTTTCAAGTCTTACTTAGAAAATATATAACTTATTTGTCAAAAATAACGTATTCCAAAATATATATATTTTTCCCAAAAATAATATATTTTTACTTCCTTAGTTTCCAAAATAATATTTTACCCAAAATATATGTGACACCCGTGTCACTGCGACCATCAAACAAATGCCAAACCAATGAAATATTGTATTTCATACTTGGGATTTGTAAAAATATGTGTATCGATTGCACATATCAACTCTTGTTTCGATTTCAAGCTCTAAATCGCTTTCTGGAAGGTTATACACGCACTGATGCGTAAATATAACCAGTTTAATGCAACGAACACTCTGGAATAGTGAAATAGGCTTAACATACCTTAAATAACCTTTACATAACTTATATATAAGTTTTGGAAGGTTTGGTGTGGTGAAATCAAGTTTAATCGCTTACAGGGACTAAAGTTGACAAACTGCGAAAGTATGCCAATTTGAACTGTAACAGACCTTCCGGAACATGACCATAAGTTAAACATACCATAAATATCCTTTACATAGCTTAGAAATAGGCTTTGAGGGGTTCGGTGTGCTAAAATAAACTTTTGGGTCATTCAGGGACTAAAAGTGTCAGAAAGTGCACAAGTTTGCATTTTCGCGCATAACTTACGTTCTGAATACATCCGGACATCCAAAAATTTATGTAAGCACTAAAATATTTTATTTTAGTGTTCGCCATAAGAAAAATCCATTCGTCACGTCATTTGGATCGTTTTTCGCATTCGGGACCAGATTCGATGTATTAGCCGTTGTTTAATTCACAACCACACATTCTAAACTTGCTTAGTCAGCGGATAAGGATGGAATTTTGGTACCATAACTTTGCAACACATGTATGGATGGAATTTAAACACCTAAACACCATAACTTTGCAACACATGTATGGATGGAATTTAAACACCTAAACACCATAACTTTTCAACACACGTACGGATGGGATTAAGGCACATTTTCCATGAAACGATCTTAACGGTTCGGGTATTCCTATAAATACCCCATACCCCCCATTGCTAAAATCACTAGAAACTTGATTTGAGAAACTCTAAGTTGAAACAATTGTTTCATACCTGAGATTTTTGAATCGAGTTTAGCATTCGGGGACCCTTCGTAAGTATTCTTTCGTTCTTTTCCTTATTTTATTGCTTTTCGAGTCCGAAAGTCAAACTTTGTTTGACTTTCAGCGTTGACCAGTAATGGTCAATGCGAAGTTCTTTTGAACTTCGCAACGTGAGTGTAATCACGTTGGTCATAGTCCCTTGGGACTATGCCCACTGATTACCACGTTGTCTAGGGTCGTAGGGTATGCGATCTAATAAATCGCCTATACCTTCGAACCCGAACCAGTTTGGTCGATCATTAGGATCCGACCAAATACATTAGGTGACCCTAGTATAGGGCATAACCTTCCGAGGTTATACCCTATGGTCACATCGTTTAAGTAGTTGTATGATAGGAAGTTTATATGCCTTAGGTAAATTACCAGAATACCCTTTTCATGTATAATTGGTAATTAAGCATATGTAACCTAAACCTTTGTCACATAACTGATTATGTAACATGTTTAAGGCATATAACACTTGTCATAGGACTAGTTAGGCGGTCCGAACGCGTTTCACGCGAACGACGCGTTAAAGTAGCATAAGCTACCTAAACGGGTCGTAATGGGTCGTAGACACTTAGGTTAAGTTTCATTTAGTATGTAGGCTTTGTTAAACCAAATGACACGAGTCTCTACACTCGTTTGGTTTACAAACCCTAATGCTACCCGATCTTCCGATTTAGGTCCGGTTTATTAATGTAGCTACCTATACTAGGTGCCGTTTGATATCCGCGATCTCTAGCATTGTTTAGTTGTTACTCAAGGACTATTGAGCAATCTCAGGTGAGTACATAGACCCCTCTTTTACTGTTTTCTAAACTGTTTTGGGGTGGAACACATGTGCCTACTTGTTACTTTCATGCTTTCCTGTTTTAACATCATATACTGCTATGTTCGTTAGTACATTATAGTACATGATTTTATGACATTTCATGCTAGGTGTGCCCAATTGTGTGCATTACTTAGTACGTCGTTTTACATGACATTTTGACATAAACATTTGACATAGACATTTCGGCATAGACATTTTAACATGATTGACATTTGATCATGCATTTCCCACAAAACATAACTTTGATTTAAACCAAGATTTACTTCAATACTTTGTTTTTGTGCATATGGTTTAGTTGAGACATTTCACTTGCCATACATGACATCTTGACATAGACGTTTGACATGGATATTTGACATAGACATTTGACATGGATATTTGACATAGACATTTTGATATGATTTACATCTTGACATGAACACTTTGACATATTACCCAATACATTTGACAATTGATTTAAACATAGACTTCTTACATTGATGGTTTGGTTTGATTAAGTGATTAAGTAACGATGCGTGTGTAATATGATACAAGCATGGTGGATACGCCGCTGGTACTTCCTATATATAAGTGTTTGTATGGTATTACATATCATAGCGTTATTTGAATCATTTCAGTTTGAGACATAGAACATTTTATACAAATAACATACTTTTCACAAGACATTGATTTATAAACATCTTATCTTATGCAAACATATTTTACTTGGTTATTCATTTAACCCTACATTTATTTATACTTATCATCTGATCTTATCGATTTTCAAATGATTTACAAAGCAAAGCAAATAACAAGGTTCATGACTAAACATTTTCTCAAACATAAGTCATGAAACCTATTTTCACAAAACCTATGTATCTCACAGGCATTTTTATGCTGACGTACCTATTTTCACATGTGTTTTTCAGGAACTGTTGCATAAGATGATCAAGATACACATAGGCAGACTTGGGCTTTAGTGACAATAAAAGATGCAAGACTAGTTAATTATGTTGTATTTCCTTGTTTGTTAAGACATTGTAACATTTCTAATCAATAAAACGAAACTTCAATTGCCATGGATTTGAAACAATTAATTCTGTTACAACACTCCCCAATGTTTCCGCCACGTTTTGTATGTTCCACGTGGTCGGGGTGTGACAGAAAAGATGGTATCAGAGCCAATGGTTATAGGGAATTAGGTTATTAGTAATGCTTTGACCTAGTCTATAACTTTCTTAGGACCCTAACGCGAGTTTACTTGCGTTTAGTCATAAAACAATACCGTCACCTATCCTTAGGCGACTACCACAACAAGAACATAATTTTTCGAAACCGCTTTGAAAACTAATCATCTGTTCTAGGATGATTAATTAATAGGTTTTGAACCCTCTGTTATATGGTTTTGAACCCCTTTGAATTTTCAAAATCTCGTCAAGGTTTTGAGTTTTAAATAATGTGAACACGTGCAAACTGGAAGGGTGAATGCCTGTATTCTGGGTTTTCTGTCTAGGCAAGCACTTCGTATACATCTCAACCAGACGCGAGACCAGTTGTGCTTACCTGGGAATTCTTGGGATGAGTGTTCACTTATAGGCGAGCATGTCTTCGCGATACATTATTTTTGACCTATTTACTTTGATTAGTCACTGTCTCATTTGTTTGCCTTTGGTAACAAACAAATGGTCACAATCTTCATGCGTTGTCATTTTCTCTCTACTATCTTTCCCTTGTTTCCTCCCATGTCTTCTATTTTCTTCATGGTGCCTCTTCATCGCAACAACAATGTCCGAACCAGGTGCTGCAATTACCCAACGAATAGGCGTCGTACTCCAGAGGACCGTTGACTTAGCTATCACCATGACTCGCCTCAGGGATGAAGCCGTAAGGGAACTGCTCCTTGGTGCAATCAATGCAACTGTCATCATCCAAACCAAATACCCTGTTTCAAATGTACCCACGGTGGACGATGGAGACATTTGGTTAACATGTGCCGCTTTGCAATCCAAAGCAAAGCTGTTACAAATCCTGCTGCTGCTCAACCTTCAAACTCTGCTTCATATGTTGCTTGGCATATCTGGCTCCTCAACCTCATGAACTTTCTACCTTGTGTATCGAATTAAGCACGCCTAGTGCAAGGTGTCGGAACACCTCTCGTTACACAAATTCCAAAATCCATGTAGGATCTTTCTATCCTCATAATTAGATCCTTGTGGATGGGTATCATTCATCGGAATCCTTAATTGAATTCCTTGTATGATTCAATACGTACATCACAATTCAATAAGGACAAAGCCGAATTCCTATTAAGATTTTCCTATCTTCATAGATAGATTCTTGAAATGATTAAAGTACCAAATGAAATCCACGAATTGGATTCCTGGTGTACTTTAAGTATCCGCGTCCAAAGATAACAAATTAATAACCAAGTTAAACAATTATGTGATATGTGCTTATGTGTTCCCTTTTATGTTATTGTGTGATCCAAATTCTTGTCATCCAAATCCTCGTAGAATCTTCCATATCTTTGTGTACTATATTAAATCCTCAATGGGCTTTTACGTTGTAGTTAAGTCCCTTGGATTATATTGTACCATTCCATAATTAGACCCCTGAGTGGTCTAGGTAAACAGATTGATCCAAAAATCTAGTTAGGAATATCATGTGATGATATAGCTGAAAGGACTCCTTGGTGGTCTAATTAAAAGGATCCTTGTTGATCTAATTAAAAGGACCCTATGGTAGTCTAGTCACACTCATCACAGGTTTGATTATCCTCCCCACAAACATTTCAAGACAAGTTGTGCGGACTATGCAAGGAATTGCATAATTATGGATGCATACATAATTATGGAATTCAGTGCACAGAAACCACAGCGAATTTTGTCAT
The DNA here is from genome assembly GCA_030545235.1 of Helianthus tuberosus. Lineage (NCBI taxonomy): Eukaryota > Viridiplantae > Streptophyta > Magnoliopsida > Asterales > Asteraceae > Helianthus > Helianthus tuberosus. The sequence continues at coordinate 2,102,041 of JARYGA010059779.1, forward strand.
GTGTCTAGAGTCTATTCCGTTCATTTTTGTTTCTGAAGATGTAAAATGACTATTCCGTTCATTTTTGTTTCTGAAGATGTAAAATGACTATTACGTTCATTTTTGTTTCTGAAGATGTAAAATGACTATTCTGTTCATTTTTGTTTCTGAAGATGTAAAATGACTATTCCGTTCATTTTTGTTTCTGAAGATGTAAAATGACTATTCTGTTCATTTTTGTTTCTGAAGATGTAAAATGACTATTCCGTTCATTTTTGTTTCTGAAGCCGTTCATTTTTGTTTCTGAAGATGTAAAATGACTATTCCGTTCATTTTTGTTTCTGAAGATGTAAAATGACTATTCTGTTCATTTTTGTTTTTGGAGATGTAAAATGACTATTCCGTTCATTTTTGTTTCTGAAGATGTAAAATGACTATTCCGTTCATTTTTGTTTCTGAAGATGTAAAATGACTATTCCGTTCATTTTTGTTTCTGAAGATGTAAAATGACTATTCTGTTCATTTTTGTTTCTGAAGATGTAAAATGACTATTCTGTTCATTTTTGTTTCTAAAGATGTTGTGGAAAATGACTATTCTGTTCATTTTTGTTTCTAAAGAATGCCTGTTGAAAATAACTCTGTTCATTAATGTTCGTTAAAGAGAAATTACAGGATTACGTCTTGTTCATCTTTGATGGTTATTTAACACAAAGTCACAAATAGACTCCTACGAATTAATTTCGGGACGAAATTTCCTAAAGTAGGGGAGACTGTGACACCCGTGTCACTGCGACCATCAAACAAATGCCAAACCAATGAAATATTGTATTTCATACTTGGGATTTGTAAAAATATGTGTATCGATTGCACATATCAACTCTTGTTTCGATTTCAAGCTCTAAATCGCTTTCTGGAAGGTTATACACGCACTGATGCGTGAATATAACCAGTTTAATGCAACGAACACTCCGGAATAGTGAAATAGGCTTAACATACCTTAAATAACCTTTACATAACTTATATATAAGTTTTGGAAGGTTTGGTGTGGTGAAATCAAGTTTAATCGCTTACAGGGACTAAAGTTGACAAACTGCGAAAGTATGCCAATTTGAACTGTAACAGACCTTCCGGAACATGACCATAAGTTAAACATACCATAAATATCCTTTACATAGCTTAGAAATAGGCTTTGAGGGGTTCGGTGTGCTAAAATAAACTTTTGGGTCATTCAGGGACTAAAAGTGTCAGAAAGTGCACAAGTTTGCATTTTCGCGCATAACTTACGTTCTGAATACATCCGGACATCCAAAAATTTATGTAAGCACTAAAATATTTTATTTTAGTGTTCGCCATAAGAAAAATCCATTCGTCACGTCATTTGGATCGTTTTTCGCATTCGGGACCAGATTCGATGTATTAGCCGTTGTTTAATTCACAACCACACATTCTAAACTTGCTTAGTCAGCGGATAAGGATGGAATTTTGGTACCATAACTTTGCAACACATGTATGGATGGAATTTAAACACCTAAACACCATAACTTTGCAACACATGTATGGATGGAATTTAAACACCTAAACACCATAACTTTTCAACACACGTACGGATGGGATTAAGGCACGTTTTCCATGAAACGATCTTAACGGTTCGGGTATTCCTATAAATACCCCATACCCCCCATTGCTAAAATCACTAGAAACTTGATTTGAGAAACTCTAAGTTGAAACAATTGTTTCATACCTGAGATTTTTGAATCGAGTTTAGCATTCGGGGACCCTTCGTAAGTATTCTTTCGTTCTTTTCCTTATTTTATTGCTTTTCGAGTCCGAAAGTCAAACTTTGTTTGACTTTCAGCGTTGACCAGTAATGGTCAATGCGAAGTTCTTTTGAACTTCGCAACGTGAGTGTAATCACGTTGGTCATAGTCCCTTGGGACTATGCCCACTGATTACCACGTTGTCTAGGGTCGTAGGGTATGCGATCTAATAAATCGCCTATACCTTCGAACCCGACCCAGTTTGGTCGATCATTAGGATCCGACCAAATACATTAGGTGACCCTAGTATAGGGCATAACCTTCCGAGGTTATACCCTATGGTCACATCGTTTAAGTAGTTGTATGATAGGAAGTTTATATGCCTTAGGTAAATTACCAGAATACCCTTTTCATGTATAATTGGTAATTAAGCATATGTAACCTAAACCTTTGTCACATAACTGATTATGTAACATGTTTAAGGCATATAACACTTGTCATAGGACTAGTTAGGCGGTCCGAACGCGTTTCACGCGAACTACGCGTTAAAGTAGCATAAGCTACCTAAACGGGTCGTAATGGGTCGTAGACACTTAGGTTAAGTTTCATTTAGTATGTAGGCTTTGTTAAACCAAATGACACGAGTCTCTACACTCGTTTGGTTTACAAACCCTAATGCTACCCGATCTTCCGATTTAGGTCCGGTTTATTAATGTAGCTACCTATACTAGGTGCCGTTTGATATCCGCGATCTCTAGCATTGTTTAGTTGTTACTCAAGGACTACTGAGCAATCTCAGGTGAGTACATAGACCCCTCTTTTACTGTTTTCTAAACTGTTTTGGGGTGGAACACATGTGCCTACTTGTTACTTTCATGCTTTCCTGTTTTAACATCATATACTGCTATGTTCGTTAGTACATTATAGTACATGATTTTATGACATTTCATGCTAGGTGTGCCCAATTGTGTGCATTACTTAGTACGTCGTTTTACATGACATTTTGACATAAACATTTGACATAGACATTTCGGCATAGACATTTTAACATGATTGACATTTGATCATGCATTTCCCACAAAACATAACTTTGATTTAAACCAAGATTTACTTCAATACTTTGTTTTTGTGCATATGGTTTAGTTGAGACATTTCACTTGCCATACATGACATCTTGACATAGACGTTTGACATGGATATTTGACATAGACATTTGACATGGATATTTGACATAGACATTTTGATATGATTTACATCTTGACATGAACACTTTGACATATTACCCAATACATTTGACAATTGATTTAAACATAGACTTCTTACATTGATGGTTTGGTTTGATTAAGTGATTAAGTAACGATGCGTGTGTAATATGATACAAGCATGGTGGATACGCCGCTGGTACTTCCTATATATAAGTGTTTGTATGGTATTACATATCATAGCGTTATTTGAATCATTTCAGTTTGAGACATAGAACATTTTATACAAATAACATACTTTTCACAAGACATTGATTTATAAACATCTTATCTTATGCAAACATATTTTACTTGGTTATTCATTTAACCCTACATTTATTTATACTTATCATCTGATCTTATCGATTTTCAAATGATTTACAAAGCAAAGCAAATAACAAGGTTCATGACTAAACATTTTCTCAAACATAAGTCATGAAACCTATTTTCACAAAACCTATGTATCTCACAGGCATTTTTATGCTGACGTACCTATTTTCACATGTGTTTTTCAGGAACTGTTGCATAAGATGATCAAGATACACATAGGCAGACTTGGGCTTTAGTGACAATAAAAGATGCAAGACTAGTTAATTATGTTGTATTTCCTTGTTTGTTAAGACATTGTAACATTTCTAATCAATAAAACGAAACTTCAATTGCCATGGATTTGAAACAATTAATTCTGTTACAACACTCCCCAATGTTTCCGCCACGTTTTGTATGTTCCACGTGGTCGGGGTGTGACAGAAAAGATGGTATCAGAGCCAATGGTTATAGGGAATTAGGTTATTAGTAATGCTTTCCACGTGGTCGGGGTGTTATTTTGGAGTTGTAATTTCCATAGTATTTTGTAAGTTATATTATTTTACCCTAAAATAATATAACTAGTTCACAAAATATACAAATGATCACACAAGTGTCTTAGTATAAAATACATATTCTAAATACATATTTACCCATTTTTATTCGCGAAAAACCAACCTCCGATCCTTTATATTTAGTAACAAAATTTATGGCGAAGTTTATATTTGAAACACAAGTTATAAAATATACCTGTAACACTCGTTCAGAAAAAATATTTACTAAGTGTTAGGATTTTCGGAAAATTTCGCCATAGTCTCCTTTGTAAATGGAGGTGCCCATGCTAAATAGCATATCATTTTCTTTAACATATATCACGTTAGATCGTTCTCAAATAACCAACCCGACATTTAGATATGCAAAATACTACTTATATCATTTCAGTTTTAATATACAAAACCGGGCTGTTTTCGGGCATTTTAATAAAATAGCTATCTTATTCCAAAAATTCCCAAATTTTTACAGAATGTCTTATACGATCCAAATATTATTGTGTAAAAAAATCGGGGTCCAGTTCATTACCAATATTTTATCAAAATTTATTTACCCGACTGCAATCAGATTTGTCACTTTCTGATTGCAGTCTACGAAATAATTCATCTAAAATTTATTGTAAGTCCGTTTGACGAAATTCTAGTGGGAGAATTACTACGACATCAGTGGTCACCTACAGTACAATTTTCATGAGCTGATTTATCATAGATTTCAAGTTATGACTAAAAACATATCACCCATTTACTGCAGTGAAAACTCAGCTTTAGCTGCGGTTACAAAATGGGTCTTTAAAAATAGTAAACGACATCGAAAAATTACGATTCCAGTGCCATTTGATCAGTTTTTCGAAAATACACAATTTAGGCTTCAGAAAATCAGTTTTTCGTTTTATTATGATCCATTTACAGCCAGTTGAAGTTGGCTGGAAACTTTACTCAGCATACTTTTTATAGTCTAAATACCACTAGAATGTACCCATACGATTACCATTTGTTCTAATAACGATTTATATCAAAACGTAAGTCATTTACAGCAGGTTAACGTTTATATAACTCAGATTTATCATGTATCACCACTTCTCATCTCAAGATTTTTGTGTAAAGCCTTGTGTTCATGTTTTTGGTTCTTGTTCTTTAGTGTTCATAGATTTTCATCATACTTTAACTATTAACCACCTTCATAAGATGTAAAATGAATGGATCTAAGAGACTTACCACTAGCTCAAGGCTAGGGGAGTTCAAGTGTAGAAATCGAGTGGATAAAAGAAGATAAGAGAGGTCCTTCCACTTCCGAAGGTTCCAAGCTTCCTAATGATGCAAGAGATTCCTTGTAGACACCTTAGAATGGTTGGTTGATGAACAAAAATGGATGCTTGTGGGGTGTGTATGTAAGCCGTGAGTTTAAGGAGGAAGAAGAAGAATATGTGAAGTTGTTGAATGGATAATGAATATGAGGGTCTAGTGGTTTTATACTTAAACTTCCAACATTTTCTTTACCCAATAGTCTAAATGTCTCACTAGTACATTACATATCCATTAAACAATTAGAAAAACCAAAGAGTGGGGGTACCACTTTACAAACGGTTATGGGAGGGGGGTTTGGTTTAGTTGAGTTCCAATGGTGGTTAACCTTGTTAGTTAGATATTAAGTAATTTAGTTAGTGGGTTAAAGGTGTTATGTGATATATAGTGTGTTAGGGTGTTCGGGAACCCTAACTAGCTTAGAAAATTAAAAACAATATATTTGTCAATATTTTTATGTTCCGGGTAAAGTCCGGTTGTTTGGTTCGGTGTAGTCCGTTAAAGTGCTAAATAAAGCTTTAAAGTGTCTTTTATATTGTTTTTAGTGACACATTAAATTCCCAACACTTTGGAAAATATCTAGGACTATTTTGCCAAGTTTTTGCTCCTTACTAGCATTGTTAAATGCTGAATTTTGGTATTTAGTGCAGAATTCTGCACTTTAAGTATGTTTTAGGCACTTCCGGGCACTATAACTATCACCTAGTGACGCAGTTTCATGATCCTCACCTCCCTACACTTACTACTAGTGTAGTACTTTATTCCCGGCTCATACTGGCCTCAAAAATATTGTCTGTCTAGGTGCTGGCATTGTCAGCATGATTTTATGGTTATCCGCTCATTGTGCTAATTGTGCCTTGTGCATCAAGTTTGTCACTAATGTTTGTATGTAATAAATGGAGTGATAGTATAAAAGTGATGCATGTGTATGTATGTAACAGAAATCAGTAAGCAGTTTAATCACAGTTGTAATCAAGCACAGTCATTAAGCACAAATTAAGAATTAATTAATTGTACGGATGCATGCAAATTTGACAGTTGTCACATTCTCCCCCCGTTAAGAAAATTTCATCCTCGAAATTTGTACTACCTTAACTCCTTATGGTTACGTCACACATGTATATATATGAATAATACTGAGGTAGTAAATCACAAAAATCGTATTAAACCTTACTCACATCGGGTGAGTCCAAGAACATGTAACAACCCGAACCCTATGGTTAAAAGGTATGTGCTTTTAGCATTTGTTGTCAAAGGTACAAGACGTACTTGACGTATAGTCTAGTGTAATCCAGCTAGCGGGGGGTTCCACAAAAGAGGAGTCTTAACTAATAAGATTCTTATACGATCGATTGCAATATGCAACGAGTTTTCACAAACCATAGAGTCCGCTATATGAATTCAAAATCAACAACTCAAATGAAATAGTAAAATGATCTGTCAACTCCCGAGTAAATGGATGGTAAGGTTTAAGGTGTTGACATTCTTAGATTTCGAGAGTGCGCCGAACGAAATACAAGCGTATCTGGTGTATCATTGTCTTGATTTGTAGTTGCATCAGAAATGTTTAAATGACAAGTCAACAAAAGTATATGTAGTTTTGCGTGAAACGGTTGACCATGGTTAGCACAAGTTGTAAGTTTGTAATGACGCCACCGGGTGTCGCAAAGGACATAATTTAATAATAGTGGTGACTGAACAAGTTCACCGTGTTTTAAACCAAACGAAAGTGTACCGAAACAAGCCTGAAGATTTGATTTACTCAATGTCATAATGTTTTCAGTTGAGCACGGAACATCAAGGTGCCACTATTTTTGATCGAAGATGAAAAAGCATAAAGTACCGTAAGGCATTCGATTGACAACGAAAGAATCGTTGGGAGGTACATTGTGCTTATGAAATGAATCTATGTACCATTGCCTTAACACACAATTTGTGTTGAGACCGCTTGATTGTGAATATCAAAATGGATTGTTAACAAATAAATAGGCAATTAAATCCGTGTATGAAGTGAGTAACCAAATAAGTGCAAACTTCAATTTTGTGAAAGGATCCCCACAAGGTGTCGTAACCAACAAATGATTTAGTGAAGTCGTAGACTAAACAATTCTACTACGACTCGAAACAAAAGAATCTTTGCCAAATGATTTGAATATGATGCTCTCAATACATCATATGACATCTTAACTGAATGTGTGAAATGAATAAGTTCAAGCAATTGAACTTCATTGTAGCGTAACCCGGCAATAGCCGTATGTATCAAAGGAATCTCGGCATGGTCACAAAGGTAAACCATGAATGTAACTTAAAATAAGTAGAGTTTCAAGAAAGTGTGTTGTCTTGATAGCAAAAGAGTTAACAGTCACAATAATGTAGGTCCTTCGAATCACAATTCAGTAATTAGATTTAGCGTTGAACTTTAATGAAGCGTTTATTCGAAATGAAACCGCTTGCGTAGCAAAAGGTGCATGGGTAATATATAAGTTTTCAAGTAATGAAGCAATGTATATCTGCCAAAATGGAGGAGTGACCAAGTATACGAAGCAAACGTGTGTTCGCTCTCAGCGAAGAGGATTAACGCGATGCAACTACTATCAAGGGGGGGTAGAGATGCAAACATATATTTGCTAGAAGCAAAAGTAAAGATTTCAACAAAATAAGTTTAAGTACTTTTCTATTTAGTCAATGAAACTGGCATATATGTTAGGTTAATGGTGTCTGTTTGAGTTAACAGATGTGGTTCCTAATCAACCAGCTTTGTGAATTTGGACCTGGGTTCCCGATGGTCCTAAGTACGTGTTTCCTAGATTCTCAGGGTTTCGTATTTGGTGTAGAATCGTTCTGTGCATCGTGTAGGAAGTACCATTCTTGTGTACGTCTGAAACAAATTATGGTCCCGCCATTTTCCCGGCATGCTTTCTTGTTGGAGTCACAGCTAATGACACTCGATCATCGGTCGGTCGTGAAATAGTAGTTGAGTCCTCACAGTAAATTAAATAATTCGTTAATCCTTAGCAGGAGTTATCAACTCTTGTTGGTTAGGTCGTTCGGCTCCTGGTAGTTTGATGTTAGTTCGAAAGGTGTCGTCTTCTTATTGACGAGCAGAATTAGGATTACCCAAAAGGGAATTTTGGTCTGTTATCTTCCTTCTCTATCCACTTCTGAAGCTTCACTGTCAATCCTTGCATCTCCGAAGGTGTAAGTTGTTAAGGTGTATTGACTACAGGCGAGACGCCTGGAATCAATCTGATGCGAGATTCAACTTGTCGTTGAGGAGGTAGTTTTTGGCAAGTCTTTGGGAAAGACTTCGGGATATTTCCCTGTCACGGGAATATCTCTGAGTTTTGGTTCTTCGGCTCCCTTGTCCACGACATGAGTCAAGAAGGCAACATATCCTTTACGCAACAATTTTTGTGCCTTCAAGAAATTAGTAATCTGTAGAGGCGTATCTTGCTCCATGAGCCATGATCATTCCTTCGTTCGCCATCGGGATGCGGATACCAACTTCCGCCCGATTGCTTGACAACTGGTCCATTCCCGTTACCACGTCAAGACTTCTCCTTGACTGGTTCTTATCAAGTACTGGATATCTATCTTACGTATCGCTAAAACAAGTATATTCTGAAGCTAAAATCTGACAATAATGTTAAATAGCACAGACACATAACATTGACTACTATGAGACGTACCGATGGCCATGTTTGGATCCTGGCGTGCTTCCCTAGCTCCGGTGTTAGACATTTTTCCCATGATTTTGTCTAATCTCCATTGGGTAATCTTTCCTAAAGTGCCCCATATCACTGCAGTTATAACATCCCTTACCTTTCCCCTTTCCTTTCTTTCCACGCTTCGTCTCACGCCAACACGTTTCCCTGTTGTGTCCCACTTTGCCACAGTTGTCACACTTTCCATTTTTACATCGCCCGGTATGATGACGTCGGCACCTGTCGCATTTAGGTAGTTTACCCATGTACTCTTTTCTCTTTTTGGCCTTGTTGTTGCTACTCGTCTGGGTACCCTGTTTGAAATTTGCTAACTTTCTCTTGTTGTCTCCAGATGACTCTACATGAGTCTCCTTCTTCCCCTCAGAGGTTGAAAATTTGTTCATCCTGATTGCTTCTTCAGTCAAGGCCACACTTAGATTGATGACCTCAGCAATCGTTGCAGGCTTTGATGTCGTCACCATGCTCATGATTTGGGGTGCCAATCCCCAAATGAAACGCTCAATCTTCTTAAACTCTGGATCTACCATGTAAGGAACGATACGCGACAGCACTTGGAACTTCTCCACATACTCAGCTATTTTTGGACCTTCCATCTTCAAGTTCCAGAACTCTGTTTCCACCTTCTGGCTTTCTGTTCTCGAACAGTACTTTTTATGCATTAGCTCTTTCAACTCGTCCCATGATAAAGCATACGCAGTAGCCTCGCCCATCGTCTGAACCTGGAGTTTCCACCATGACAGAGCCCCATCTTGGAACAGTCCGGAAATGTACGTGACCTGGTGCTCTGGGGCACATTTGCTCGCACGCAAAACAGTGTCCGTCTTCTCAACCCAGCGCACGAAGGCTACGGCACCCCCAGTGCCGTCGAAATGTAGGGGCTGGCAGCCTAAGAACTGCTTGTAGGTGCAGCCTGCGATACAAGCAACATTATTCGCGTAAGGTATTAGCAAAGCACTTGTGGAAATGTCCAAACGTTTTGTAATGTGTCTTAAAGGACTAAACATTACCGTTGGGTGGGTTCTTTCCCGAGGTACCTCCGCTGCGCTCAGAACGAAGGGCCTCGTACTGTGCGATGACCTGTAAGAGGCGTTCTTGAAATTCCGCCTCTGTCGTTGGCAGAGGGTTGTTGATATCGGTGTTCCCTTGAGTCAACATCTTCCTAGAAGAAAGTCGGTTAGGTCAGGTCTTGTTAAGGATACGAGCACACAAGTCTCTATTTAACGAATAAGACCTCAGAGTTATATTACATATATGTATATACGCAGTCGTTGTAACATTCAATCACGTATCATCACAATTATTGCACAACTTGTAAATAGGAACGTAGCAAGTAAGCATGTAGCATTATAGTTATAGCACAAATATGCTGATCAACAGCGTGCTTAGTGGGAACATAGCGACTGAGTTTTTCATTAGTTATTAGTCATAAGTATTGTCGCATGTTTAAAGATGATTGGGCTTTCGTTATCCTCCGGCCACAATCACTGTGTCTTACATAATGTATCACATCAGAAGGGACACAGGGTCACCCTACCCTTGTCCAACACGTATATTAGTGTATCAAAATTACGTAGTCAGAAGCAGTCTTCAAAAGTCTCCGCAATCCCGGCTTATCATTAGTGTCTTTACCCAAGTGTAATGCAATCCGCATAAATCCAGAAATAAACTACACTGGTGACTGAGGTGGAGGATGAAAGAAAAGTAACTGCTAGCACGCGTAAACTCCTCCTCGAGCTTATATATACATCGAAGTGGTTAACTGATCTGCCGCTTGATAGTAAAAGAAACGAGCATCAAAAACCTGGAAAAGGTGTCATAGCAGCAGATGAGAGCGCAAAAGAAGTCTTTGATAATTATGGAGGATCAAAGTATACTGGCAATAAACAGGGTGGAGGTTGTGGTGTCAACTCGAGCTTCAATATTCTGCGACTTATATCCTCAAAATGTAGCTGATGTGACCGGTGTACTCATCCCGTGTGTAGCCTCCATATTGTGAGGGATGACAAGGGTCTAAAATCAACATAGTGTAGCATAGGAACCATCGAAATGACTTGTCCAGCGTTGTAGAGGTGAATGTAGCAAACGGTGCGACTTGTAAAGTTAGGAAAAATGTTGCCGTAGCAGAAGAATCGTTATGCGGGTGCTGACCTGGAGTGCCTTCCCGGGGTGCGGGTATGTCTTGAAAGAAAGCAGTAGGCATGTCGGTGCAATGGACGTCGGTCTTCATAGGTGCAACATCAGCGGGTGCAGGTGCGGTAGAAATGCCTCAACAAAAGGAGATTCAATAGGTGCAGGTACTGGGTCTGGTAAGAGGAGTGCAAGGTATAGTAGTCCAAAGGAAATAAGGTCACGTTTAAGCAGGTGCAGCATCAAACTGGCCCTCAAGGAACTGGAGCTGCCTCAGGGGCAGGTCCTGGGGCGTGTGAGGGTATGTGATCTTGAGTAGGTGTTAGTGCAGTAGTCAAAGCGGCGTCGTCGTCCGTGTCTAGAGCAAAAAGTGGTAACCTGCCTGTTTGTAAAGTCGTAAATGTCGCAGACTCAAAGGAGTCTGAAATCGAGTGTATACTAGAATCAGAGGATAGTTTGATAATAGGGATCTCAAAACGTAAAGTCAGTAACAACGTCCTCATCTAACTTTCCATCATCCTGGGCGTCAACGGAAGGATCATCAATAAGCAAATTAACGTCGTCATCAAACAATTTGTCAAAGAGGCAGATTCTCGGGGAAAATAACCACGAGAGGTACGGCGTTGAGAATCGGAGCCACGATGTGCTCGTCATCGAAGTGTCCAAATGATAAGGTGGTCGTGGACCGAAACAAGAATGACATGAAGTTTCTTGTCAAGGAAGCCATCAGAAAGGGTAATTCATCACCAGAGTCTGGCAGCGCGGATGGTTGGCAGTCGTCCTCGTTCTTGGTCAACATGTCATGGTCACTCTCAGTGTCTGACGTAAATATCTTTGGCGCAGGTACAGTCTCATCATCTGTGGCGGTGGCCGTAGGGTCGTCATCATTTGACAATTCGTTCCCTGAGGGAAGTGATGTGTGTGTGCCGGTACATAATAGTCATAGCATGCATATTCACAGTAATCTTTAACACTTTGTGTATTGCAAATAAGGACAATTCATAATGTAATCATGTATCCACATATTCGTCCTAGTCTTCCCAGACTATCCCACCCAGTCTCTCAGACTAAACTCCCTAGTCTCTCAGACTAACTCCCTGGTCTCTCAGACTAACTCCCTGGTCTCTAAGACCAACTCCCTGGTCTCTTAAGACCAACTCCCTGGTCTCTAAGACTAACCTTCTCAGCCTCTAAGACTAAATCCCTGGTCTCTAAGACCAACCTCCTAGTCTCTAAGACTAAATCCCTGGTCTCTAAGACCAACCTCCCAGTCTCTAAGACTAAATCCCTGGTCTCTAAGACCAACCTCCCAGTCTCTAAGACTAATCCTCCCTCAGCCTCTAAGACTGATCCTCCCTCAGCCTCTAAGACTGATCCTCCCTCAGCCTCTAAGACTGATCCTCCCTCAGCCTCTAAGACTGATCTATAAATATAAATTTGAAATGCGTATTTGTGCCTTTTTGTTTTTAAAATGTGTGTTTCCTGGATCTGGACGTTTAGTGTATGCAATGAAAACATGTTGTAAAACGTTTTCGTGAGAGCCCTAATGATCGTAGTCTAGACTCGAGAAAGAATCCTAGTTCGCTACGATCGAAGCTCTGATACCAAGCTGTCACACCCTGACTTTTGCGGAAGCGTGATTATGGTGTGACTTACTTGTTATCATTGCATTCAATCATATCAAACAATCTATATGATAAAACCAAAGGTTTGTCATCCATAAAATGAGTTTAAAACATAATAACATTGTCTAAAACATGGATTTCAAATTTAAGTTTTACAAACCATACGAATTGTGGAAAAATTCGCTAAGGACTCGTCAAAAGATAATAGTTGTAATCAAAGTTTGGAAGACGTGTCTCGTCCAGGATTAAGACACGCTGGCCAAACCCAAAGACCATGGATTACATCTTTGTACTTAACATGACTTGAAATTTCAACGCCCGCCAGATCCATACTTAATTTCCTGAAATACATGTAGTTTGAAAAACATCAACAAAAGTTGAGCGAGTTCATGTGTATGTGAGTCTGTATAAATCGTCAATGTGTGTCTGTATAAATTGTAAAATATGTCTGTATAAACGTATGTCCTTGGTATGTAACAATAAGGAAAAACAGATCAATTAATGTGTAGCTAATACATTAATAAGTGATATAGCCTAGGAAGCACTCAAACCTGTAACGCGTATTTCATACCGGTCCTTCCGGCGGAACGACATAGTCACCACATGCAGCCACACGCTGGCCCATGTGTGGGGCTCGCAACACCCAATAGATCTATCACTCATGCCTCTCGGTCCTTATACAAGGATTAATGGTCTTACGATAATAGCCTATCCATTCACGTGATCTAACAGTAAATTCCTTAGCTAATCATACCATGTAGAAAAGTGTCTGTAATAATTGTAACATGTATTTCACCCCCGAAGTTATAAAACTGAAAACAGTTAAGAGAAAAGGGGGACATGAACTCACTGTTTTGCGTCTTCGGTATTTGTAACCCAAATCTCCTCAGCAAACACGACTACCTACAATGGTCTAACGTCTATTAGACGAACGGGTCATGCCTTGTCTTAGTATTTATGTTTTTTTTTGTTACGTTTCTGATATTATTCCGAGTGATCATAATTATATTTAGTTTCGGAATAAATGTTTATACAACATTTCTGTAATAATACTTCTCAAATATTCGTATTCGCATTTCCTTCCCAAGGATGGGGGGGTATCTCATACTTTGTGTTTTTGTATGTGTGTCTTTAGCCATGTATTGGTGTCGTATTCCGGTGCATTATTCCCATTAAATATACCAATATATTCCCAATATATATTTCCAAAAACAATATATTTTCAAGTCTTACTTAGAAAATATATAACTTATTTGTCAAAAATAACATATTCCAAAATATATATATTTTTCCCAAAAATAATATATTTTTACTTCCTTAGTTTCCAAAATAATATTTTACCCAAAATATATGTATAAGAGTATTTCCTGGAATATTTCATAAGTTACGTTTTCTTGTTCGGTTTCACAATACCAAGTGTGTAACTTAAATATTTTATTCCTTGATGTTTTTGGTGTTATTTTGGAGTTGTAATTTCCATAGTATTTTGTAAGTTATATTATTTTACCCTAAAATAATATAACTAGTTCACAAAATATACAAATGATCACACAAGTGTCTTAGTATAAAATACATATTCTAAATACATATTTACCCATTTTTATTCGCGAAAAACCAACCTCCGATACTTTGTATTTAGTAACAAAATTTATGGCGAAGTTTATATTTGAAACACAAGTTATAAAATATACTTGTAACACTCGTTCAGAAAAAATATTTACTAAGTGTTAGGATTTTCGGAAAATTTCGCCATAGCCTCCTTTGTAAATGGAGGTGCCCATGCTAAATAGCATATCATTTTCTTTAACATATAACACGTTAGATCGTTCTCAAATAACCAACCCGACATTTAGATAGGCAAAATACTACTTATATCATTTCAGTTTTAATATACAAAACCGGGCTGTTTTCGGGCATTTTAATAAAATAGCTATCTTATTCCAAAAATTCCCAAATTTTTACAGAATGTCTTATACGATCCAAATATTATTTTGTAAAAATATCGGGATCCAGTTCATTACCAATATTTTATCAAAATTTATTTACCCGACTGCAATCAGATTTGTCACTTTCTGATTGCAGTCTACGAAATAATTCATCTAAAATTTATTGTAAGTCCGTTTGACGAAATTCTAGTGGGAGAATTACTACGACATCAGTGGTCACCTACAGTACAATTTTCATGAGCTGATTTATCATAGATTTCAAGTTATGACTATAAACATATCACCCATTTACTGTAGTGAAAACTCAGCTTTAGCTGCGGTTACAAAATGGGTCTTTAAAAATAGTAAACGCCATCGAAAAATTACGATTCCAGTGCCATTTGATCAGTTTTTCGAAAATACACAATTTAGGCTTCAGAAAATCAGTTTTTCGTTTTATTATGATCCATTTACAGCCAGTTGAAGTTGGCTGGAAACTTTACTCATCATACTTTTTATAGTCTAAATACCACTAGAATGTACCCATACGATTACCATTTGTTCTAATAACGATTTATATCATAACGTAAGTCATTTACAGCAGGTTAACGTTTATATAACTCAGATTTATCATGTATCACCACTTCTCATCTCAAGATTTTTGTGTAAAGCCTTGTGTTCATGTTTTTGGTTCTTGTTCTTTAGTGTTCATAGATTTTCATCATACTTTAACTATTAACCACCTTCATAAGATGTAAAATGAATGGATCTAAGAGACTTACCACTAGCTCAAGGCTAGGGGAGTTCAAGTGTAGAAATCGAGTGGATAAAAGAAGATAAGAGAGGTCCTTCCACTTCCGAAGGTTCCAAGCTTCCTAATGATGCAAGAGATTCCTTGTAGACACCTTAGAATGGTTGGTTGATGAACAAAAATGGATGCTTGAGGGGTGTGTATGTGAGCCGTGAGTTTAAGGAGGAAGAAGAAGAATATGTGAAGTTGTTGAATGGATAATGAATATGAGGGTCTAGTGGTTTTATACTTAAACTTCCAACATTTTCTTTACCCAATAGTCTAAATGTCTCACTAGTACATTACATATCCATTAAACAATTAGAAAAAACCAAAGAGTGGGGGTACCACTTTACAAACGGTTATGGGAGGGGGGTTTGGTTTAGTTGAGTTCCAATGGTGGTTAACCTTGTTAGTTAGATATTAAGTAATTTAGTTAGTGGGTTAAAGGTGTTATGTGATATATAGTGTGTTAGGGTGTTCGGGAACCCTAACTAGCTTAGAAAATTAAAAACAATATATTTGTCAATATTTTTATGTTCCGGGTAAAGTCCGGTTGTTCGGTTCGGTGTAGTCCGTTAAAGTGCTAAATAAAGCTTTAAAGTGTCTTTTATATTGTTTTTAGTGACACATTAAATTCCCAACACTTTGGAAAATATCTAGGACTATTTTGCCAAGTTTTTGCTCCTTACTAGCATTGTTAAATGCTGAATTTTGGTATTTAGTGCAGAATTCGGCACTTTAAGTATGTTTTAGGCACTTCCGGGCACTATAACTATCACCTAGTGACGCAGTTTCATGATCCTCACCTCCCTACACTTACTACTAGTGTAGTACTTTATTCCCGGCTCATACTGGCCTCAAAAATATTGTCTGTCTAGGTGCTGGCATTGTCAGCATGTTTTTATGGTTATCCGCTCATTGTGCTAACTGTGCCTTGTGCATCAAGTTTGTCACTAATGTTTGTATGTAATAAATGGAGTGACAGTATAAAAGTGATGCATGTGTATGTATGTAACAGAAATCAGTAAGCAGTTTAATCACAGTTGTAATCAAGCACAGTCATTAAGCACAAATTAAGAATTAATTAATTGTACGGATGCATGCAAATTTGACAGTTGTCACAAACTCATTCATGTGTCCCACCTCTTGAATATACTCCTGTATCTAGATCCCAATATTCAGTCTTACAGGTGAGTATACCACAGATGATATCTGTAAAGGGTTAAATGCGAAACCGTGAGAGCTCAGGTCAGAACTTCCGTTCAGCAGAGAGATGACGTTTCGACTTTAGGTGGGTCCCCTTTAGAGGATCTTTTCTTCAACAACACATGATTTACATATTTTTTCAATGTTTCATCATTTTTATGCTGAGGGGTGTGCTATATTTCAAGCAAGCAGTAAAGTATTCTCCGGGGGCTAGGCCATTGCTTCCGCATTATCAAAAGTCCCGGGATAATACCCCAGATATCACTGAGTATAAAGACCTAGTATCTCAGAAAGAGGGATCTTTCAAACAAGATTTCAGGGGTTACCTATACATCCAAGTAGTGTTCCCCACGAAATAAGTAAATAAAGATTTAGGTTTATATCCCGAACAAACCTACTAAATGTGTAAAAACCTATCGGCACATCATCAGTGAGACTGTTTAAAACCTTTAAACTTTCCATTTCTTTAGCATACTGTAACTGTCAAACTGATGTACTATCATTTTCCCTTTTTACACAAGCTCTTTTCTGGTTTTCTATTATTTTTGTATTATGAAAATATCTCATGTTTTTGGATTTTTGAAATTTTTTACTGTTTTTGTATTTTCTGAAATATTACCCTAATACCTCCCCCTAAATACCAAAACAAGTAAAAAATCGACAAACCATTGCAGATTGCTTCTCAACATCATCTACAATGTCTCCTTCATCAACACCAAGAATCCCATCCGACACCGATAAAAGCTTCATACCATTCAGTTTTAAAAGATATTTAAAACGAGTTTTATCAAATGCTTTGGTATGTAAATCAGCTTTTTGTTCGTCAGTGTGGATTTTCTCAATTCGTATCAACTTCTTCTCGAAACAATCGCGAATGAAGTGATGACGAATCTCTATGTGTTTTGTTTTAGCGTGATGAACAGGATTTTTAGTAATGTTTATCGCTGCCTCATTATCAACAAAGATAGGGGTGTTAAGAAATTGCAAACCGTAGTCGCGCATCTGTTGCTGGATCCACAAGATCTGAGAGCAGCAACTGCTAGCAGATACATACTCAGCTTCACATGTGGATAAAGCCACAGAGGTCTGCTTCTTACACTGCAGGTAACCAATCTTGGTCTGAAAAACTGGCACCCCGGTGTTGTTGATTTAGCGTTAACTTTACAGCATCCGAAATCAGAATCAGAATACCCTTCGAGCATGAAATCGCCATTTCTTGGATACCACAACCCCAAAGTTGGAGTTCCTTTCAGGTAGCGTAATATCCTTTTCACAATCATCATATGCGAAGCTCTGGGACTTGACTGAAATCGTGCTGCGAGGCACGTCGGATACATTATATCAGGTTTTGAAGCTGTCAAGTACATCAACGAACCGATCATGGAACGATACAGCATTTCATCTACCCTGTCTCCGGTGAGATCTGGGTTTATCCCATGATTTGTCGCTAATGGGGTGGAATTCGGAGACATTCCTGACATCCCAAATTTCTCTAGAATATCATGAACGTACTTCGTTTGATGTATGAAAATTCCCTCAGGCAGTTGTTCAACTTGAAGTCCCAAGAAGAATTTCATCTCACCCATCGACGAGATTTCAAATTTTTGCTTCATAACTCTTTCGAAATCTTTGCACAAATTTTCATTTGTTGACCCAAATATAATGTCGTCCACGTATATTTGAACTATCAGAAGATGTCCGTCGACCTCTTTGGTGAAGAGAATGGCATCCACTTTTCCACGGATGAAACTGTTGGCTAGCAGGTGTTGAGACAATGTCTCGTACCAAGCTCTCGGGGCCTGGTGTAAACCATACAGCACTTTATCCAGTAAGTAGACCTTGTCTTTGTGGATTGGATCTGTAAAGCCCGGTGGCTGTCCGACATATACCTCCTCTTTTACCTTCCCATAGAGAAAAGCCGATTTAACATCTAACTGATAAACTTTAAAATTTTTCCACGACGCAAATGCTAGGAAGATTCTGATCGCTTCTAGTCTAGCAACTGGAGCATATACTTCAGTGAAATCTATACCCTCCTGCTGACTGAAACCCTGAACTACGAGTCGAGCTTTGTTTCGAATAATAACCCCTCGATCATCTCTTTTACACTTGAACACCCATTTTGTGTTAATTTTCCTGTGACCATCAGGCAAATCTACTAACTTCCACACTCCTAACTTCTCAAACTGACTCAGTTCCTCCTGCATCGCATTTACCCAAGAATCTTCAGTAAGTGCCTCCTTATAAGTTCTCGGTTCAATCTGCGAAATAAAACAACTTAGTGAAAACTCAGTTTGTAACGGAGCAACTTTTGTATAAAAACAAGTAAGCCCATGGTCAATTTGTCGTCTTGTGCGGACGCCTGATTGCAATTCTCCAATGATCAACTCTTCTGGATGGTATGAAAGTGTTCTTGGCATCACCTCGCCTGGAACATCTACCTCGCCTTCCAGATTTGTGATATTTTGATCTGCACTTTGTTCACTGACTGGAATAGTTTGACTTGAAATCTGAATTTGCTCCCCCTCAGAATCTGAATCACCATGATCAAATACTGGTATGTTCTCAGATTCTTGATTATCATTCTCTACTGTCTGATTATCATGAGCAACTTCATTTTGTTGAATATCACCATGTTCTCCAGCATTGCTTGAACCTTCTTCATCATCATTTGAAGTATGCTTTTAACGCCTTGAAGACTCAGCTGGGAACCTTTCCTGCGATGATTCATACTCTCTTAGAATATCCAACTCATCAAAGAAATCTTCTTCTTCTTCCTCTTCTTTTTCCATGTCAAACGAATTCCACAAAGTGTCATAATGAAAACGCCATGAATCACCGGGTTTTTGCGGTGGCATGGTATAACCTTGACATTCAACATTGTGTGCTTCAATAATCCGTTTCAAGCTTGGAACAAAGACTCGTTTCAATGGACTTGAGTAACCGACAAATATTCCCTCGATACTCTTTGCACCAAATTTACCAAAAGGTTCTATAACCGTGCAAGGAGACCCAAACGGTTCTATATACTTCAAATTTGGTTTGCGGTTATTGATCAACTTAAAACACGTCTTGTTGAATTTCTTTACTGTGAGAACCCGGTTGAGTGTATAGCATGCGGCTGACACTGCTTCTGCCCAAAAGTTTACTAGTAGCTTTGAATCAGCAAGCATCATCCTGGCCGTTTCGATTAGTGTCCTGTTCTTTCTTTCAGCTACTCCATTCTGTTGTGGAGTGTAAGGAGCACTAAATTCATGCAATATACATCTTTCATCGCAATACTCTTCCATCTTGATATTCTTGAACTCAGTACCATTGTCACTACGTAATCTTCTAATGCGTGTCTGGTACAAGTTTTCCATCTTCTTGAAAAGCGTCATCAAACGATCAAACGTTTCATCTTTTGACTTCAGAAATAATACCCAAGAAAATCATGAATAATCATCTGTGACTACAAGACAATAGAGATCCCCAGTAATGCTTTTCACGTTCACTGGTTCAAACAAATCCATATGGAGTCTCTCTAAAGGTCTCGAGATTGAATTTTCTTTCTTCCCGGGGTGAGATTTCTTCTTTTGCTTTCCTTTGATACAGCTAATGCACTCCCCCTCAAGATGAAAACCTTTCACATGAACACCAGTAACCAAATCATTGTGCACCAGGTGATTCATTTTTCGCAAATGTATATGACCCATCTTTCTGTGCCATAACCGCGATTCTTTCTCTGTTGCTCTTGACATAAAACAATGAGCCTGACCCGTGGTTGTAGTAGCAACGCTCATGTCCAACACGTACAGATCATTGACTCTTGGTGCTCTCATGATAATCCATTCTTCGGGAACAACAAATCCTGGTTTCAAGATGAAACATTCTTTGTCTGTGAAGTGCGTTGTATACATCCTATCACAGATCTGAGAAATACTCAGAAGATTATTCTCAAGCTCAGCAATGTAGTTAACTCTTTCAAACATAACAATGCCATTGGATAACGTTCCTTCTCCAACTATCCTACCTCCTTGATTACCTGCGAAACCCACATAACCTCCATTAAAACCACGAACATCGTACAACAGGGTTTTCTTCCCCGTCATGTGCCGAGAAGCTCCACTATCCATAATCCATCGCGAAACGGATCTTGGAAGCTCCTGCACATTTCAAAATCATTTAATGAGATTTTGAAGCCACCCAAGCCTCTTTTGACTCGGGTAACTTAACATTGATGTGAGTTTTTGCAATGTATAGTGGCGGAAATTTTTTATCATTCATCTTTAAGCTTTCCTTAGACCCAATCTCAACCTCTTTGTATAGAAAGAAATCATTTTTAGGAGGTTGACCAGATGATTGGTCTTTCTTTGGAACATTCTTCTTTTCAGAAACCATAGACTCTGGTTTTTCAAGTTTCTCATAGTAATCCAAAGGAACATCCATTTTAACCTGTGTGGTCGAAGATGGTTGTTTTTCTGACTCTGAAACCTTTGGTTTTGGAGAACTTGCAACTTTTGGCTTCCATGCTTGTTGAGGTGTAGCAACCTTTTTGTAAAAATGATCACTTTTAGTTACCAACTTCTTAACAGGTTCATTTTTCTTAACTGATTCTTTTACAGATTCAGTTTTCACTTTTTCTTTCTTTAAAATCTTTTTCTCAACAAACATTGGGGTCTTTCCCTTAGCATCATCTTTCTTTTTCAGATTCATCACAACCTTAGTCTTAGGCTTCAAGTTGGTACATTTTCATGCAATATGCCCAACTTGATTGCATTTAAAGCAAGTTCGAGTATCAACTACTCGACTAGTGCCTTCAGACTGAGGCTGTGAAGCCTTCTTTTCAAAAAATTCTTCATTTGATTTTGAAAAAATCTCAGATTCTTCGTCAGAAAGTGAACTTGAACTTTTTGCAAACACCTTTTTCTCGACAAACTTTTTGTTTTGAAAATTTCTTCGTTGATTGTACTTACCACCCTGATAACCACCCGACCATCTGTTTTGATTGTTGTTATAAAAACGCGGTGGAACAACAGGTTTCTTGTAGTAAGCTTTATCCTTTTCAAAATTCATTTGCCTCTTTGTCTGATTTAAACTTTCTACTTCAGACAGATCAATTTCAATCAATTTAAACACATTTTTCAATTTAGCAACATTAACATTCTCCAGTGGAAATTCAAGATCCGAATACAACTTATCAGATCCCACCATCTTATACATCACAACAGCAGGTTCATCATTTAAGTTGTTTTTGGATTTTGATTTCTGAATGTATTTGTCCAGAAAACATTCATCATCCTCAACTGAATCACTGTCAGATTTCAAAACATTTTCAACAACATTTTTTACCACTTCAGACTGAATATTATCATCAGAAGATGATGACGATGATGAAGAAAATGTAACATCAATTGTGTCTGGAAGTTTAATTTCATTTACATCTTCATCTTCGTTAACCAACCCGGATTTTTTCTTTGAAAAATTATTTAACACTGGTGGTGGAACCTGGTGAAACCCAACCCCAGTTCCATCGCAGTAAACATCTTCACCTGCTTTGTTCTTCCCGATGGGTTTGGGAACAATGTGTTGTAAAACAAAGCTTGCGGAGTTGTAACTGTTTAGTTTCAACTGGATGCGTTCATTTTCAATTTTAGCTTCTTGGAATTGAAGCTTCAACTTTGCAATTTCATCCAGTTGCTGATTAATTAACTCTTCTTTCACTCTAAGAACACCGGTCAGCTGAAGATTTTCTTTGTCTGTCTTACCATTTCTTTCATCAGAATCTTTAACCGTTCGTTTTAGTTTTTCAAACTTTTCTGAAATTTGACGATTTTCAAGAATCAATTTTTCATTTTCTTTTCTAATTCTTTCTACGTTAATTTTATCGTTTTCGATTTTCTTAGTTAATTCTTTTAATTTGTCGTTCGAAGCTTTTAACAGTTTATCACGGTTTAAGATCTAATCGTCAACACTTCTGACTCTACTAGTCAATTCTTTAACCTTCTTACCACTGAGGTAAGCATTTGTACTACAAACTTTGCACTCTTTCATGCAATTTTTGCAGTTGTTCTCAGATTTATCTTTCTTACCTGACTCATGTGTATCGTTTGGACTGACCTTGTTTTTGGACTCAGTTCCAGAACAAGAAACTACCTCTAGTTCTTTTACAGCTAGAACTTTGTCAGCCATTTTCTTCAAATTTTCAGCATTAAATTCTTGTGATGTATCAATAATTCCGTCATCAATTTTCTTTGGCTGCAATTCTTTTTCTGTCTCTTTCTCTTTCTTATCAGCTTCTCCTCCTCCCCACCATTCTCTTTGTCTGGCTTCTTCTTCATCAACAAGTTGCTTTGTGAGAACTTCAACATCAATAGTATCTGGATCAACAGCTATGTTTCCATTAGGATCGAGATAACATTCTCTATCAGGATCTCATCTCTTTGCTTTCTTTGCTTCCATCCATGTACGATAAATTTTGCCTTTCATGCATTGAGCTGTTGCCTTCCTGTTTACATACTTCACTTCTTCAGATCTGTTGTCTTTAAAAGGAACAATCTTTACTGCTGTAAAGGCATAACCAACTGTGTCTTCCTCAGGCAAAACATCACTCCAATCATAACCTTCATCATCATGAAACACAGCAAGTGCCCTGGATTTTTCTTTGGGTGCCTCCTCTATCTGCTTCATCCTGGGAGGTTCTGCTTTATTTTGATGATAAATTGCTCTTTTGTAATAATCCTCTCGAAAAGGATTTGCAGTATCATCAGTGTAAGCATTGCTGCACTCACGCTTAAAATGACCTTTTTGTTTACATTTAAAGCACGTGACTTTTGATTTGTCAAAGCCTAACTTGGTAGAAGGTCCACCAATAGACTGTCTTCCAGTAATCTCCATGAATCGCTGCGCTCTTCTCACTGCACTCGCCATACACCACCTTATATCGATCAACTCCATCTCCTCAGGGTCGATCTGATCGTAATCTTCCTTTGTTAGGTTGGTGTTTCCTATCTTTCCTGCAATGAGACTTTCGTATGATTCTAACACAAACGCTAAGAACACCATCTGTTGTTTGGCAGATTCTTCACTGAAATTCTGACCATTCTTCAGATCCACAACAATGTTGCATTGAAATAGATTCTTTGATGCAAATTGATTTGAAGTATTTGACGAAGAACCACCATGATAGCCACTGCTAGGAGTTTCTTGTTTCATTGTGTTTGAACTTTCTGCAGAAAAAGCTGTCTTAGGGGATGCAGTCTTAGGGATCATACTGCCTCTGTAATACAGCTCCACATTTTGTTAATAAGATGAGTTATTGACTTTACTGAATTTCTTGATCTCTAATTCATGGCTCTCCAGTCTTTCAATAAGCAAATCCACTGTCAAAACTTCTAGCGGCTTGATTGTGTTCTTCAGCATCAAGGCAAAGTATTGCCAATCTTGCTCATTTGGTAGTGAATCAAACAGTTTGTCAACAAGCTCTTCTTGAGAGTAAATGATGTCATGTCTTGCAAGCTCCATCTTCAGATGCCCAAATCTCTCAATCATCTTGGAAACAGACTCGTTCTTCAAACAACCAAACAAATCAAACTCTTTACGTAACAATTTCTTTTTGTTTTTCACTATCTCAGCACTACCAATACATTTTATTTTTAATTTTTCCCAAAGGCCTCTCGATTCTTTGTACTCAATCAGTGAGATAATGTCATCTCTGACAGATTGGTGAAGCAGAGCAATGCAGTTTTGTTCAGCAACATATCTTTCTATCTGATTTTCTTCTAGGTTTTCATAATCTGTTCTCCCCACATCAAAGCCATTTTTCAAGCTTTTCCAACTGGGATAAGCAAACGCTTGAAGCCATTCTTCAAATCTTGTAGCCCACCTATTGTAATCTTCAATCGCCATCAACTTGGGCGGCTTGTTGTATGTTCCATATGCACTGTCTACACTCATAGCATACGAAAGAATTTTCTTTGCACTCGGGTTTGTTGGAGCATTTTCATTGGTGTTGTTTGATGTATCATCTTCGGAACTACCCGTGAAAGCAAAACTGAACGGATTCATGAACTCATCCATCTTTCAAGTTCCTGAAATAATCAACAAACACTTAGAAAAATTTTTGGTTTTTAAGATTTTCAAGCAAAATCAGTTCGAGCGGAATCTCTTCAAGCGAGATTACTTCAAGCGAAATAAGGTTGGTTTCAAGCGGAATCAACTTTTGGAGCGGAATAGCTGATTTCGCTTGAACACTCAAGCGGAATCTGATTTCGTTTGAGATCAAGGACAGTTTCAAGCGGAATTAGTTATTCTGTTTGAAATAACAAGGCAGATTCGAGCAGAATTAGGCGACAGCTTCAAGCGGAATTAGGTGATGTCAGTATTTTCGAAACTGTTTTCAAGCGGAATCACCAATTTTGATTAGTTTTAGATCGATTTTAAGTCCAATTCTTTCAAGGATTAGTTAAAACACAATTCCGCGTGATATATGTGAAATTTAGGCCATTTCAACCGTGAAATCTCGTTCAAATCAGAAAAAAATGAGTAGAAGTGAAAGAATCCGATGAAATCAAGCTGATTTGGTATGAACTCCTCGTCCTGAGCTCTGATACCACTTGTTGGATCGTTGTGTGACCCTAACGAGTCAATATGAAAAGTTCAACATCAAAATAAAGGGTGAAATCAATGAAATTGACGTAATACAGCTTGATACTTCTTAATTCTCCTTTTATATACGATTCCAAAGCTTTTTACAATTCAAATGACACACGGACAGCACCTCGGCTCTGAAATTCCAAATCTAATTCCGCACCAAATGACCAGAATGCTCAGGTGTTTATAGACCAGGTAATTCCGCATGAAAGTGCCACATGTCAGTTCAATCAAAATCACTTGGTTCTAATTCCGCTTGAAAATAACAGACCAGTTCAAGCGAAATCAACATGTTGCTAATTCCGCTTGAAAGTGTCACATAACCATTTCAAGCGAAATTACACATTTACACTTAAAACCTGATTTTTAACCTGTTGAGCACTGGTATATTCTATCTAGACATAAGACTCGATAAAGATGAAGTTAACAGACATTAGTGCACCAACAGTTTTGTATATGTTTTGGGGGAAGAACACGCCAAAAAGGGTTTAATAATGTTTTTGGAATAAAACATATCTTTTGATATAAATTATATATTTTCATTGAAAATAAATGGATTTGATAAATATATATATGTTTCGGGGAGAAACGGTTTTAGTGAATATATGTTTCGGGGAGAAACGATTTTGGTGAAAATATATGTTTCGAGATGAAACGGTTTTATTGAATATATGTTTCGGGATGAAACGGGGATTGTTACGGTGTTTCAGAGAAAACGACCGTGTAGTTGGGACGAATTTGCTTGGTCCCAGGGATTTTAGTAAATTCGTACAATATTTTATATTAAATTTGTCATATTAGTAGGATATATATATTGTACGTGAGGCAGGCATCATAGATGACCTCGATATGGGCCATGCGCAAGTGATGTTGTTTAATCATTTAAGTATTGCACGCGAGGAATTGTTGGTAGATCTATCGGGTTGACAACCCCGTCGTGACCAGTCGCTCCGTGTCAAGTCAAACGACAAATTGATATTCTGTTCATTATCTAGCATTGATTATACCTTCATTGTAAATATATAGTTCGTAATGTCTATCTAACTTACGAGTCCGAACATTTGATATTATAAATTTAATATTAAACTTAGGAAGATGCTCTTGGTCGGAGGTTCTTGAGAAACGCTTGCGACGGCTGACCCTTGAAATATTTTACAAGGAAATGAATTAACTTTCTTGGAAATTATATGGATGTTTTTATAATAAACACATAATTTGAAAGTTTTTCCTTGGGGTCAAATTATTTTAAATTTGAATATGTGAACTCACCTTCCTTTGTGTTGACACTTGATTTTAACGTGTTCTTCAGGTACTTGAGTTCGGCTTCGGGAATTATGGCGTATCTTGTGGTTATTGATGCATGTTTGGTTTGATAATGTGTTGGACAAACTTTTAAAACTGTTTGGGACAAATGTAATAAGATTCATAAGGATCAAGACAACTAAACTATGTTGTGGTTGTGCCGTGTTTTGAAACTTTATGTTTAAAATCTATGTTTTAATTAAGTTAAAATGTCCAACAATTAGATGCATCGTTCAACAAGATATTAATGGGCACCAACTTCTGTTACCACTACGTTTTATATTCCGCGGCGACGTTTTTGGGGTGTGACACGAGATGAGATTGAGATCCGAATGGAGAATGCATTGAGATTTGTTTATCGATATGGTGTTATAGAGAAAGGCTAGATCTTGAATGGCCTTGGAGAAAAACCCTAGATCCAGATCTGGAATCGCAGAGAGAGAGAGAGAGAGAGAGAGGAGCAGGGAAGCGGGCGATTTGAAATTTTTTGAAATGAATGTGAAAGCCTAATGTATCCCGTGTTTTTTTAGTAGAAGGGTATAAGTGGAAAGTGATGTTTTCTGGTGCTTAAAAGACTTGTACATCATGCTTTAGGGGTGTTTTAAGGGAATGACAAATGACCTTAAGAAGTCCTTCTAATATGCTTTTTATATATATATATATATATATATACACTTGTTGTCATCAAAACAACTCGTTAATAATGCATTAAGATCACGTTCAAAGTAGTTTAAACAGAAACTTTGTAAAACAACCAAAATGTCCCAAAACACACAAGATCCTCATAACACTGGCACCCTGTACAAGCCACCTATGCTTGTCAGATCTGAGTACAATATCTGGCAACGTAGGATGGGTCATGTCCTTGCACAGCAAAACACCGGTTGCTGGAAGTCGGTTATCTTCGGAACTCATGTTCCGATGGTGCCGAGTGCAGAAGATCCCAAGGTCCAAGTACCTAAGAAACCTGAAAATTACTCTGAGCAGGATTTTCAGAAAATTGAGTTAGATGCTAAAGCATTCATTATAGTTGCTACAGCACTACCCAATGATATCTATGCTGGCCTGTTACATTGTAACAGTGCAAAAGAGTTATGGGATGCACTAAAAGAGCAATTCGGTGGGACATAAGAAGTCATTGAGAACAACAGAGAAGTGTTGAACCAACAATATGAAACGTTTTGTCATGTTAAGGGAGAGTCATTAACCCAACAGTTTGAGAGGTTTAGTTTTCTGATTAGTGAGCTAAAACTGGTTAATGTGGAATATACTAACTCAACTTTAAATAGTAGGTTCCTTAGATCATTGCCAAAAAAGTGGGATACTATAGCCTTTGTTACTAGAAACTCAGTTGGGTTCAAGGAGATGAGTTTAACTCAACTTCATGGTAGGCTCCTCACTTATGAGAGAGAGCTTAACCAGAAAAAGAAGTTACAAGAGTCAAGGAAAGTGGCTGATGATTACTCTTTTGGTAATACAACACTTTTTGGTCAGGAAGAGTCATCTAGTGGTAGTAAGGATCAGAGTTATGATCATTTCATTGACATAACATCTGGTGGAGCATTCAACTCTGATTCTTACTCACCCAATTATGCTTTCACAGCTAATGGGGAAAACCAGATCTCTGACAACTTGTGCTTTGAATTAAATGACCTTCAACATTTTGACCCCACAAATATGGAAGAAATGGACATTTTACATCAACTTGCCTTGTTAATTGTGAGAACAAGAATGCTTTTACAAAAGAACTGGTAGGAAGTTTCCAGGGATGCATGGGAATTTAAAGGTTGGATTGGATAAATCAAAAATTATGTGTTATAAGTGTAACAGGCTTAGTCACTTTGCTAGGGAATGTAGGAGTCAAAACATTGGTCCCATAATCACTCACCCTAGTCTAAGACCTCAAAACAACCAAAACATTGTCCATTATTCCCAATATACCCCTGCTCCTCAAATGCAAAACACTTCTCATTTTGCATATCCTGTAAACATTGTTCCTATCCAGTATGTCCAAACCACTGTTCCTCAAAATCAGTATGTGCAAGCCCCTGCACCCCAGGTCTAAGTGCAACCTGCACCACAAGTTGCACAAACATCTGCTCCAGCAGAGGCCAGTCAACATAGCTTCTTTATACAAGGCTTTGTTGATTGGAGTAGCTTACCTGAGGATTTAACTGATGAAAATTTTGCTCTAGTTGCTAATTCTGATGTTTTACCAGATGAATTTTGTTTTATGGCACTAGAAACAATACTAGAAGGGCTAGAATCTAAGGAAGTGGAGTCCAAATCTGAGTAGGTAGAAGAAAATGCTGAAACAGATGTTATAGCAGAAATTTTTGGTGAACAGATGTTAGAAGAAAAGGTTGTTGAACCTCTGTTGGAACCTCTGGCTGACCCATGGGATTCCAGTGTATGTGATGGTGAATGTGATTGTGCCATGATGGCTGCTGCTAAGGTATCACCTCAGGTTTTAAAAGACTTGTGTTCAGATAAATGCATTGTTGCTTTTGCTAACATAAAAGAGGTGACTGAAAACCTTAGAAACAAGATCTTAAATGATGAAGTACAATTTGAGAAAACTTTTAAAGAGATAAAATACAAATTGTTTGAAAAAGAAAGTGAGATCAGTAGCTTAAAACATGAATCGAGCATAACCAAAGATCAACTCCAAACAATGGTAGAAAAATACCAAAGTTGTAAAAAGGAGCGTGAGTCTACCCAAATCACTTGTGAAAAATGGGTAGAATCTTGTAAAGGTTATGAGTTGATGCTTGAAAAGCAGATCAAAAGCAATGTGAAATTTGGCATTTGGTTTAGAAAAAATGACCAAATTTCTTAAAACACTACTGTAAATGAATCTGGCTTTGTTGAAGTATTCCCCACAAATTTGGTTGGTCAAGAGATAAAAGTCACTGAGAAAAATGGAAAGAAAATTGTTTTAGAAAAACCCGAGGGATCCTCAACTTTTGAGGAAATTGAAAAATATCAATTCAAACCCACCTTGTCTGATGAATGTGACATCCTTGAAAATTTTAAGCCAATGGATTTTTTCCAAAATTGAAGGTGTCAAGGCACCCAAGGTCAAAATTGTGACATCTGTGTATTTTAATCCTTGTACTGTTCCGAACAACTTTGTATTTAATGAAATATGGTGTTTTAATTTCAATACTTGTTTAATTATTTGTGACATTAGTACGTTTTCAATCACTGTTCAATTCCGAACTCTCAAACCTGTTCTGGAAGTGAAATCGTAAACCGTTACGTGAACGTAATCAGTTTAACTCGACGTACACTCTGGAACAATGACATAAGCCAAACATACCCTAAATACCATTTACATAACTTAGAAATAAGTTTCGAAGGATTCGGTATGGCAAAAACATGTTTATTCGAACTTTAGAACCATTTGCGACAAAACTGCGTAACGAACATTGGTGACCGCCCGGATAATATTTAAATCCTAAAAATATTCTGTTATGATTAAAATTATATTTTTAATCATGTTCGTGTTGAAAAATAAATTAAAACACTTAAAAACGTTATTTTTCAAAGTTTAAGCGCGTACCGCGTGTTACTGCGTAACACAGTGTTTCTACTGCAAAACGCAGACAACGCAGCCAGTCTCGGCAACTGATATTTATTTCAGTAATATTTTGGCGAGTTTATTTTTATAGAATAATAAAAATAATTTAGAACGCCATAAACCGGGATTTAAACGCTAGATAAAATACCCGGTATCCAGTTAAACACCAGTTTTAGCCTACATATAACATATCTATATAAAAATTGCATGTATGTATGAGACGTGTGTGTAGGTGGCGGCCTAAGATGCCACCATTTTGCCTCCTTTTTACACTATGACAAGTGTTGTGCTTGAACATCCATCATATCTTCCATATCTTTATATATATCTTCCATAATCTTTCAAAATCACAAACAAATCAAACCAAGATCACTCCATTTTCCTCTCTCTCTCTCCTCCCAAACCGTAAACACCATCACCACCCCCATTCCAATTTTGCAACCTTGTTCTTGAAGATCAAACTCCATTTCCAAGCTAGTTTCAAGTTGGTGTGAAGATCCAAAGGAGTTTCCAAGGTGTTTTCAAGAGATTTCAAGCTCCATATCATCAAAATCTCATCAAAAACTCACTTGAATCTTGAAGGTATAAAGTTTATGATTAAATCATACACTTGATTCTTGGTTGTTCTTGATGATTGGAAGTTTCTCTTGAATCTTGAAATTTTTCACAAACTTGAAATCTAAAAAGAAATGGGTCTTGATACAAAATAAAAATGGTAGTATATATGTGTGTATATATAACCGTATACATATATATATGTATGTGTATGAGATTTGAGTTTGAGTTGATTTTTGATAAATACTTGCTTAGGATGTTTGCTTGCATGAACAAGATTATGTGCAAATATGTTAGAGATATAAAGGAGTGATTGAATCATGGGTTATAATTTGAAATAATGTTAGTATTTTGACATGTAAATGGCCAAAAATTTATTAGACATATTTGAGAATTTTTAAGTTGTTGCTTATTCTTGAATGATAGTTAAAATGCAAGTGTTTGATAATTTGTGCATGATATGATGAATGTTCAATTAAATCAGTAAGTAAACATGAATAAATTACATGTTTGATGCATTTAAACTCATATGAAATGATGATGATATGATAGTGTGCCTTAGACACTTGTACATAAGAATACATATTGATTTAAAGCTCAAGAAATGATAAGAAAATGATTGTATGACAAAAATGTTTTAGAACAGATTATAAACACTAAAAATAACATTATTTGGTATATTATAAAGGCATGAAACTTTGTCATAGGTTTGATAGCTTTGCATGTTGTACATATAGCTTAGAAAGTGGTAAAATATGTGAAATTTGCATGATTTATGTGCTTTATGTGAGACCTGCACTATCATGAGTATAACCACTATTTTATTCAGTAAATAACATGGGTTATGTTAAAATATCAAGTCGTTACGATTTGGGATGGTTAGGGTAACGTTTGATGCAAAACTATGCGGTAAAACGGTTAAAAATCGGCTTTTCGGATATTTTTGATATAAAAATAAGTATTTTAACTTATATTAAGTTTACTTGGTGTTTGGTTAGTCATACGTGACTTCCGGCGCCCAAAAACGTTACCGAATCGCTAAATTACGTGTTTTTCAACATACACTATAATGTGTTGTTCATGGGTAAATTTTATGTGTTACAATGTGTTATGTGTTTTATAATATGTGTATGATGACATGTTAATACTTGACAAGATTATGTGTATTACGCTATTATTAGTATGTTACATTTGAGTATATATATTACGACGCGCAAATCATAGATATATTGCTTATAACATGATGAGGGTCACCAATAAAATCGTTCAAGTCGCAAAGTTTTTAAAATATATATGAACTCATATATATATAAATACACCAATATAATAAAAAATAATAACTTTTCGAGAAAATCTCAAAGTTATGTGAAAATTCTAAGTACCGGAGAAACTTAGGTATGTTGTGAGTTTTTTATTATTAAATCGTTCTTATTTAATTTAGGACAAATAAACAATTTGAGGAATTGTGTTAACACATAAAAACGCACCCAAAGGTGAGTACATAGTTCCCCTATTTTACGTTTTCAAATGTTTTGGGGTGAAGCATATGTGCATAACTTTACTTTTCGTTTTCATGACATTATACATGTTTTATTACATATTACATATAATACATTATTTCAGAGACATTTTATTGGCATATTGACTTAGTATGCCTATTACATGGTTTTACAAAGACATTTTCATGACATGCTTACATTGAAAAAGACATTTGGTATGTTTAACGGAGTAGTACATTCATTAACATTGATCACGCCGCTCGGTAGTATGTAATAGCACTATAGGACTTGACAAATCCCGTTCCCGCTTTCAAGGAATTTTGGAAGGGGAATGACAGAATCCGAATACATTTTTGATAAACCTTGATCCTGATAAGGGTTTATCCGACAGTCTCAAGGCTTGAGTGTATGCGATAGACAAACCACATAAATGTTCATATCGATAAAAGCAATGGTTTTCAAAACATAACTTTTGATTTTAACTCTTGGTTATTTCAAAGACCTTGTTTTGTACATGACATTGGATTTCAAAAGACATTTGTTTATATTTGACATTAGACATTGTTTACACATGACACTTGACATTGGACATTGACATTTAAACAAGACATTATTTCATGGTTATTAATAAGTGATTTAAGTAACGAGACGTGTGTAATATGATAAAAAGCATGGTGGATATGCCGCTGGTACTTCCTATATATAAGTGCTTTTATTGTATCGCATATCGTGGCGTTATCTAAACCA
Source organism: Helianthus tuberosus (assembly GCA_030545235.1). Taxonomy (NCBI): domain Eukaryota; kingdom Viridiplantae; phylum Streptophyta; class Magnoliopsida; order Asterales; family Asteraceae; genus Helianthus; species Helianthus tuberosus. The sequence continues at coordinate 2,134,895 of JARYGA010059779.1, forward strand.
CTTCAACAAAGACAAGACATAACATATTTTATACATATTATTTTTATTTGGTTATTAAATTAACCATATATCATTCTTTTATAACATTTGATTTTCATATGATTTTATAAAAGAAGACATTTTTACAAGGTTCATGACTACTTTTCGTTAAACATTTCTTTTAACCTTTAAAGTCATGAATCTTCAACACTAAACCTATGTTACTCACAGACATTTTTATGCTGACGTATTTACTTTCACATATGTTTCAGGAGCAAATATTTGATGTGAGCAAGCTACACTTAGGGCGACTTGGGCCTTAGCAATCTAAAATCAAGAAAGTTATCATCTTTTATGTTATGTGTTTTGTTTGAACTAAGACAATGTAATAATTTAAGCTTGTAAAACTTAATTTTTATTATCATGTGTTTTGAAACAATAATTTTGCCACACGACTCCCCGACGTTTCCGCCGCGGTTTGTTGTTTTACGCGGTCGGGGTGTGACAGAAGAGTTGGTATCAGAGCTCATGGTTATAGGGAATTAGGTTATTAGTAAAATTTTGACCTAGACTATAACCTTTCTAGGACCCTAACACAAGTTACCTTGTGTTTAGATCTTAAAACAATACCATCACCTATCCTTAGGTGATTACCAAAACAAGTACACAAATCTCAATTCCATTTGAAAATCAATCATCTATCCTTAGATGATTTATTTTTAGGCTTTACGCCTTTAAAGTTTTCAAATCTCGTCAAAGTTTCGGTCTTAATAATGTGAACACGTGCAATCTGGAAGGGTGGGTGCCTGTACCCTGAGTTTTATGTCTAAGGCTAGAGTGTTCGTACAAATCCACATAATCGGACCAGTCACTCTTACCTGGGAACTCTTGGGGTGAGTGTCCACTTATAGGCTAAATCATGTCTTCATTATGCATTATATAGACCCATTTACTTTGATTAGTCACTGTGTGTCGTTTGATTGTTTTAAGTAACAAACAAATAACCACCTTCCTTTGTGTTGTCGATTTTTCCCAATACTCCTTTTGATTGTCTTATGTCAATCTCACACATTTCCTTGTGTTCCTTTTCTTTTAGATGCCTCCTCGACGTGATCAAACTCAAGATGCCGCAATGGCAGCCTTGATCGCTCAGCAAATCGCGGCTGTACTCCCGAACCTAGTAACTCAGTTAAACCAAGCAAACAATAATAACAACGCACCCGTTCCGTGCAACTTTAAGACTTTCAATTCGGCTAAATCGCTCCAGTTCTCTGGGTCAGAAGGAGCAACTGGGCTCCTACAGTGGTTCGAGAGTCTCGAGAGTACGTTTCGTCATGTTCAATGCCCAAATGAGCGAAAGGTTGAGTTTGCGTCAAGTGTGTTTCAGAAAAGGGCGCTTACTTGGTGGAATGGTGTGATGAGGGACAGAGGTGCCAACGTGGCAATGGCTCAAACATGGGAAGAGCTTCGCGCACTTATGATGAAGGAGAGCACTGTGCCTACACAGACCGATATGAAGAACTGAGCCTGCTGTGTCCCACCAAGGTCACGCCTTTGGACAAGGCGATTGAAAAGTACATAGATGGTCTTCCTGATCCCGTTCAGGATATTGTCACCGGCAGCAACCCTACCACGGTTAGACAAGCTATTGAGCTAGCTGCAACTTTGACTGAGTCTCAAGTCAAGAAGGGTAAACTCCACCGCAAGGGTGACAAGAAACCATCTGACAAGACAGAGAAGAAGAAGGGAAAGAAAGCTGAAACCTCGAAGAAATCTAGGAAGCGTCAGGCTTCCAAGAACTTTGCCGTTGTTGCACAGACCAATCAAGCTGCTCCTACCCAGCCAGCACTGTGACAACTCGTATTTCAAACCTCTCTTTGTACCTTGATGTAACCAGTGAGAACGTTATATGATTATATGAACTTGGTTGATTAATTGAATGTTATGTTATGTGATTATGTGTAACGAATGTATGTGTATAAACGAACCGATCACACAACACAACCCGATCGCACAAGCCCATTCGGGCTACACTTATTGTACTCGAAACCTAAAGGGGCAGCCCAAGAAAGGGTTCAGCCCACTCTTCCATACGCATACACATATTCTTTGGGAGTTTGTTTCTCATTTGTTACAAAACAAGAAAACACACCAAACCCTAATATATCTCTCTCTCTCCCTCATGAACTCGACGGCAGCCACATCTCTTCTCCATCGAAGACTTTCTATTCGGATCAATCCTCGTTCCATTCTTTAACCGGTTAGTGTTATGTTATTGTTTGATTTCGTTTTGGTTGATGTTGTTATATGATCAAATATATGTTATTTGGGATTTGATAGGATGAACAAACTGTCTGATCACTATAAGGTTTGATATATGCTTGATGTTGATTTAGATGGGTAGGAACCGAATAGAAATAATGTTCATGAAATCGGCACATGTGTAGTATTAACGGATTAAAATAAGGGTTGATGATATTATATTGATTGAGGATATTTGGCTGTGATGTGTCATGTTCGAATGATTGATGAGTTGTGGTCAAGAACATGAACTATGTTAATATGTTTAAGTGTGATGATTATTGTTCATGTGTTATTCATAATTAGGGTTCATGAGAAATCGGTTAGAATATGCTTGTTTGATCGATGATTTGCATGATCTAAAACTGTTAATTGTGTTGATTGATTGTGTGTAAAGAAGGAAACTGTTGAATGTTATAACTAAATAGCACAAGTTTCGGATATTTAAACTAATCGCACAAGCTTGTCGGTCGCACAAGATCAGATCATACAAGTTCTGATCTGATCGCACAAGAGCTGATCGCACAAGCTAGGTACAACGAAACAAGGCACCCAGTACTGCTAGGTTATGTGTGATCGCACAAGATTTATGGATAGCACAAGACCGTGTCGATCGCACAAGTCTTGGGGCCTTACACAAGGTTTGGACTTAACATATTATTGGACCGAATGGCCCAAAACCCCGTTACACGAGATGTTCCGAATCGCACAAGACATCCGGACCGCACAAGATCAACGTATATTATTGTTGGGCCGTGTATATATGTGTGGGCTGGGCTTATGTTGGATCGCATAACATGCTGTGAATCGCACAAGGTTGTGCTGATCGCACAACATGTTGGGCCGAGTATGTTTTGGGCTTCATGTGTATGCTAAACAGTTATCGTTTAAAATGTTCTATGTGTATGCCATATATGCCATGATCGTTTCGTGTTCTTGATTTGTTAAATCTGTGTAAATCTATGTGCATTACTTGAACCTAGACCTGACTTGTATGGTAACCATGTTAGGACGTGGTTGACCACTTGTAGCTCAAATTATATTTTCTTGTATCTGCCGAGCTAACCTAAGGTGAGTTCACACTTTCTACAAAGCGTGGTAATTCCCGGTGGGTTGGGAATGGGTTAAGGAATATGGATTCCTCGTCCTTCTTGGGTAGGACAGTACGGGTTAAGGAAGGTAATTCCTCGTCCTCTTGGACAGTTTAAATTTCACTAGACCAAAACTCTATCACGAAGTCCCTCCTTTTATATCGACTTAATCGCCGGGCCAATGGCGAGCAGGTCATTAGTTAGATAGCGCTATTTAGGTCTGACAAGCCTCACACCGTGCCGCGGAGGACGGGCGTGAATTAATGGATCTGGGCACGTCAATGATGATAGACATTGACGCTAAGGGCACATAAACATGACTAAAGTCAGTGGTCAATATGGTAACGAGTCTAGTAGTATAAACATGGGGTAGCCCCCACGGCTGTAAGGCCAGAGTAAATGGGATAAACAAATCACGTTTTCAACTATGGGGTAACCCCCACGGCAGGGATGCCAGTTAAAGGAAACTGTTTTTGGAACAACTTAAAACAAACACCCAACAGTGAACTCGCTCAACTTTGTTGTTGACTCGTTACTACATGCTTTGCAGGTCACTAGGTTTAGCAGGAGCTTGCATGGGGAAGAGTCGTTGTGGAGCATGGACATTGAGTGTTCATGATGAACTTAAACATTATTAACTTATGCTTTGGTTTTTGACATTATGCTTCCGCTTGCAACTTAAACTATGCTTTTGTTTTAGACACCAATTATATTGTGTTGGATTTTATGTTTACTTACATGCTTGTTCAATATGATTGGTGGCTTGATCCTGGTCAGTCACGCCTCCAAGCGGTGATACTCCGCGTGTGGATTTTGGGGGTGTGATAGATTGGTATCTGAACAACAACAATAATAACAACCAGGGGAATGGAAATAACGGGGGTAACAACGGCAATTGTGCCAGGGGTCGTGTATTCGTTATTGGCCAGGGTGAAGCGAGGAATGATCCCAATGTTGTGATGGGTAAGTTCCTTCTCGACGACTTTTATGTTACAGTTTTATTTGATTCGGGTGCCGATACCAGTTATGTGTCTCTAAAAGTTAGTCAAATGCTTAAGCGTACCCCAACACTTTTGAACACCAAGCACACTGTAGAGCTAGCTAATGGTAAGAGTTTAGAGGCCACACACGTAGTCAAGGGTTGTAACCTTGTTCTTGCTAATCAGACCTTCTCTATCGACCTCATTCTTATCGTTCTGGGTAGTTTCAATGTTGTCATTGGGATGGATTGGTTATCCCAACACCGAGAAGAGATTCTTTGCAATGAGAAGATTGTCCGTATTCCTCGTTCAGGTGATGAACCTCTCATGATTCATGGCGACAAGAGGGGTGCTGTTGAGAGCATCATCTCTTTCCTTAAGGCCCAGAAGTGTTTGCGAAAGGGCCACACTGCTATTTTGGCTCTCGTTACTAACACCTCGAAGAAAGAGAAGAAGATGGAAGATTTTCCGATTGTACGCGACTATCCTGAGGTATTTCCTGAGGAACTACCTGGTCTTCCGCCCCATCGACAAGTCGAGTTTCAAATCGAGCTAGCTCCTGGAGCAGCGCCCATAGCTCGAGCACCCTATCGTCTAGCTCCATCTGAATTGGAAGAACTATCTACGCAGCTACAAGAACTCTTGGACAAGGGTTTCATTCGTCCTAGCTCTTCGCCCTGGGGAGCTCCAGTCTTGTTTGTGAAGAAGAAGGACGGTACCTACCGTATGTGTATCGACTATCGCGAGCTCAACAAAGTGACCGTGAAGAATCGCTATCCTCTTCCACGTATTGATGACTTGTTCGACCAGCTGCAAGGGTCGAGCTTCTATTTAAAGATTGACCTGAGGTCAGGTTACCATCAACTGAGAGTCCGAGATGAGGACATCTCTAAGACAGCGTTCAGAATTCGGTATGGACATTACGAGTTCCTGGTTATGCCTTTTGGATTGACAAACACACCTGCAGTTTTCATGGATCTTATGAACAGAGTGTGCAAGCCTTACCTGGACAAATTCGTTATTGTATTCATCGACGACATTCTGATCTACTCTAAGAGTCAGGAGGAGCACGAGCATCACCTACGTCTTATTTTGGAACTCCTTCGAACCGAACAACTGTATGCAAAGTTCTTGAAATGCGACTTCTGGCTTCGTGAAGTCCATTTCCTAGGCCATGTGGTAAACAAGGATGGGATACATGTTGATCCATCCAAGGTAGACTCGATCAAGAACTGGCCTGCACCACGTACACCAACAGAAATTCGCCAATTCTTGGGTTTGGCGGGCTACTATAGAAGGTTCATCAAAGATTTCTCCAAGATCTCCCAACCTCTCACTTCGCTAACTCAGAAGGGTGTCACCTATCGTTGGGATGATGCACAGGAAACGACGTTTCAGCACTTAAAGGATAGACTTTGTAGCGCACCTATCCTCTCATTGCCTGAAGGCACAGACGATTTCATGGTTTATTGCGACGCATCCATTCAAGGACTTGGATGTGTGCTGATGCAACGTGACAAGGTTATTGCTTATGCGTCACGTCAACTTAAGATTCACGAAAGGAACTACACTACACATGATTTGGAGCCGGGAGCTGTTGTTTTCGCACTCAAGATATGGAGACATTACCTGTATGGTACCAGGTGCACCATTTACACCAATCACAGGAGTCTCGAGCATATCTTCAAGCAAAAGGAATTAAACATGCGTCAACGTCGATGGGTCAAGCTTTTGAACGATTACGAATGCACGATCAAGTACCATCCAGGCAAAGCCAATGTCGTGGCTGACGCCCTCAGTCGAAAGGATACTACGCCTAAACGCGTGCGAGCATTACAACTTACCATTCAGTCTAGTCTTCCTGCACAGATAAGAGATGCCCAGGTAGAAGCATTGAAACCAGAAAACGTCAGGGCAGAGGCCCTACGAGGATCAAGGAAACGGTTAGAACAAAAGGAAGACGGCGCCTATTATGTAACAGGGCGCATTTGGGTCCCACTCTATGGCAACTTACGAGAACTTGTGATGGATGAAGCACATAAGTCTCATTACTCAGTACATCCTGGTTCAGATAAGATGTACCACGACTTAAGAACTACGTATTGGTGGCCTAGCATGAAAGCTCACATAGCAACCTACGTTAGTAAATGTTTGACTTGTGCGAGAGTCAAAGTCGAGTACCAGAAACCCTCAGGCCTACTCCAACAACCAGAAATACCACAATGGAAATGGGAGCAAATTTCCATGGATTTCGTTACTGGCCTGCCTAGATCTCAACGTGGAAATGATACTATTTGGGTGATCGTGGATCGACTCACAAAGTCTGCACACTTCTTGGCTATCAAGGAAACGGATAAGTTCTCAACCCTAGCAGATGTTTATCTTAAGGAAGTTGTCTCGAGGCACGGGGTACCAACCTCTATCATATCTGATCGTGATGCACGTTTTACTTCAGAACTGTGGCAAGCAATGCACAAATCCTTTGGCTCACGTTTAGACATGAGCACCGCTTATTATCCACAGACGGATGGGCAGTCTGAACGCACCATCCAAACCCTTGAAGAGATGCTTAGGGCATGTGTGATTGACTTTGGCAACGGCTGGGAAAAGCATCTGCCACTTGTGGAATTCTCGTATAATAACAGCTACCACACCAGCATCCAGGACGCTCCGTTTGAGGCATTGTACGGACGTAAATGCCGATCACCTCTTTGTTGGGCAGAGGTTGGCGACAGCCAGATCACTGGCCCAGAACTTGTGGTAGACACAACAGAAAGGATTGCTCAGATACGGCAATGAATGGCGGCAGCTCGTGACCGTCAGAAAAGCTAAGCTAATAAGCGTAGGAAACCACTCGAGTTCCAAGTTGGGGATCGAGTGCTACTCAAAGTTTCACCCTGGAAGGGTGTGGTTCGTTTTGGCAAACGAGGCAAACTTAACCCACGATACGTCGGACCTTTCGAAATCATAGAGAAAATAGGCAAGGTGGCCTACAAACTGAACCTACCAACAGAACTCAGTGGAGTTCACAACGTTTTCCACGTGTCGAATCTGAAGAAGTGTCTGTCAGATGAGACCCTCATAGTTCCTTTGAAGGAGCTCACTATCGACGATCAGTTACGATTCGTTGAGGAACCAGTAGAGATTACTGACCGAGATGTGAAGATTCTCAAGCGCACTAGAATTCCTCTTGTTCGAGTTCGTTGGAACTCCCGTCGTGGCCCAGAGTTCACCTGGGAACGCGAAGACCAAATGAAACAAAAGTATCCCCAATTGTTCGACAACAGTACAACCACTACTGAGGCTGAAGCTACTGCGGAATTTCGGGACGAAATTCCAAACCAACGGGGGAAGGATGTGACACCCCAGGAAAACCAGGAAAACCATGCAACTTAACTAGCTTCCTCAGTGAGTACGTACCAAATTTCGGGACGAAATTTCTTTCAACTTTGGGATAATGTGACAACTCGTATTTCAAACCTCTCTTTTTACCTTGATCTAACCAGTGAGAACGTTATGTGATTATATGAACTTGGTTGATTAATTGAATGTTATGTTATGTGATTATGTGTAACGAATGTATGTGTATAAACGAACCGATTACACAACACAACCCGATCGCACAAGCCCATTCGGGCTACACTTATTGTACTTGAAACCCAAAGGGGCAGCCCAAGAAAGGGTTCGGCCCACTCTTCCATACGCATACACATATTCTTAGGGAGTTTGTTTCTCATTTGTTACAAAACAAGAAAACACACCAAACCCTAATATATATCTCTCTCTCCCTCACGAACTCGACGGCAGCCACATCTCTTCTCCATCGAAGACTTTCTATTCGGATCAATCCTCGTTCCATTCTTTAACCGGTTAGTGTTATGTTATTGTTTGATTTCGTTTTGGTTGATGTTGTTATATGATCGAATATATGTTATTCGGGACTTGATAGGATGAACAAACTGTCTTATCACTATAAGGTTTGATATATGCTTGATGTTGATTTAGATGGGTAGGAACCGAATAGAAATAATGTTCATGAAATCGGCACATGTGTAGTATTCACAGATCAAAATAAGGGTTGATGATATTATGTTGATTGAGGATATTCGGCTGTGATGTGTCATGTTCGAATGATTGATGAGTTGTGGTCAAGAACATGAACTATGTTAATATGTTTAAGTGTGATGATTATTGTTCATGTGTTATTCATAATTAGGGTTCATGAGAAATCGGTTAGAATATGCTTGTTTGATCGATGATTTGCATGATCTAAAACTGTTAATTGTGTTGATTGATTGTGTGTAAAGAAGGAAACTGTTGAATGTTATAACTAAATAGCACAAGTTTCGGATATTTAAACTAATCGCACAAGCTTGTCGGTCGCACAAGATCAGATCATACAAGTTCTGATCTGATCGCACAACAGCTGATCGCACAAGCTAGGTACAACGAAACACGGCACCCAGTACTGCTAGGTTATGCGTGATCGCACAAGATTTGTGGATCGCACAAGACCGTGTCGATCGCACAAGTCTTGGGGCCTTACACAAGGTTTGGACTTAACATATTATTGGACCGAATGGCCCAAAACCCCGTCACACAAGATGTTCCGAATCGCACAAGTTGTCCGGATCGCACAAGACATCCGGACCGCACAAGATCAACGTATATTATTGTTGGGCCGTGTATATATGTGTGGGCTGGGCTTATGTTGGATCACACAACATGCTGTGAATCGCACAAGGTTGTGCTGATCGCACAACATGTTGGGCCGAGTATGTTTTGGGCTTCATGTGTATGCTAAACAGTTATCGTTTAAAATGTTCTATGTGTATGCCATATATGCCATGATCGTTTCGTGTTCTTGATTTGTTAAATCTGTGTAAATCTATGTGCATTACTTGAACCTAGACCTGACTTGTATGGTAACCATGTTAGGACGTGGTTGACCACTTGTAGCTCAAGTTATCTTTTCTTGTATCTACCGAGATAACCTAAGGTGAGTTCACACTTTCTACAAAGCATGGTAATTCCTGGTGGGTTGGGAATGGGTTAAGGAATATGGATTCCTCGTCCTTCTTGGGTAGGACAGTATGGGTTAAGGAAGGTAATTCCTCGTCCTCTTGGACAGTTTAAATTTCACTAGACCAAAACTCTATCACGAAGTCCCTCCTTTTATATCGACTTAATCGCCGGGCCAATGGCGAGCGGGTCATTAGTTAGATAGCGCTATTTAGGTCTGACAAGCCTCACACCGTGCCATGGAGGACGGGCGTGAACTAATGGATCTGGGCACGTCAATGATGATAGACATTGACGCTAAGGGCACATAAACATGACTAAAGTCAGTGGTCGATATGGTAACGAGTCTAGTAGTATAAACATGGGGTAGCCCCCACGGCTGTAAGGCCAGAGTAAATGGGATAAACAAATCACGTTTTCAACTATGGGGTAACCCCCACGGCAGGGATGCCAGTTAAAGGAAACTGTTTTTGGAACAACTTAAAACAAACACCCAACAGTGAACTCGCTCAACTTTGTTGTTGACTCGTTACTACATGTTTTGCAGGTCACTAGGTTTAGCAGGAGCTTGCATGGGGAATAGTCGTTGTGGAGCATGGACATTGAGTGTTCATGATGAACTTAAACATTATTAACTTATGCTTTGGTTTTTGACATTATGCTTCCGCTTGCAACTTAAACTATGCTTTTGTTTTAGACACCAATTATATTGTGTTGGATTTTATGTTTACTTACATGCTTGTTCAATATGATTGGTGGCTTGATCCTGGTCAGTCATGCCTCCAAGCGGTGATACTCTGCGTGTGGATTTTGGGGGTGTGACAAGCACAACCACCAGCCAAGAAACAGTATGTTGGTACTGCACCTCTTTGTAACACGTGCAATTGTCATCATCAACCACATCTTCAGTGTCGTCTTTGCAACAACTGTGGAAGATATGGCCATTTGGCTAACACATGTCGCTCTCCTCCTGCTCCGAATCAAGCGGCACAAAACCCTGCCCAACAGCCAGCAAATCCTGCACGACCTCCTTTTCCGCCTGGGTCTTGCTACAATTGTGGTGATTTGACTCACTACAGGAATAAGTGCCCGAAGTTGGCTAATGCGAACCCGGCTCATGGACGAGCATACAACATCAATGCCAATGAAGCGCGTGCCGACAATGAGGTGGTGAATGGTATGTTCTATGTTAACAACCAACTTGCTTCTATTCTTTTTGATTCGGGTGCCGACAAGAGTTTTATATCCCTAGCCTTTGAACCATTGCTTGCAAAGCCTAGAACAAAACTAGGAAAACCCTTGACATTAGAGTTAGCCAGTGGTGAATCCTTTGTACTCGATTCCGTCATTCGAAATTGCCAGTTGAACCTCAACGATCATCTTTTTCCCATTGATCTCATGCCAATGCAACTTGGGAGTTTCGACGTTATAGTAGGGATGGATTGGTTGACCCAATACCGTGCAGAGGTGGTTTGTTTTGACAAGATTGTTCGTGTGCCTCTCTCGTCTGGTGAAGTCTTAGAAGTTCGTGGAGCGAAACCCGCCAGTAGCCTTAAACTGATGACAAGCACCCAAGCCCGGAGATACCTAAGAAAGAATTATCTGGCTTTCTTGGCACGTGTCGTAGAGGAGAAAGACAAGGGTAAAACTGTTCAAGACATCCCTGTCGTTCGGGATTTTCCTGAGGTTTTTCCTGAAGACTTACCTGGTTTACCCCCAGCGCGTCAAATCGAGTTCCGTATTGACCTTGTACCTGGTGCTAACCCGATTGCTAAATCTCCATACCGTCTTGCACCGTCTGAGATGCAAGAGTTGTCGAAACAGCTGCAAGAGTTATCAGAAAAAGGATTTATTCATCCGAGCTTTTCCCCTTGGGGCGCACCTGTCCTATTTGTAAAGAAGAAGGATGGATCATTCCGAATGTGTATCGATTATCGTGAGCTTAACAAACTCACCATCAAAAATCGATATCCCCTACCTCGCATTGATGATCTCTTTGATCAGCTTCAGGGTGCTACCTGCTTTTCGAATATTAATCTACGTTCTGGGTATCATCAGCTTCGCGTATCCGAAGAAGATATTCCCAAGACTGCTTTCCGCACACGATACGACCACTATGAGTTTACTGTTATGCCTTTCGGTTTAACGAATGCTCCTGCCGTCTTCATGGATTTAGTGAATAGGGTTTGTAAGCCTTATTTAGATAAGTTCATCATCGTCTTCATTGATGACATCTTGATTTATTCCAAGACACGAGCTGACCACGAACAACATCTCCGTCTAACAATGGAACTCCTAAAGAAGGAACAACTTTTCTCTAAATTCTCCAAGTGTGAATTTTGGCTTAGGGAAGTTCAATTTTTGGGACATATTGTTAACGAACAAGGTATACATGTAGATCCCGCCAAAATCAGTGCGATTAAAGATTGGAATACACCAACTACTCCTACCGAGGTTCGTTCATTTCTGGGTCTCGCGGGTTATTACCGCCGCTTTATTGCAAACTTCTCCAAGATTGCGGTTCCTCTCACAGCCTTAACTCAAAAGAATAAACCTTTTGAGTGGGGACCCAAACAAGAAGAAGCTTTTCAGACCTTGAAACATAAACTCTGCAACGCTCCTGTGTTGTCTTTACCTGAGGGAAACGACGACTTTGTCGTATATTGTGACGCATCGAATCTAGGCCTTGGTTGTGTTCTCATGCAAAGGAACAAAGTCATAGCCTACGCGTCAAGACAATTGAAAATCCATGAGAAAAACTACACAACTCATGATCTTGAGTTGGGCGCTGTGGTTTTTGCTCTCAAGATTTGGAGACATTACCTTTACGGAACAAAATGTGTGGTTTTCACAGACCACAAAATTATCCAACACATCTTCAATCAGAAAGAACTAAACATGAGACAACGACGTTGGGTGGAACTTCTAAACGACTACGACTGCGAGATTCGCTACCATCCTGGTAAGGCGAATATCGTAGCCGATGTGTTAAGTCGAAAAGAAAGAGTCAAGCTTCATTGTGTTTGAGTTCGATCTGATATTCAAACCCGCATCTTTCAAGCTCAACATACTTGTCTTACACAAGGCTTGATGGGTAAAGAATTACCGTATCACATTAAACCTGAGCTTGAATTGAGAGCCTTTGGGATATTCTATTTCATGGGACATTTGTGGGTCCCAAGTATAGACAATCTTCGCACCTTGCTTATGGATGAAGCTCATAAGTCTCGTTATTCTATTCATCCTAGTGCAGACAAAATGTATAAGGATCTTTGAACCCAGTACTGGTGGCCGGGAATGAAGAACGACATTGCCTTATATGTTTCCAAATGCCTTACTTGTCTTAAGGTTAAGGTAGAACATCAGCATCCCTCTGGATTATTAGAACAACCAGAGATACCGGTTTGGAAATGGGAAAACATTGCCATGGATCTCATTACCAAACTACCGCGCACTAATAGAGGTCATGATGCCATTTGGGTAGTAGTTGATCGTTTGACAAAATCTGCTCACTTCTTGCCAATCCGTGAGGATCTCTCTGCTGAAAAGCTTGCCAAGATCTATGTAGATGAGATTGTATCCCTACATGGTGTTCCTTTGAACATCATATCAGACCGAGATGCTCGATTCTCATCTCACTTTTAGAGAACCATGCAATATGCTATGGGAACCCAACTCAATTTGAGCACAGCTTATCATCCTCAAACGGATGGACAATCTGAAAGAACAATCCAGACATTGGAGGATATGCTTAGAGCTTGTGTGATCGATTTTGGTGGTAGTTGGGATTCGCATATTCCATTTATCGAATTCTCCTACAATAATAGTTATCACTCCAGCATCAACATGGCTCCTTTCGAAGCTTTATACGGTCGAAAATGTCGTTCGCCGGTCTGCTGGAATGAGATTGGTGAAGCTCAGCTCAGCTCACTGGACCTGAACTCATTCTAGAGACTACAGACAAAGTCAAGAAAATTCGCGACAACCTCTTAACAGCGAGAAGCCGTCAAAAGAGTTACGCGGATAGACGACGCAAGCCTTTGGAATTCCAAGTTGGTGATCTCGTCCTACTCAAGGTATCTCCTTGGAAAGGTGTAATCAGATTTGGGAAGAAAGGAAAACTTGCACCACGATATGTTGGACCATTCAAGATCGTTGAAAGAATCGGAAAAGTAGCCTACAGACTTGAGCTGCCTCCTGAACTTGGAAATGTTCATCCAACTTTCCACGTGTCCAATCTTAAAAAGTGTTTGGCTGACAAAAACCTCTACATCCCCCTCGATGAAATTCGTGTCGATAACACGATGCACTTCATCAAGAAACCTGTGGAAATATTGGACCATCAAGTCAAGAAGCTCAAGCGCAAGCGCATACGGATAGTCAAAGTTCACTGGGAATCCAAATGTGGCTCAGAGTTTACTTGGGAATGAGAGGATCAAATGAAGGCGAAATATCCACACCTTTTCTCACAAGTTTCCTCTAATTAAATTTCGGGATGAAATTTCCAAAAGTAGGGGAGATTGTGACATCTGTGTATTTTAATCCTTGTACTGTTCCGAACAACTTTGTATTTAATGAAATATGGTGTTTTAATTTCAATATTTGTTTAATTATTTGTGACATTAGTACGTTTTCAATCATTGTTCAATTCCGAACTCTCAAACCTGTTCTGGAAGTGAAATCATAAACCGTTACGTGAACGTAATCAGTTTAACGCAACGTACACTCCGGAACAATGACATAAGCCGAACATACCCTAAATACCTTTTACATAACTTAGAAATAAGTTTCGAAGGATTCGGTATGGCAAAAACATGTTTATTCGAACTTTAGAACCATTTGCGACAAAACTGCGTAACGAACATTGGTGACCGCCCGGAAAATATTTAAATCCTAAAAATATTCTGTTATGATTAAAATTATATTTTTAATCATGTTCGTGTTGAAAAATAAATTAAAACACTTAATAACGTTATTTTTCAAAGTTTAAGCACGTACCGCGTGTTACTGCGTAACACAGTGTTTCTACTGCAAAACGCAGACAATGCAGCCAGTCTCGGCAACTGATATTTATTTCAGTAATATTTTGGCGAGTTTATTTTTATAGGATAATAAAAATAATTTAGAACGCCATAAACCGGGATTTAAACGCTAGATAAAATACCCGGTATCCAGTTAAACACCAGTTTTAGCCTACATATAACATATCTATATAAAAATTGCATGTATGTATGAGAGGTGTGTGTAGGTGGCGGCCTAAGATGCCACCATTTTGCCTCCTTCTTACACTATGACAAGTGTTGTGCTTGAACATCCATCATATCTTCCATATCTTTATATATATCTTCCATAATCTTTCAAAATCACAAACAAATCAAACCAAGATCACTCCATTTTCCTCTCTCTCTCCTCCCAAACCGTAAACACCATCACCACCCCCATTTCCAATTTTTCAACCTTGTTCTTGAAGATCAAACTCCATTTCCAAGCTAGTTTCAAGTTGGTGTGAAGATCCAAAGGAGTTTCCAAGGTGTTTTCAAGAGATTTCAAGCTCCATATCATCAAAATCTCATCAAAAACTCACTTGAATCTTGAAGGTATAAAGTTTATGATTAAATCATACACTTGATTCTTGGTTGTTCTTGATGATTGGAAGTTTCTCTTGAATCTTGGAATTTTTCACAAACTTGAAATCTAAAAAGAAATGGGTCTTGATACAAAATAAAAATGGTAGTATATATGTGTGTATATATAACCGTATATATATATGTGTGTGTGTGTATGAGATTTGAGTTTGAGTTGATTTTTGATAAATACTTGCTTAGGATGTTTGCTTGCATGAACAAGATTATGTGCAAATATGTTAGAGATATAAAGGAGTGATTGAATCATGGGTTATAATTTGAAATAATGTTAGTATTTTGACATGTAAATGGCCAAAAATTTATTAGACATATTTGAGAATTTTTAAGTTGTTGCTTGTTCTTGAATGATAGTTAAAATGCAAGTGTTTGATAATTTGTGCATGATATGATGAATGTTCAATTAAATCAGTAAGTAAACATGAATAAATTACATGTTTGATGCATTTAAACTCATGTGAAATGATGATGATATGATAGTGTGCTTTAGACACTTGTACATAAGAATACATGTTGATTTAAAGCTCAAGAAATGATAAAAAAATGATTGTATGACAAAAATGTTTTAGATCAGTAAGTAAACTGATATTTTTGATACAAAAATAAGTATTTTAACTTATATTAAGTTTACTTGGTGTTTGGTTAGTCATACGTGACTTCCGGCGCCCAAAAACGTTACCGAATCGCTAAAATACGTGTTTTTCAACATACACTATAATGTGTTGTTCATGGGTAAATTTTATGTGTTACAATGTGTTATGTGTTTTATAATATGTGTATGATGACATGTTAATACTTGACAAGATTATGTGTATTACGCTATTATTAGTATGTTACATTTGAGTATATATATTACGACGCGCAAATCATAGATATATTGCTTATAACATGATGAGGGTCACCAATAAAATCGTTCAAGTCGCAAAGTTTTTAAAATATATATGAACTCATATATATATATAAATACACCAATATAATAAAAAATAATAACTTTTCGAGAAAATCTCAAAGTTATATGAAAATTCTAAGTATCGGAGAAACTTAGGTATGTTGTGAGTTTTTGATTATTAAATCGTTCTTATTTAATTTAGGACAAATAAACAATTTGAGGAATTGTGTTAACACATAAAAACGCACCCAAAGGTGAGTACATAGTTCCCCTATTTTACGTTTTCAAATGTTTTGGGGTGAAGCATACGTGCATAACTTTACTTTTCGTTTTCATGCCATTATACATGTTTTATTACATATTACATATAATACATTATTTCAGAGACATTTTATTGGCATATTGACTTAGTACGCCTATTACATGGTTTTACAAAGACATTTTCATGACATGCTTACAGTGAAAAAGACATTTGGTATGTTTAACGGAGTAGTACATTCATTAACATTGATCACGCCGCTCAGTAGTATGTAATAGCGCTATAGGACTTGACAAATCCCGTTCCCGCTTTCTAGGAATTTCAGAAGGGGAATGACAGAATCCGAATACTTTTTTGATAAACCTTGATCCTGATAAGGGTTTATCCGACAGTCTCAAGGCTTGAGTGTATTCGATAGACAAACCACATAAATGTTCATATCGATGAAAGCAATGGTTTTCAAAACATAACTTTTGATTTTAACTCTTGGTCATTTCAAAGACCTTGTTTTGTATATGATATTGGATTTCAAAAGACATTTGTTTATATTTGACATTAGACATTGTTTACACATGACACTTGACATTGGACATTGACATTTAAACAAGACATTATTTCATGGTTATTAATAAGTGATTTAAGTAACGAGACGTGTGTAATATGATAAAAGCATGGTGGGTACGCCGCTGGTACTTCCTATATATATGTGCTTTTATTGTATCGCATATCGTGGCGTTATCTAAACCACTTCAACAAAGACAAGACATGACATATTTTATACATATTATTTTTATTTGGTTATTAAATTAACCATATATCATTCTTTTATAACATTTGATTTTCATATGATTTTATAAAAGAAGACATTTTTACAAGGTTCATGACTACTTTTCGTTAAACATTTCTTTTAACCTTTAAAGTCATGAATCTTCAACACTAAACCTATGTTACTCACAGACATTTTTATGCTGACGTATTTACTTTCACATATGTTTCAGGAGCAAATATTTGATGTGAGCAAGCTACACTTAGGGCTAGTTGGGCCTTAGCAATCTAAAATCAAGAAACTTATCATCTTTTATGTTATGTGTTTTGTTTGAACTTAGACAATGTAATAATTTAAGCTTGTAAAACTTAAATTTAATTATCATGTGTTTTGAAACAATAATTCTGCCACACGACTCCTCGACGTTTCCGCCGCGGTTTTTTGTTTTACGCGGTCGGGGTGTGACAAAAATCATTCCTTTAAAAGACATCCCAGCAGAGATTACAAATTCTGTTGAAAAGGAAGTTGAAAAAAGGAAGAGAAAAGAAAACGTCAAAAACATGTTTTATGATTTCTGTGAAAAGAAGAATCATGCTACAAAAGATTGTTTTCTTCTAAAAGCATATGACATTAACAAAACAAGTGTGATTGTGCCTGCACCTCATTGCACAATTTGTGGAAAAACAAATCATCAAACTTACCAGTGTGTGTATCTTAAAACTTTTGAGGTTAAAAGAAAAGAGTATACATAAAAAACACTGGATTTAGAGACCTACTCAAAGATTTCAAAAAACATGGAGGGGGTGATATATCCTTTGGTAACAATTCAAAAGGGAAGTTGTTGGGGTCAGGGACTGTTCAGGCTGGGAAACCCAAGTTTGAAAATGTCAATCTTGTTGACAATCTTAAATTTAACCTCCTTAGTCTGTCTCAAATGAATGACAAGGGCTATGGGTCATTCTTCACTAAGGAAATTTGTAAGATTGTTGGACTAGAAATGGTTAAAAAGATTGAGGAAATCATAGCCGGGAGCAAAACACAACTTGATGCTCATAGGAGTGGCAATGTGTATGTGGTTGATATGTTGAAGGATAATCAAATGTCTGATGTCTGTCTGTTCTTAGCTGCCTCTACCAAAGAGACAGAACTATGGCACAGGAGACTTGGGCACACAAATCTTAAAACTATCACCACACTCTCAAAACAAGGCCTTGTAAGAGGTCTCCCACAAAAACTTTTTACTTGTAATTAGCATTGTGTTTCCTGTTTAAAAGGTAAACAACATAAAAGCTCATACAAGTCCATTGAAGAGTCCAAAACAACCCAGTGTCTACAAATGTTGCACATGGACTTGTTTGGCCCTATAAAAATCATGAGTTTGAAAAAGAAAAGATATTGTCTTGTCATTGTTGATGATTTTTCAAGGTTTACGTGGACTTACTTTTTATACTCTAAGGATGAGACTTCAGGTATTTTGCAAGACTTTGTGAAACAGGTTGAATAGCAATTTGATCTGCCAATAAAAGTCTGTAGGAGTGACAATGGAACAGAGTTTAGAAACAAGGAGTTGGATGAGTTCTGTGTGTCAAAAGGGATTGTAAGGCAGTACAACATCCCAAGAACACTAGAACAAAATGGGGTGGTTGAAAGGAAAAATGGAACTTTGATAGAAGCTGCCAGAACAATGCTTGCAGACTCAGGTTCACCCTTAACTTTTTGGGCAGAGGCTATAAATACTACATGTTATGTGCAGAACAAAGTTTTAATCAACCCAAGGCATCAAAAGACTGCCTATGAAACTCTGTTCAAGATCAAACCACTGATCTCATACATCAAAATCTTTGGCTGCCCATGTTTTATTCTAAACTTGTAAGACTCAATTTCAAAATTTGCAGCCAAAGTGGATTGTGGTTATTTTCTAGGATACTCAACCACTACCAAGGCCTACAAAGTGTTTAACACAAGGACTAGGTGTGTGGAAGAGACCTTAAATGTAAAGTTCAATGAACTTTCTTCATTAAAAATCTCAGCAAATCTTGCTGAATTGTTTACCTTGATAAATTTACATTTGAAGATGTGTGTGTGTGTGCGGTGTGTTATAGGTTTTTATGTATATTTTTAGCCCTTTTTAACACTTTAGTCAAGTTTTAAATTTATAAAACACGATATTTTACTAACACTAAACACACATATGGGCAAGTGCACCCATCGTGAGCGTAGTATAGCGTTGGTAAGATACCGAGGTCAACCAAGGACACAAGAGCTTTTAATACCGGTTTATCCTCAACGTCTAATCAAATCAAAATTTTAGGAAAAAGGTTTTAAACATGAAAATAAAAACTAAAAATGCTGAAAATAAAAATAAAATAAAACAGATAGACAAGATGAATCACTTGTGTCACACCCCAAAAATACCACATGCGGCAAACCCGCTAGGCGTGTGACGTACCAGGATCTAGCCACCAATCACATTGAACTAACCATAATATGTTTAACAAAATCTCCATTTATTAAATAAAACATCCATAGAACATAATCCAAGTTAAATAGTGACAGCGGAAGCAAATAACAATTCATTGTTTAAATGTTTCAAAACCCAATGTATATGAATTCAGTAAACAAGACACGCATAGCCAAGCACTGCGACCCATGACCACTCCAGCCATCCAGATAGCAAGTTCCCGTCCAAAGTACCTAATGACCTGCGAGCATGCAACAAGTGTATCAGACAACGCTGGTGAGTTCATAGTTTTACGAAAACGTTGGTTACCAAGTGTTTAGTTTAATCCATTGAATTTAATGTTGATAATATCCCGAATACAAGACGGCTCCAGATTATTTTTCCCTTTCTCCAATGCTCCTATCAAAGCATTGGACATGACTAGGTCATTAGTTCACACCCGTCCTCTCAGGTACGGGGTGAGGGTGCCAAACCTAAGTAGCGCTACCAACTAATACCCTGTTACCTCTCAGGTAACAAACAACAAGGAGGGACTTTAATGGTGATAGGATGAGTATATTATCCAACATTCCCGATTTTACCCACAAGACATAATCCCCTCAGGAATACCCATGATTTACCCAAAACCTATCCCTCTCAGGGATACCCACTGACCGTCCCAACCACCGGGACGCATGCTCAAGAGGAATGAACTCACCTTTTATTTGCTCGGTATGTTTTATTACCCTTCCAGTTAGTCAACCAACCCTATTGTGGTTATCAATAATAATCAGTTTTAGGATTTGTCAATTAACTCACGTATGTTGCATTTATATCAAGTATTGCTGTATATCACGTAGCATATACTCAGTTCACATCCCATGCATAACAAACAATAGCACACAACAGATAACTGGCTACTTAACCAAGCCCAGCCCAAACTGGTCACCATTCGGCGAAGGACCCCTCCGACGAAACCCTGGTGACGAAACACATATCTTTCATTGACATCCCATGTGACGAAACACATAACTTTACTTCGACATCCCATGTGACAAAACACATAACTTTCATCGAGTTCAACTATGACAAAAGTTTACCCTGGTTCGACGAGCAAAACAGTTACAACTTCAATCAGTTACAATTTCTCATTCTCCTAGAACCCTAATCATCAGCCAACGGTTTCAACACAATCATCAACCAATCCTCAACACCCCAATTATCATTAACATGCAATAAGACACTAACAGTTCTCATAATCATATCATCATTACTATCATACAGTTAAAATCATTCGAATTAATTCAACATAATAGTTTCATCAAACTTTAAAACATAACATACACTGATCATACATCATCCAATGTCAATCTATCATACCATGAACTCGTTATACGGAAATCAACAAATCATAACACAATCATGAAGCATACTAAATCATCAGAATTTCCGCATCATGAAACGTTCTAGATCTATCGCCCTATTTGATGGAACACTAATCATCAAAACATCACAACTTATCAGAAACTCATCAAGCGATAACGTTAGACACTAACCGATAAACAAGATGACCCGAGGATTGAAGAGGTGCTCGAACGATTGAGGGCTCCAAGGAGATCAAGTTTGCCGTCGCACAGAAAAGAAAGACTTTAGGGTTTCTGGTTTATGGTTACTAAACATGAAGTTATAACATAACAGGTTGGGCCGTGAACTATACTGGGCTGAAGGCCCTCTTCGGCAAAAGACATGTGCTCGGCGAAAGACCTCTTTTTGTCGAGTTAGAGGCTGGCAAAAGACTATAATAACAACCCTTAAATAATTCATAATTTAAATACTAAACACTCAACAACATAATCGTTTAACAATTCAACAATTATGCACAAGTTATAACACAGACAGTGAGAAACAAATAATGTGTCGAGGAAAGACCTTGAAAACTCGGGTTGTCACATCATCCCCAAATTGAAAGAAATTTGGTCCCAAAATTTGTCAAGTAAATGTTAACTCAGGATGACTGTGGATTTTCTGCGGGTACCACATCATCCCCAACTTGAAAGGGAATTTCGTCCCGAAATTCACCAGTTACATCGGATTTAGATTTGTCGGCAGGGAACAAGTGAGGGTACTTGACCTTCATCTGGTCCTCGCGTTCCCATGTGAACTCCGATCCACGCCTTGAGTTCCAACGAACTCTCACAATTGGTATTCGACTGTGCTTACTAACCTTGACCTCCCGATCCATAATTTCGATTGGTTCCTCAACAAACTGCAATTTTTCGTCAATTCTCAGCTCCTGAAGTGGCACCACCAGTGTTTCATCAGATAAACACTTCTTTAGTTGCGAAACATGGAATACATCATGAACGTTACCCCAGCTCAGCAGGTAAATCGAGCTTGTACGCCACTTTACCAATACGCTCTAAAACTTTGAATGGCCCAACATAACGTGGATTAAGCTTGCCGCAATTCCCAAAGCGCACCACACCCTTCCAGGGTGAGACTTTCAACATAACGCGATCGCCTACAGCGAATTCCAAAGGCTTCCTACACTTGTCAGCATAGCTTTTCTGACGGTCGCGCACCGCCGCCATACGGTTTCTGATCTGAACAATCTTTTCCGAAGTTTCAAGAACAAGTTATGGACCTGTGACCTGGCTATCGCCCACTTTAGCCCAATAAAGAGGAGAACGATACTTCTGGCCATACAATGCTTCAAACGGAGCTACCTGTATGCTAGTGTGGTAACTTTTGTTGTAGGAGAACTCAATCAATGGCAAATGTTTCTCCCAGCCCTTACCAAAATCAATCACACATGCTCGCAACATGTCTTTAAGTGTCTGGATAGTTCGCTCACTTTGACCATCCGTCTGCGGGTGATAAGCAGTACTCATGTCGAGACGTGAGCCGAACGATTTATGCATCGACTGCCATAAATCAGATATGAAATGCGGATCACGATCAGAGATAATAGAGGTTGGCACCCCGTGCCTAGAAACCACCTCCTTCAAATAAACAGCAGCGAGTTGAGAGAACTTATCTGTTTCCTTGATTGCAAGAAAATGTGCTGACTTGGTGAGGCGGTCCACGATTGCCCAAATCGTGTCATTTCCGCTTTGAGTCCTTGGCAAACTAGTGACGAAATCCATAGCAATCTGCTCCCATTTCCACATGGGTATTTCTGGTTGTTGAAGTAGGCCTGAGGGTTTCTGATACTCTACTTTGACTTTCGCACAAGTCAAACACTTGCTCACGTACGTTGCAATGTTAGCCTTCATCTTCGGCCACCAATACAAAACCTTGAGGTCTTGATACATCTTATCTGAACCCGGATGAACAGAGTATCGAGACTTGTGCGCTTCGTCCATCACAAGATCTCTAAGGTTACCAAACAAAGGGATCCATACCCTTTCCATAAAATAATAAATGCCGTCAGATCTCTTCTCGAGTCATTTCTCCATGTCTCGTAAATATTCAGCTTTAATGTTTCCTTCCTTCAATGCTTCAATCTGAGCTGAACGGATCTGATCAGGAAGGTTTGAATGAATGGTGAGCTGTAAGGCTCGCACACGCTTAGGTTTCGTATCCTTTTGACTAAGGGCATCAGCTACAACATTTTCTTTGCCTGGATGATATTTGATAGCACAATCGTAGTCGTTCAATAGTTCTACCCAGCGACGCTGTCGCATATTCAATTCCTTCTGGTCGAAAATATGCTGAAGGCTCCTGTGATCGGTGTAGATAGTGCATTTGGTACCGTATTGATAATGCCTCCAGATTTTCAACGCGAAAACCACGGCTCCCAACTCTAAATCATGAGTCGTATAATTCCTCTCGTGAACCTTCAACTGCCGAGAGGCATAGGCTATCAGTTTCTCGCGTTGCATCAACACGCAACCGAGACCCTAAATAGAAGCATCACAATATACTACAAAATCCTCGGTACCTTCTGGTAAAGACAAGATCGGTGCACTGCAGAGAATCTGTTTCAAAAGTTGGAAAGCATCCTCCTGCTTTGTTCCCCAAGATTACACCACGCCATTCTGAATCAACGAGGTAAGAGGTTGAGCGATCTTCGAGAAATCCTTGATAAATCTTCGATAATACCCAGCGAGACCAAGAAATTGTCGCACCTCTGAGGGATTCTTTGGTGCCGCCCAATTCCTGATAGCATCTATCTTAGCAGGATCCACGTGAATCCCCGATTCATTAACAATGTGGCCAAGGAAGTGCACTTCTCGAATCCAGAAGTCACACTTAGAGAATTTCGCGTAGAGTTGCGCCTTCCTCAGAAGTTCCAAAATAAGACGCAAGTGTCGCTCGTGGTCCTCCTTGCTCTTAGAGTAGATCAAGATGTCATCAATAAACACAATAACGAATTCGTCAAGATACGGCTTGCACACACAATTCATAAGGTCCATGAAGACTGCTGGCGCGTTAGTCAACCTGAATGGCATAACCAAAAACTCATAGTGTCATTATCGCGTTCTAAAAGCCGTTTTAGGAACATCCTCCTCTCAGACTCTCATCTGATGATAGCCCGACCTTAAATCGATCTTCGAGTAAAAACTTATGTAAGGACTCTCAAAAATGTCCCAAAACAACCCACAAGTGAAAACCCGGACCCTTGAAACCTTACTGTGCATGAAAAGCCAAGAAAACAAGAAAAATAGGTTTCAGGCGGGCCGCGTAAGGGTTAGCTTAACCTTACGCGGGCCGCGTCAACTCCCTGTTGACCGGATAAGTGTTCCGGATCCACGTGTTGACCACCTGGTGACCCTACTCGTGACCCATGCAACCTACGCGTAGACAAGGTGGCTACGCGGGCCGCGTAAACTCTTATCAAGTCTTACGCGGGCCGTGTAAGACCTAAAATCAGGCTATAAATAGCCAGTGCATGGGGCTTTCATTCTGTGTCGAAACCAAAACTCAAAAATGACTTCTCACTGCTCAAAACTGAAAATTTATATAGCGAGGCGCTGCTACGATACCGGGTATTAACTCGATCGCTGCTACGATTCAATGTCCGATCGATTGAAACTATCCGATGAATGTTTAAGTGCTGCTCTAATTAGGGTTATACTTTGTCATTCGTCGTGAATTCGATGGATGTTTAAGTATCGCACTTTGTCATTTGTCGTGAGGGTTTAATCTCGTGAGTTATCATAAATGCTGTATTAGTTACTAACCTAGTTCGTGTGCATTATTGTTTAAATTAGGTTACAAGGCTAATCAGTACGTTAAACGCTGCCCGTTTAAATCTGCAATGTGAGTCATTCTCTTTTTATCAAATTGCTTTCAAAATCATGTTTGTTTTCAAAGTTATAATTACATGGATTAAGTCTGTGTAGTCTTTAATTACAGCCGGTATGTGGGGTTTGTATACAATACTTGATAACCGTCACCATTGGACAACGGGTTAGCCAATGGGTGATATGACCATAGCCACAGACCACCCATTAGACAACGAGATAGCTAATGGGTGGTCGAGTGACAAATACCGTGGGTAATTGGTTGATATATATATAAACATTGTAATCGCTCTTAATACTGTAAATTATAACAATGTGTCGTTTTGTGCAAAATGAATGATTCACCAGTATTTCCCCGCTGACAAAATATTTTCAAAACATATTTTAGGTGATCTGCTGTGATCCAGGAAAAGTGCCGAGTAGCACTACAAGCTTAGAGACGTGGCTCAATAAAAATAAAGAAACATGTTTTTGTAAAACAGGGATTTCCCAGTGAAATTTCCTTATTGTAAATTAAGGGGTTTTTCCCTAATTATGAAATAAGATAAACGGGTATTTTCAAGTTTTAATCGATCCTGGTAATAATTTCGCTGCCAAGATTAAATAAATACTACGGGATTCCTGTCCCGCGGCTCCTGGACAGGGTCAAACCGGGCTGGGGGCCGTGACAGGAAAAAGGTGGTATCAGAGCCACTGATTTAAGCCAATTAAGTATTTAGAAAATACTTAATTTCTACTGATTTCCATTCTGTAATTATGTGTTTTTAACTGACTACTTGTTAGTTACAGTATGGGTAAACAAAGAATTGTGGACATCTATTGTCAATTAGATAGTTCACCAAAAGATAAGGGAACATCATCCTCAAGATACTCAGCAAATACTGAGGAAGGGATATTTGTTCACAAGGCTCAATTTGAGAAACCACTTACCCCTAAGAAAATGAGTCGGATTATTAGAAAAAGTTAAGAGAAAATAAGGAAATCACAACCAAAGGAAATAGGCAATAATCCACCATGGGAAGACGAGTTAGATGAAAAATGGGCAGATCTTTATATGTTAGCCACTATAGCAGTAAATGCTAACGTTTAAATATCTTGACCCAGTACTAGCACCCATATCACCTACAATCCAGAATCTTTGAAGAAATATTACCTTTTAAATAAACTACTTAGTAAAATAAAATAAAATTATGAATATGCAACCCCTAGTATATTTTGAATTTTAGTTGTACTTTGTAATAGACAAATCGCCAGTATCCAATAAATAGTTATATTAAATATTTTTCTGTAAAAATTTTAACTTAGCATTTTGTGTGCATTTTTGCATATATGCTAAACAGCATGAATGAGTTATCTGAAGCCCTTCAGAATCTCAATCTTTATCCTGTGAAAGTGGAAGTTTCCAGAGACTTTACTGGTTACTTGGCCGATGTGGAAGAACCTATGGAATTCCAAGCTCCACCTCCGGAAAAATCAAAGCCAAAGAAAAGGAGAAGATTTGTAGGATGGAGGCGTGTGCGCAGAAGGAAACCAGCAACTAGGAAAAATCCCAAAATAGAGAATCCCATGGATAAAGGAAAAGGGATCGAGATTGGGAAAGATTCTAGGCAAATAGAAATGGAAATTGGAGAAAGTTCAAGGCAAGCCGAGGAATTGCCATTGCAGGAAGAATTAGATCGCATACTAGCAAATTGTGATATCATTAGGCCTATCAATGAAAACCTCTTTCCTTATCCTGCTGAAACCCAACTTCCAATAAACTAAGAACCAGTTATTCCAAACCCTCTGATCCATACTCAACCTTTAGGAGAAATGGACGAATGGTGGACCAACGATTGGCAGTTTCAAAATCTCCTGAATAACTTTGATACCTTTTTCCCTCAATTCGACCCTGAACCTATACCAAACCCACCAATGAGCAATGAGAATCTAGCTGAACTCCGCCACTTTGGCGAGGAGCTGATAGATGCAGGGAATAGGATCCGGGAGGTAAGAGAACAAATATCTTGGAAGTATGACGAGAGGGAGCATCGCTTCTAAGATGCCAGTAGACAGGATGATGGGACGGCATAGTTATGGTTGTATAATAATAATAATAGTAAAATAGAATCTTGTAAAATAACATAAGAATAAAATTTATGTAAGATAACAGTGTGTACGGAAGCATAATATATATATATATATAATCGAAGTCGAAGAAATCGACAATTTTGGCTATACATGTGTTATAAAATTTTGTGATTATTTGCATATAGCTATTATTTCTTTTAACCTAATAATTTATATATATTAATTACCATAAGGAAAACGCTAGTAATAATCCAGTTAATGAAGTTAACCAATCTGAGCAAAACCAGGAAGATCAATTCATGACTAGGCAAGATATCGAAAATATCGTTGCTCAAGGAATAGCCAATGCTATTCCAGCAATCCTGGCTGCTGCCCGAAACCCAGTTGAACCTCAACAAATTATTCCTAGTAAACGTACTCATGAAGATAACTTCATCAATAGCGTAAATGGAGGCGGTAATCATATTAACAATGACAATGATATACGGCAAGCCCCAATTCTCAAAAGAATGAAAGCTGCAACGCCTGGTTGTACTTACAAGGAATTTCTTGCCTGTAAACCAGCTGAATTTGCAGGCAATGAAGGGCGACTGCTGCACTGCATTGGTTTGAGAAAACCGAAGTAGTAATTATGATAAGTAAATGTGCTGAGGAAGACAAGGTCATGTATGCGTCGCATCTTTTTAAAGAAGGGGCGCTAGAATGGTGGAATTGAGCAGCCATTTGCTGCGTAATGATTTCTACCAATTCGGCAGTCGCTATCTGGCTTTCGCGTCGAGGAGGCATTCTAAAAGAGGAAACATGAAAGGAAACGAGTGAGAGAATTAGACGAAAAGAATGAGATGAACCAAATCTGATGAAAGCAAGGATAGTGGTCATTTGTTTGTTACTACAAAGCAACAAACGACACACAGTGACTAATCAAAGTAAATGGGTCAAAAATAATGTATCGCGAAGACATGCTCGCCTATAAGTGAACACTCATCCCAAGAATTCCCAGGTAAGCACAACTGGTCTCGCGTCTGATGAGATGTATACGAAGTGCTTGCCTAGACAGAAAACCCAGAATACAGGCATTCACCCTTCCAGTTTGCACGTGTTCACATTATTTAAAACCCAAAATCTTGACGAGATTTTGAAAACTCAAAGGGGTTCAAAACCATATAACAGAGGGTTCAAAACCTTACAATAGAGGGTTCAAAACCTAGTAATCAATCATCCTAGAACAGATGATTAGTTTTTCAAAGTGGTTTTGAAATTTATGTTCTTGTTGTGGTCGTCGCCTAAGGATAGGTGACGGTATTGTTTTATGACTAAACGCAAGTAAACTCGCGTTAGGGTCCTAAGAAGGTTATAGACTAGGTCAAAGCATTACTAATAACCTAATTCCCTATAACCATTGGCTCTGATACCATCTTTTCTGTCACACCCCGACCGCGTAAAACAACAAATCGCGGCGGAAACATCGGGGCGTGTTGCAACAGAATTAATGTTTCATGACCATGGATACCAAAAAGTGTTTCGTTTTATTAAACATTGAAAAATTACATCGTCTGGAAATCTAAATACACAATTTAAACATAGTCTATCATTGTTATTGAGTCACTAAGGCCTTGTCCAGTCCTATGTGAGCATGCATCCTATCAATCGATATCATTCAACAATACCTGAAACATATGTGAAAACGAGGTCAGCAAAGAAATGCTGGCGAGTACATAGGTTTTGTTAAAATAAGATTCATGACTTATGTTTAAGAAAATGTTTAGTCATGAACCTTGTAATTTGCTTTGTCTTTGTAAATCATTTGAAAAATAATAAGTTCAGATGATATGTATAAATAAGAGAATAATGCATGATTAAATGAATAACCATGTAAAATGAGTTTGTATAAGATAAGTTGTTTGTAAATCAATGTCTTGTGAAAAGTATGTTACTTGTATAAAATGTTCTATGTCTCAAACTGAAATGATTCAAATAACGCTACAATATGTAATACCATACAAACACTTATATATAGGAAGTACCAGCGGCGTATCCACCATGCTTGTATCATATTACACACGCACCGTTACTCAAATCACTTACCCAAACAAACCACCAATGTAAGATGTCTATGTTTAAACAAATTGTCAAACGTATTGAAATAATATGTCAAAACGTTCATGTCAAGATGTAAATCATGTTATGTATAACCAATGTCAAAAGTGTTTGTGTCAAATGTAAACCATGTAATGTATAACCAAAATGATATGTATGGCTAGTGAAATGCATCAACTAAACCATAGGTGAAACGCACAAAACAAAGTATTGAAGTAAAACTTGGTTTAAATCAATACTATGTTTCGTGGAAATGCATGATCAAATGTAAATCATGTCCAAATGTTTACCCAATCGTTAAAACATTTTGTGAAATCGTTCAAATTGTTCTTGTTGTTTTAATCGTTCAAATCGTTCTTGTTTTAATCGTTCAAATCGTTCTTGTTTTAATTGTGAAACTACTTAATGGTCGATTTTCTAATAACATTCAAACCTTCTTGACTCGTTCATCGTTCCAACTCGTTCTCGTTCTTAACAAACCCTTACCAAAGGGTAAATTAATAATTACAGATTCAGTCGTTACCCAAAATACCCACACATAACCATGGGTATAGAGAATAACGGGATTTGTCAGATCCTATGGTACCATAACCTAATACTGGTCGGCTTGATCATTGCTAATGAATGTCATTGGTTATGTAACTACAACCAACAAGTTTGTTCACTTTATTGAAATCGTTCTTGAAACCATTGTAATTGTTTTTGAAACCATTGTAATTGTTCTTGAAACCATTGTTATCGTTCTTGAAACCATTGTAATTGTTTTTGAAACCATTGTAATTGTTCTTGAAACCATTGTTATCGTTCTTGAAACCACATTGTAATTGTTTTTGAAACCATTGTAATCGTTCTTGAAATCATTGTTATCGTTCTTGAAACCACATTGTAATTGTTTTTGAAACCATTGTAATCGTTCTTGAAATCATTGTTATCGTTCTTGAAACCACATTGTAATCGTTATTTGAAACCATTGTTATCGTTCTTGAAACCATTGTTATCGTTCTTGAAACCATTGTTATCGTTCTTGAAACCACATTGTAATTGTTTTTGAAACCATTGTAATCGTTCTTGAAATCATTGTTAAGACATTTAGCACGTATGAGTCACCCCAAAACAGTTGAAAACAGTAAAAGAGGGGAATAATGTACTCGCCTGAGAATGCTTAGAGGTCTTGAACAACAACCAAACAAAGCTTGAGGGAGCACGGAATCAGTCGGCAATCTAAAACTATATAAATAAACCGGACTTAAATCGGGAGATCGGATAGGATGAGGCTTGGTAAACCAAATGAGTATTGGAACTCATATGATATGGTTTAACAAGGCCTACATACTACATGAAACCTAACCTAAGTGCTTTCGACCCATCACGACCCATTAAGGTAGCTTATGCTACTTTAACGCGTCGTGCGCGTGAAACGTGTTCGAACCGTCTAACTAGTCCTATGACAAGTGTTATATGCCTAA
The DNA here is from genome assembly GCA_030545235.1 of Helianthus tuberosus. Taxonomy (NCBI): domain Eukaryota; kingdom Viridiplantae; phylum Streptophyta; class Magnoliopsida; order Asterales; family Asteraceae; genus Helianthus; species Helianthus tuberosus. The sequence goes on from JARYGA010059779.1 coordinate 2,165,146, forward strand.
ACATGTTACATAATCAGTTATGTGACAAAATTTTAGGTTACATATGCTTAATTACCAATTATACATGAAAAGGGTATTCTGGTAATTTACCTAAGGCATATAAACTACCTATCATACAACTATTCAAACGAAGCGACCATAGGGTATAACCTCGGAAGGTTATTCCCTACCTACTATGGTCACCTAATGTATTTGGTCGGATCCTAATGATCGACGAAATGGGTCGGGTTCGAAGGTATAAGCGATTTATCAGATCGCTTACCCTACGACCCTAGACAACGTGGTAATCAGTAGGCATAGTCCCAAGGGACTATAACCAACGTGATTACACTCACGTTGCGAAGTTCAAACGAACTTCGCATTGACCATTAACTGGTCAACGCAGAAAGTCAAACAAAGTTTGACTTTCAGACTCGAAAAGCAATAAAAGAACGAATGAATACTTACAAAGGGTCCCCGAATGCTAATCTAGATCCAAATAACTCAGGTATTAAACAATGGTTCCAACTTAGAGTCTTTTGGATCAGATTCTTGTGAGTTTAGAAGTGAAGTGGGTTGGGTATTTATAGTATTCGGAGAACCGTTAAGATCGTTTCTTGGAAAAGGGGGCATGATCAAAGCCGTACACTTGTCGGAACCTTATGGTAGCTCATTTGCCACTCACCATAGGAAATTGACACTTGGAATTGGGATTGGGGTGCAAAACAGCTGCAAACAGGCTGTTAAACATTGAATCTGGTCTACAAAGGCTGAGGCGGCCCGCTTCAGGATACACCAAAACTAATGCGGGCCGCATGGGGGTTCTGATCAGAAAATAAGTTTCAAAAATGACAGTTTTGGTCCCTGTTGTGTATTTAAGCCATTTCCGACACTTCTAAGGCCCGTAAAGACAACTTTAAGGCCCTAAAATGATGCCTAAACATTGTGGACATGAAACATGCTCAAAAATATGCCGGGTGTTGGTTCGTTTGGTCGTACGAACGCGATGTTCGCTTAATTACGACGGAATGCGCATAAGCGCGAAAAATGATCCAAATGACGCAACGAATGGATTTTTCTTAAGCCAAACACTAAAGCATAATATAGTCATGCTTACATAAATTTTTGGATGTCCGGATGTGTTCAGAATGTGATTTATGCGCGAAAGTGCAAACTTGTGCACTTTTTGACACTTTTAGTCCCTGAATGACCCAAAAGTTTATTTTAGCACACCGAACCCCTCAAAGCCTATTTCTAAGCTATGTAAAGGATATTTATGGTATGTTTAACTTATGGTCATGTTCCGGAATGTCTGTTGCAGTTCAAATTGGCATACTTTCGCAGTTTGTCAACTTTGGTCCCTGTAAGCTATTTAACTTGATTTTGCCATACCAAAGCCTTCAAAACTTATTTCTAAGTTATGTAAAGGTTATTTAAGGTATGTTAAGCCTATGTCACTATTCCGGAGTGTTTGTTGCATTAAACTGGTTATATTTACGCATTGGTGCGCGTATAACCTTCCAGAAAGCGATTTAGAGTTTGAAATCGAACAAAAATTGATATGTGCAAATGATACACATATTTTTACAAATCCCAAGTATGAAATATAATATTTCATTGGTTCGGTATTTGTTTGATGGCCGTGAAGGCACAGGTGTTACATAAAACTGCTTTCTGAACTAGGTATGGTCATTACGAGTTTACAGTCATGCCCTTCGGACTAACGAATGCACCTGCAGCATCCATGGACATGATGAATAGAATCTGTAAACCGTACTTGGATAAATTTATAATTGTCTTCATCGAAGATATACTTATTTATTCCAAAAGCCAGGTGGAACACTTTCAGCACCTGCATGCACTCTTAACTTTGTTAAGAAAGGAGAAGCTGTACGCCAAATTCTCGAAATGTGAATTTTGGCTACAGGAGGTGCAATTTTTGGGACACATGGTGAATCACGAAGGTATTCACGTAGATCCCTCTAAAATAGAAGCAATCACTCAATGGAAAGTTCCACAAACAGCTATGGAAATTAGAAGCTTTTTAGGGTTAGCCGGTTACTATAGGCGTTTTATTAAGGATTTTTCTAAAATAGCGGTGCCATTAACTAAGCTAACCTGTAAAGCAGTTAAATTTGAATGGGGACCCAGGCAAGAAGAGGCCTTTAGGATTTTAAAGCAAAAGTTAACAAATGCCCCAATTCTAGCCTTGCCAGAAGGAACGGAAGGTTTTGAAGTATACTGTGATGCTTCAAAGCTAGGATTACGGTGTGTACTTATGCAACGCAAGAAGGTAATTGCGTATGCCTCAAGGCAATTGAAAAAGCACGAAGAAAACTATACGACTCATGACTTAGAGTTTGGAGCCATAATTTTTGCCCTTAAGATTTGGAGACACTATCTGTATGGAAGTAAGTTTACTATCTATACGGATCATAAAAGTTTAAGGTACATATTTGGGCAAAAAGAATTAAACATGAGGCAAAGGAGATGGATGGAAATCTTAAGTGATTACGACTATGATATCCAATATCATGAAGGAAAGGCAAACGTAGTTGCAGATGCCTTAAGTCGTAAGTATCATGAAAAGCAAAAGAGAGTTCGTGCTCTTAGATTAAATCTACAGTTAGATTTAATGGAACAACTAAAGAATGTTCAGGAAATAGCAATCAAGGATGATGCTGAAGGAATGAAAGGACGAATAAAGGAACTAGAGCAAGGAAGTGATGGAATTTAGAGATTCCATAAGGAAAGGATTTGGGTACCTAAGCAAGGAGAATTAAGACATAAGATCTTAGAAGAAGCCCATAAGTCTAGGTATACCATGCACCCTGGTAACAATAAGATGTATCAAGACTTACGAAATAATTTCTGGTGGATAGGAATGAAAAAGGACATAGCTAGATATGTTTCTAAGTGTCTTACTTGTTCACAAGTTAAGGCAGAACACCAGAAACCTTCAGGTCTACTTCAACAATTGGAAATGCCTGTATGGAAATGGGAACTCATAACAATGGATTTTGTTACTAAGTTGCCCAAAACCAGAAAAGGTAATGATGCGATTTGGGTAATTGTGGATCGATTAACCAAATCAGCTCATTTTCTACCCATGAAAGAAACCTTTAGCATGGAAATGTTGGCAAAGTTGTATGTAGATGAAGTAGTATCCTTACATGGAGTTCCACTCTCCATTGTATCGGATAGGGATAGGCATTTCACTTCCCACTTCTAGACAAGTTTCTAAAAAGCTATGGGAACCCGACTGAATCTAAGCACTGCATATCATCCTCAGACCGATGGACAAAGTGAAAGGACGATCCAAACCCTGGATGACATGCTTAGGGCATGTGTGGTAGATTTTGGTGGAAACTGGGATGATCACCTTCCTTTAATTGAATTCTCCTATAATAATAGTTATCATTCAAGCATAGAAGCTGCCCCATTCGAAGCACTGTATGGACGAAAGTGTAGAACTCCAGTTTGCTGGGCAGAAATAGGAGAAAGTCAACTATCAGGTCCTAAAATAATGCAAGAAACTACCGACAAGATCACTCAAATCAAGGAAAGACTAAAGATGGCCCGAGACCGCCAGAAAAGTTATGCAGACAATAGGTGTAAACCGTTAGAATTCCAAGTAGGAGACAAGGTACTCTTAAAAGTTTCTCCTTGGAAAGGAGTAGTTCGGTTCGGTAAGAAAGGAAAGCTAAGTCCAAGATACGTAGGACCATTTCCAGTAATCCAACGTATAGGACCAGTTGCTTATCGTTTACAACTACCAGAAGAATTAGCAGGAGTACATGACGTATTTCATGTATCCAATCTCAAGAAATGTTTATCAGACGAATCGCTGGTAGTACCTCTTCAAGATGTAGAGGTAAATGAAAAGTTGAAATTCATAGAAAAACCGCTTCAAATAGAAGACAGAAAGATCAAGTTTCTCAAACACAAAAGACTGGTACTAGTCAAAGTCAAGTGGGATTCCAAGAGAGGACCCGAGTACACTTGGGAGCCGGAATCAGAGATGAAGCGAAAGTATCCTCACTTATTCCAGTAAATCTCAAGGACGAGATTCTAAATAAGGTGGGGAGGATGTAAGGACTCTAAAAAATGTCCCAAAACAACCCACAAGTGAAAACCCGGACCCCTGAAACCTTACTGTGCATGAAAAGCCAAGAAAACAAGAAAAATAGGTTTCAGGCGGGCCGCGTAAGGGTTAGCTTAACCTTACGCGGGCCGCGTCAACTCCCTGTTGACCGGATAAGTGTTCTGGATCCACGTGTTGACCACCTGGTGACCCTACTCGTGACCCATGCAACCTACCCGTAGACTAGGTGGCTACGCGGGCCGCGTAAACTCTTATCAAGTCTTACGTGGGCCGCGTAAGACCTAAAATCAGGCTATAAATAGCCAGTGCATGGGGCTTTCATTCTGTGTCAAAACCAAAACTCAAAAACGACTTCTCACTGCTCAAAACTGAAAATTTATATAGCGAGGCGCTGCTACGATACCGGGTATTAACTCAATCGCTGCTACGATTCAATGTCCGATCGATTGAAACTATCCGATGAATGTTTAAGTGCTGCTCTAATTAGGGTTATACTTTGTCATTCGTCGTGAATTCGATGGATGTTTAAGTATCGCACTATGTCATTTGTCATAAGGGTTTAATCTCGTGAGTTATCGTAAATGATGTATTAGTTACTGACCTAGCTCGTGTGCATTATTGTTTAAATTAGGTTACAAGGCTAATCAGTAGGTTAAACGCTGCCCGTTTAAATCTGCAATGTGAGTCATTCTCTTTTTATCAAATTGCTTTCAAAATCATGTTTGTTTTCAAAGTTATAATTACAGGGATTAAGTCTGTGTAGTCTTCAATTACAGCCGGTATGTGGGGTTTGTATACAATACTTGATAACCGTCACCATTGGACAACGGGTTAGCCAATGGGTGATATGACCATAGCTACATACCACCCATTAGACAACGAGATAGCTAATGGGTGGTCGAGTGACAAATACGGTGGGTAATTGGTTGATATATATATAAACATTGTAATCGCTCTTAATACTGTAAATTATAACAATGTGTCGTTTTGTGCAAAATGAATGATTCACCAGTATTTCCCCGCTGACAAAATATTTTCAAAACATGTTTCAGGTGATCTGCTGTGATCCAGGAAAAGTGTCGAGTAGCACTACAAGCTTAGAGACGTGGCTCTATAAAAATAAAGAAACATGTTTTTGTAAAACAAGGATTTCCCAGTGAAATTTCCTTATTGTAAATTAAGGGTTTTTTCCCTAATTATGAAATAAGATAAACGGGTATTTTCAAGTTTTAATCGATCCTGGTAATAATTCCGCTGCCAAGATTAAATAAATACCACGGGATTCCTGTCCCGTGGCTCCTGGACCGGGTCAAACCGGGCCGGGGGCCATGACAACTTGACCCTTGCAACTGGTCAAATAAGTCGTCGATATGCGGTAAAGGGTAGCGGTTCTTGACTGCCACCTTGTTAAGTTCTCTATAATCTATACACATACGAAAAGACTCGTCTTTCTTCTTCACAAACAAAACTGGGGCTCCCCAAGGCGATGAACTGGGTCGGATAAAACCTCTATCCAACAGTTCTTGAAGTTGATTAGATAACTCTTGTAACTCTCCTGGTGCAAGACGATAAGGAGCACGGGCAATCGGAGCTGCTCCTGGCATAAGGTCAATCTGGAATTCCACCTGGCGATGTGGAGGTAAACCGGGTAACTCTTCAGGAAACACGTCAGAAAACTCACGAACTACTGGAAGGTCCTCGATCTTCCTCTCTACAGGTTGTGAATCGGTAACAAGAGCTAGAATAGCATGGTAGCCCTTTCGTAGACATTTCTGGGCTTTCATGGCTGAGATGATGCTGACCATGGCACCACTACGATGGCCCTGAACCGACAAAGATTCCCCACTGGGGAGAGGGATACGTACGATTTTCTCTTTACAGAGAATTTCTTCTTGATGCTTAGACAACCAATCCATACCAACGACCACATCAAAACTTCCAAGAGTGATGGGGAGTAGGTCAATGTCGAACACTTGACCCATGAGATCAAGTTTACAACCAAAAAGAACATGAGAAGCTTCAATCGACTTACCATCAGCTAATTCTACTACATGCTTATTTACGAGAGGTGTGGGAGTCAACCCTAACTGATGACTGAACCCCAAAGACACATAACTCCAATCGGCACCAGAGTCGAATAAAACATAAGCAAAAATATCGTTCACAGAAAACGTACCGGTCACAACATTGCCATCATTGCGAGCTTCCCCAGCGCCAATAGTAAATACTCTTCCACGTGCCCCGTTCCCACCATTGTTCCCATTGTTGTTACTCCCAGTATTGTTGTTGTTGCCAGCATTCTGATTAAGCTGAGGGCAATCCCGCTAAAAATGTCCCTCATCACCACACTGAAAACAACCCTTATGATTTCCCTGATTCTGTTGAGGCTGCTGCCTCTCCTGTTGCTGTGGCTGTTGCGGTTGTTGCGGCTACTTTGGGAGCCAGACCCTACAATCCTTAGCCATATGACCCACCTTGTTGCACCTGTGACATACCCGGGTGCACGGCCCGCGATGGTGGAACATACACTTATTACACTTTGGTAGCTTTCCCGCGTAGGAACCCTGATTTGAATTGTTGCTCTGATTCTGATTCACAGAAGACGACTGGCTAAAACTGCGGTTGATACTGTTGTCTGCCCTTTTCTGAGGTTGACTGGCACTGGTTGCTTTGTCAGCATCATTCCATTTTCTCTTGTTATTACTAGCAGGTGTGGTAACTGTAGCAGTAGGGGTAGAAGCAGATACACTAGGCGGCAATGAGCCACGCTCGACCTCTTGGTTGGTAATCTTGTGTGCTAAATGGATGATCGTGGGCAGATTGTTAAGGTTTGCAGCGGTGACCAAACTCTTTACTGTTGGTGCCAGGCCTTTGATGTACAACTCAATTCTTCGAGGTGGAGGTCAAGACAGGTTAGGGCACAAAATTGCTAGTTCATGAGATCGTTTTGTGTAAGCCTCGATCTCGGACCCTTCCATCTTCAAATCGTAGTACTCGTTCTCGAGCTTCTGAATCTCGTCACGAGGACAGTACTCATCCCGCATTAACTCCTTGAAATCATCCCAAGTAGTGGCATTAGCCATCTCGATGCCCAACATTTGCACCTGGGCATTCCACCAAGTTAAGGCACCATCCTCCAAAGTGCCTGTAGCATACTTCACACGGTCCCCCTCGGGACAGTTAAACATAGCGAATACCGACTCAGCCTTCTCAAACCAACGTAGTAACCCCACAGCCCCTTCAGTCCCACTGAATGTCTGTGGCTTACAATCCATAAACGTCTTGAAAGTGCAAGCAGGCAGATAGTTTTGATTCTTATTCGCTTGCTGACCAGCTTGATAGGCTGCTAATGCCTCAGCCACACGGGTGTTAATCATATTTGTCAACTCAACCTGAGTCATCGCAATGTGTCCACGTCCATGGCCTCGTCCACTCATGATTCTATATAAGGAGAGGGAACAAGTTTAAGAATCGAGATAAGATAGGAGTCAAATCTCACGTTGACATCTACAAACTACAAAGTTTACACCAAACAATAGGGCAGAACCCTTCTCACACTCGTTAAGCCTCACTGGGACTCATATGCACCTCACGTTATTATTATATGTGCACCCATAATAATAAGGCAATTTGCATGCTTATCTCAGTACCTCTTAACTTGCGCTAAAAGTCCCCCCCCCCCCACATTCAAATAGTAAAACGAAAGGCATTACAGGATTAATAATCACAAGAGTCGAAGAGTAGTGTCACACTATCTAGCTCCACTAAGACATGCAAGTCGTGTGTGTGTAACTACTAAGCAAGTAATGCATAAAGTAAATAGAAGACGAACCTGGCAATCTGGAGCTGAGTGTCATGGTCGATTTTCAAAGTTGTTTGGTTATAGTCTGGTTTTATAAAAAAACGTTTTAAAACCTAGTTCACTATAACCTGGCTCTGATACCAAACTGTCACACCCCAAAAATACCACATGCGGCAACCCCGCTAGGCGTGTGACGTACCAGGATCTAGCCACCAATCACATTGAACTAACCATAATATGTTTAACAAAATCTCCATTTATTTAATAAAACATCCATAGAACATAATCCAAGTTAAATAGTGACAGCGAAAGCAAATAACAATTCATTGTTTAAATGTTTCAAAACCCAATGTATTTGAATTCAGTAAACAAGACACGCATAGCCAAGCACTACGACCCATGACCACTCCAGCCATCCAGATAGCAAGTTCCCGTCCAAAGTACCTAACGACCTGCGAGCATGCAACAAGTGTATCAGACAACGCTGGTGAGTTCATAGTTTTACGAAAACGTTGGTTACCAAGTGTTTAGTTTAATCCATTGAATTTAATGTTGATAATATCCCGAATACAAGAGGCTCCAGATTATTTTGCCCTTTCTCCAATGCTCCTATCAAAGCATTGGACATGACTAGGTCATTAGTTCACACACGTCCTCTCAGGTACGGGGTGAGGGTGCCAAACCTAAGTAGCGCTACCAACTAATACCTTATTACCTCTCAGGTAACAAACAACAAGGAGGGACTTTAATGGTGATAGGATGAGTATATTATCCAACATTCCCGATTTTACCCACAAGACATATTCCCCTCAGGAATACCCATGATTTACAAAAAACCTATCCCTCTCAGGGATACCTACTGACCGTCCCAACCACCGGGACGCATGCTCAAGAGGAATGAACTCACCTTTGATTTGCTCGGTATGTTTTATTACCCTTCCAGTTAGTCAACCGACCCTATTGTGGTTATCAATAACAATCAGTTTTAGGATTTGTCAATTAACTCACGTATGTTGCGTTTATATCAAGTATTGCTGTATATCACGTAGCATATACTCAGTTCACATCCCATGCATAACAAACAATAGCACACAATAGATAACAGGCTACTTAACCAAGCCCAGCCCAAACAGGTCACCATTCGGCGAAGGACCCCTCCGACGAAACCCTTGTGACGAAACACATATCTTTCGTCGACATCCCATGTGACGAAACACATAAATTTTGTCGAGTTCAACTATAACGAAAGTTTACCCTGGTTCAACGAGCAAAACAGTTACAGCTTCAATCAGTTACAATTTCTCATTCTCCTAGAACCCTAATCATCAGCCAACGGTTTCAACACAATCATCAACCAATCCTCAAGACCCCAATTATCATTAACATGCAATAAGACACTAACAGTTCTCATAATCATATCATCATTACTATCATACAGTTAACAGCATTCGAATTAATTCAACATAATAGTTTCATTAAACTTTAAAACATAACATACACTGATCATACATCATCCAATGTCAATCTATCCTATCATGAACTCGTTATACGGAAATCAACAAATCATAACACAATCATGAAGCATACTAAATCATCAGAATTTCCGCATCATGAAACGTTCTAGATCTATCGCCCTATTTGACGGAACTCTAATCATCAAAACATCACAACTTATCAGAAACTCATCGAGCGATAACGTTAGACACTAACCGATAAACAAGATGACCCAAGTATTGAAGAGGTGCTCGAATGATTGAGGGCTCCAAGGAGATCAAGTTTGTCGTCGCACAGAAAAGAAAGACTTTAGGGTTTCTGGTTTATGGTTACTAAACATGAAGTTATAACATAACAGGTTGGGCCGTGAACTATACTGGGCCGAAGGCCCTCTTCGGAGAAAGACATGTGCTCGGCGAAAGAACTTTTTTCGTCGAGTTAGAGGGTGGCGAAAGACTATAATAACAACTCTTAAATAATTCATAATCTAAATACTAAACACTCAACATCATAATAGTTTAACAATTCAACAATTATGCACAAGTTATAACACAGACAGTGAGAAATAAATAACGTGTCGAGGAAAGACCTTGAAAACTCGGGTTGTCACAACTTGGATCTGACTCGCCTTTAGTGTAACCTTTGATGTTTTCCGCACTTTTGCACTTTTTAAGAGATTATCTTAGTTATAGTAGTAGGCCCCTCTTTTGAATGTGACGTTACCCTCAACCCAGTAGTTTGAGTCAGCAAGGATACAATCCTAAAGGGTTAGATTATTGAAAGATAATTAATTAAGTTATTAATGCTTAATGTGGTAGGCCCCTCTTTTGAAGGTGACGTTACCCTCGGCTAAGTGGTTTGAGTCAGCAGGGATACAATCCCAAGTAGCTGGGTTAATGTATTAATAGTAGTTTACATATGAGGGGATCAAGCCATTCGCACCCCCGCCATCCAATACCAGTGGGTATTGAAGGAGGTCCTAGTAAGCTTGACCCAGGTCCTTGCAGGATCTATACACTGAACAAGGCAAGAACCTTACCAAACCATTCCCTTAACCCCCGACTAGGTAGCCAACATATCTCTATATAGACCGTAGAGATATGAATGGTGTAAATCTTTTATTTTATATAGACAGTAAAATAACGCCAAGACACCACGGACAAATGATAAGGAAGTTTCACCTTCAACATAAGAAACTAGTTATTAAAGTCATTAATACAAAACCAAATAAAAAGTGCGAAAAGATTAAAAAACAAAAGTATTACACTAAATGCTTGTCTTCACCAAGTGATGTAAGAGACTTAGGCAAACATGGCCTTTGATTTTCAAGAACTCTTACTATCAATCTTAGATCCCGAGACTACTACACACACTCTATGATGGATGATGGATGATGGATGATGGTGGTGGATGTGGGTGTTGTGATGGTGGTGGAGTGTGGGTGAAGTGGGAGAGAGGTGGTTTGCCAAGGGATGCCTTTGAAGTGAACCAAGCACCTCTATTTATAGCCTGCACAGAAGCCCGAACACGGCCCCGTGTCCATCCACTTTCTCTTTCTTCATTAATTGTAGTTTGTCTGCATTAGTTGACCACGCCCCCGTGTCCGTTGGGCACGGCCCCGTGTGCAGAAGCGTATCTGTACTATCAAGATTTGCTTGGATTCTGTGAATCTTAGCGTTGACCATGGCCGTGTTGAGCTGGGCATGCCCCCGTGTTGGGAAATAGAAGCTTCTACAACTTTGTCTTTTCTGCAGACACTTGGGCACGCCCTCGTGTCCGCTGGGCACGGGGCGTGTTCAGCCTTCTGATATCTTGTTTTTGCTTGGAAAGATGCTGTCGAGGGGTCGGGCATGCCACGTTTATTCTTTTTCTTGTATTTATGTTAGATTTAGTTGTATTTTTTGCTTCTTTTGTTCTTTTGCGCTCATTTAATCCTGAAAATACAAAAGGAAGACAAAAGAATACTTTTTCCAACATTAGTACTAAAAAAGGGTTAGTTTTATGCCTCATTTGATGTAAATTATATGTTGCATTTTACACACATCATGTGTCAAGACTAACCCTGTAGGTACACCACAATCTTTCTCACAAGATCATGGATTTGAAATTGTGATTCCACAATACAAAGTCACTTCCACCACTAGAGAAGCAGATGTTCAAAACAGCTGCCAAAACTCTGCCACTACTGGTTCAACAATTGTTGATCAAACCTCTACCATTTCATCAAGTCCAACCTCTGTTGACAAAAGTCCATCATCTGTGGATAAAAGTAAACTTTGTGCCACACCCATTCCTCCTATTCCTCCACCTACATCACCAACAGATGTTGGCTCTTCAAAATTGCCAACAGATGTTAGCTCAGATGATTCACATGTCACAACCCCCGACCCCACCTTGGGAGCGGGAGCTGTGAATTAGTTGATTGGTACCGGTTTTTATTAAATACGCGGCGGAAAAATTTTCATCAGGATCGTAGTTAGGAAATAATTTCAGGGTTTATAAAAACACCAAACTTTTAATATTAAATAAATGGGCTAAAACCCGTATTTCATTTAATTTTGTTTATAGGGATAAACCTTAATTAATAAAACATAAATTTCTTCTTTTATTCAGGTATTTATAGCCACTTTATTTAAGCCCTTCAGTGCTCCATAGAATACAAAAACTTAATCACTGTAAGTATAAGTGATAAACATTTAGGGTTTTGTAAAGCATTTTAAATAAAATGTATCACAAAAATGTGATAAAAAGAAGAATGACTCACTTTGTAATTTTAGTGTGAGGACCGGTTGGTTCGGTTCTAGATTGAACAACTCAGGTCGGATCGATCACTGTAGAAGTGTGGAATCCATATACAGTGTAGAAGATGAATCAACAACGAGATCAACATTTAAAGCTTCAATTCTCATTAAGATTTGCAAAAGTACAAGGAACCAGTGAGAATTTGACAGAGCTCCGCCTCAGAGACAACCAAGCAACTACCCCTAACAAATGAACCCCTAGTCTCTATTTATAGGCGAGCTGGAAGCTACAGACATAGTGCATCTACATTTAGGGTTTAACTACAGGCCTCCTGGTATAATCTTGGGCATAACTCCCGAGCTCTTAAAAAATATATAATGCACCCGTGTTAAGTATAATAACCCAATTCAACTTTATCAATACATCAGAGACATAATCCCAACTTAGTTTACAAAGCATAGCCTTTATCAGGCAGCACCTTGGCGTCAGTTGCTGGGTTCAAGATCAATCGGGCAGGGTATCGAATCAGTGATCAAGGGTTAAAACACTTAAAACGGGGTAGGGCTTTGGAGTATTATAGGTGAATTACTAAAAGAAAAATGGGAATATTGAAAATATATATAGAAAGAGATAGAGAGCGAGAGAAGGAAGGGGCAGGGAAAATGTGAAATGTTGATGTATATTTATAGCTGAAGGAACATTTGTAGTGGACGCAAATTTCATTTTGTTCTGATCTTGAAGATCCACATACACAAATTCCATTCAATGTTAGATTTAAATTTCAATATTATTTTATTATTATAATTGATTCAGCTGCTTCACTCATTTATCGCTTATAACTTCTAAAATATGACGTTTTATAAAACGATGAATATGTCATTAGAACGAGAATATTTTTATCTACATTTTGACCTAGGTTTCATTAAAAATGGAGTAAGGTTAATTATAATATACTTTTATTATTATAATTTTTAAACGGTTCCTATGTTCGTCTAAATACCTCATATTTATTACAGTCAACTTACCCTTAATCTACCCGTTTAATAATTTAAGTTTTTATATACTTTATTTTAAATTGTATAAATAAAAATTTTGGAAATGTTACATCCTCCCCACCTTGTTTTAAATCTCGTCCTCGAGAGTCACTGAAATGTGGAGGAGTATTTTTAGTTTGTCACTAATCCTAGTTCCTAAGTATATTATGGTCCTTGCTTTAAATTACACTATACTTTGACTAGAACTATTCTCTATGCTTTGAGATTCTTATCTTTGACTTGTATGGTCTGTCAAATCTTCATTTACCTTCTAGATCTTGAAGAGGTATAACTAAAGATTCATCAGCTAGGTATTTCATTTAAATTATATACATGAAATATATCTTGTATTCCTATCATTTCTTCTGTTAACTTTAGCTGATAAACTACTGATCAAATTTATTTAATGATTCCTAAGGGTTTAACAAATCTTAGACTTAACTTTTCTTTCTTGCCGTATCGGACTATTTCGTTACTACTGGTAATCTTAGTAGGGTTATAGGTGAAAAGAGTCTTTGTAAGTGCATCTAGTCATGGTTACTCTTATCTTCTCAAGAGCTCTTAATGATGGCAAAATTACTCTCATTAGCGTAAGTTTTTATATGTTTTGTGTCTTAGCACAACTTTAGAGGTTTCCTAATGCATTAATAGTCTATGGTAACGCAAGGGGGATTCTTTATACCTTCGATGGCGTCCTAACTTAAAGGGTTCCCGTCATTTATCTTGTCGCATGAGTTACGAGATGGATGATCAAATGAAATAGTGTTTGATATCGGAATTATAGACGTATACAAGAGATTCCTATTAAATAAAGCCAAAATTATCATTGACACACCTGTTCGTAATTTATCCCTCATTGTTAATCATTATGGCTTTTGGATTTCCTTATAGATATACAGATCTATATAATCATATATTTCACATACAGTAATATACACACCATTCATAAGGTCAATGTATTTAACAGATTTATATTTCCAAAAACAGGTCAAACATCAGGTCATGGTACTATTTAGGGAATTCCATTAACATAAGATATACCCCATCTTACCCGGTCTCGTCGGAGAGGTACCCCCATCTTACCCGGACAAGCTGGAGAGTTTACTACACCATTCCTAGTCTTGCCGGAGAGGTAATTATCATGGTATTTCCCATAAATATAATTTTCTCAAATCATGATTTTAAAAGTGCATTATTTATTATGGCTTGCATCATGAAACAAGGAGATTAGTATTCTCATGATGGATCATATTCTAGAACCGAGTAGTACTAATAAACAAGAAATAACAGTGGCCAAGTGTTATTGATTATTTATCATACTTACACTGTGCTAGTCATCATCCCCATGGCATACCAATAACCATCACACTTTATCTACACAAGTAATTAGCTTATCTCGAAGTTTTATACTAAGGAATTTTTCTTAGGTTCAAGTCTAATTACTATCTTGGGTGTTACCAGTAAATATCAATATCCTAACTCTTTTGTTTAAGCATAAATATTATTATGGTTGTGACTTTCTTTTGTTTGTAAAATGGAGTTTTGACAAAAATATAATTGTCTTCATTGACTCTATGGCTAGGTTCAATGTGATGAGTATGCTTATAGCTAACTCTATTCATGCTTATACAACATTAGATTCCTTCGTAAGAAATGTTTTATTGAGGCGGATGGTATTTTCAAAACATAACACATTCCTTGACTTATTTTTATAATGACTTCATCTTTTCATATGAATTACTAGTGATATTTTTTCTTATGTTTATCTTCAGTAGATATTTGATTATTATATTGTGCATATAAAAAAATTGTATTACGTATAAGCATATATGTGTAGAAACGGGATCAGGAGAAAAGGCCCAAAAGTGTGAGAACGGTGAGAACGCATCCTGACCCAACACGTGTCACGCGACATAGAGAAGGGCAGAGGGGCTTTTTT
Source organism: Helianthus tuberosus (assembly GCA_030545235.1). Lineage (NCBI taxonomy): Eukaryota > Viridiplantae > Streptophyta > Magnoliopsida > Asterales > Asteraceae > Helianthus > Helianthus tuberosus. The sequence goes on from JARYGA010059779.1 coordinate 2,180,241, forward strand.
GTCCTTTCATATTCTTTTTTTAAACGCGTGTCACATCACCTTTCCATTTTTTGGCGTTTAACAAATACGCGGCGTTTTTATTGTTTTTAGATCAGGATCATAGTAAATATTTTGGCATTTTAACTAAGTATGGATTTGATTGTTGTGCCAAGTATGATGTAGGCCTATAATGTAAAAAACATCAGTAATTTTCTTGATGTTTATTTTTTTTTCTATCAAGTATTGTGCCATGTAGGATGCAGGCCTATAATGTGACATGCAATGATGGCATTTTGAAAAGATAAATAAATTCAAATTTTCATGTAGTGGCTTTTAATATAATAAATGTTTTGGCAATAATGTGACCGTCTCTTCATTTTACTGTTTTGCAATTACTGTTTCGTTCAATTTCATCTGTCAATTAGTGTTGCTTTTTCCAGTAATACTTTGTTTAGCGTTTTATATTGCAACAACGTGCTTTGCTAGCATCCGTTCTCACAGTTTTCACACTATCAGGCGTTTTGGTGTTTATAGTTTTTGGTGTTTTATACTCAATTTTTTTTATTAGTAGAGAATTAGATAATAAACAACAGAGAATTAGACAACAAAGAATAGAAAATGAAAAAAAAAATTAAAAATTATAATCTATTTTCTCGTCCAAATCTTCACTGTCATCAGCCGCTTCTACTTTAACATTTTTGGCGTTTTGAACCTGTTTTGAATACCTTATGTAGATCCTTATTTTCCTACATAACGCCCGTCTTTAGAAGATGCTTATTTTTTGTGGCATTCTTTATTGTGGTTTGATATATACTTGTTTGGTGACATGTTGAAGATCAACGCCTGCTCGAATGTATTGATCCCTTCATGCCATCAATATATCCATCAAGTACAAAGTGACATGATGATATATTAGTGTCATCAGTCTCTTTTTCATGAATATTTGTCCATCTCGTTCAGCAAAAGCTTATAGAGATACCCACCTCAGAGAAGAATCCATTCAGTGAAACTTCATTCAGAACAATACTCAATATAGAAGAAACGAGGTTCCGCACTTGTGGCTTTTTTAACTATTTTTTTTTGGCGTTTTAAAGTGAATGGTTTCTAGGAAACATGGCACTGTTTTTGGTGTGTGATCAGTTGATTGTGCAGAGACGTCTCTCTTATAGGATGTTTTTGGCGCGTAATTTAGGCGAGATTTTATTTATAATAAATGATATTAATAAAGTAGCCGTCTTTTCAGTTACTGTGTGTATTTTTACTGTTTTTGTTCAGCTTTTTATGAGTTTTTAGGGTCATAGACGTTCCATCTTCCAAGTTTGGCGTTTTTTAATGGCTTAGGTAGTTTGGCGTTTTTTTTTTCATTTTTAGCTTTTAATAATACTTCTCCCAATTACTTTTATCATAGTTTAGGAGTTTTTGGCGTTTTACTGCATTATGGCGTTTCACAATCATTATGATTGTTTGGCGTTTTATTAATATAATGTATTTTTTTATTCTTAGTTGAAAAATACATAACAACAGAAAAAGAAATTTTAAAAAATAAAAATAGAAACAATTCATCTTCCAAATCTTCACTGTCATCAGTCTCTTTCTTCTTTGAAACATGTTCACTGGCGGTTTGGCTTTGTCATGCTTGTGTTTTTGTGGCCGTTTGGAAAGACAAAATGATGTGAGTTTTTTGTTTGAATATGTATCTTCAAACCACTCATCAGTATCATTCGTCTCTTCATGCCATTATAATATTCATCAATAACAAAACACAAAAAATGACATAAGTCTGACACCAGCATCTTTTTGTTTATGATTTGTCCATCTCATGCAGCAAAATGTTATTTGAGTCACAGCACCTTAGGGAAGAATACATTCTCCGAAACTTCGCGTAGAACAATATTGAATATACAAGAAATGATATTTGCCATTTTTGGCGTTTTACTGAGGAAATAGTGTATCTGAAAGAAACGTCGACTTTTTTTGGAATCTATGATGTTTGAGTGTTTTGGCGTTTTCTAAGATGATTGGTATATAGTAAAATATGGCATTTTTTAGTAGGTATGTTTGATGTTTTGGGGATTTTGGTATTTGTAAGATGAATGGTATATAGTAGAAAATATGGCATTTCAGGTTCGGGGGGGGGGGGGGGTTTATATCTGAGATGTTTTGTTTATATAGGGATGTGTTTTGGCCCGTAATGGCGTTTTATTCATTAGTTTGTCGTTTTGGTATAGAATTGTAAAAACCCTTTTACCCTTAATGAAGTGCGTCCACTTAATAGAATTCGTGTTATTTACGAAAACGCCACCGCGCCAATCTAGTCCATAGATTGTTTTGATCGGACGATCCATAAGCGTTCTTACCGTTCTCACATTTTCCACCGTTTTCTCTAAATCCTAACCCTATATGTGTATATTTATTATTTAGAAACATAAAATTTCAAATCTCTTATTTTATATCAAAACTTACGTAATATATATATATATATATATAGTGTGAGGTTCATTGGGGAACACTAAAAAAGTGGGGAACAGTGGAGAACCGACTAAAACGAAATCCGATTGGACTCATTCCAGCGGCGTTGGAACCGGCTCGTCGAACCCTAACTAGGATCTCTTAACCCCAAACCCTAAATCATAACCCCTAAACCCTAAATATATTAGGGTTTGCCTTTTAGGGTTTAGCTTTCGGGTTTAGAATTAGGGTTTAGGGTTTAGCTTTAGGGTTTAGGGTTTAGCTTTAGGGTTTTGTTTTAGGTTTAGCCTTTAGGGTTTAGCTTTTATAGGTTTATAGTTTAGATTTTACGGTTTAGCTTAGGTTTTAGCCTTATTTTTTAGCTTTAGGGTTTAGAGTTTAGGAGTTAGGATTTAGGGTTTAGGGTTAAGAGATCTTAGTTAGGGTTCGACGAGCCGGTTCCAACGCCGCTGGAATGAGTCCAATCGGAGTTCGTTTGAGTCGGTTCCCCGCTGTTCCCCACTTTTTTAGTGTTCCCCAATGAACATTCCCCTATATATATATATATATATATATATATATATATATATATATATATAATACTAAATCATTTTGTAATATCATTAATTTATAAAAAAATATCCAACTATATAACTGGTAATACCAATCATCAAGCGTATTCGCATAACTTTATTCACTCGTTTATAATAATAACAATAGTAATAGTATATTGAAATAAACTTATGTTAAATTTAAAGAATATAATATTTTGGAATTAAATGATGGATAAATAAAAGTTTAAAGAAATAAATAAGTCAAAATATAAACTGTCTAGACTTATGGGAACAATTTCATTTTTAACTAGTGAACTAAACCATATTGGTTTAAAATATTAGAACTTAACTTTTAATTTATTGTATATTATATTATTTATTCAAAAAAGTATTATAGTAGGTAATACAAAGTTTGACGTTTCTAAAATTGATTCTAAATATATTAGGTAATTAATTAATATACATGTATTAGGATATATATATATATATATATATATATATATCAAACAATAATAATAGTAATTTATTTAAGGGTATTATAATATTAAAATTGTAATTTGATTTTTAAATAAAGCTATATAAAGGACAAATGTATTAAACAAACATTGGAATCAATTATTATTATTTTTATGCGGGGCATGCATCTTAATTCTAGCTTGAAAATGAAACTAGAACGTTTAGAAAAATTTAACATGTTAGGAAAAATAAATAAATAAATAAAATATTAATTTAAGTCGAGCAAGAAAAGTGGTTTTCATTTTGTAGTATCTTTTACTTCTAAAAATTAATTATCTAATCTCTTTTATATGTACCCATTGTACTAACCATAAGACCATCTTTTCTCTTCTTTTATAATATATTATAAAATAAAAATGATTACTTTTATAATACTCTAAATGATAGGGAATAAAAACATGATTATTTATATATGATTATCATAATATATATAATAATCTTTTGAACATACACTTTCTTTAAATTATGTTATAGTTTTAAATGTATAAAATTTTACATGTATCCTACGTAAAAAAAAATTTAGTTTACATTATATACACGTATAAACATATAAAATACATAAACATTATTTAAATGTATTATAATGTAGGGGAAGGATCCACTAAAAAGTGGATTTTGCCTAAGTAGCCTTAGAAGGATTGTGATAATGACATGTGGCACTCCTAATAAGTAGGAATGAATGCATTTTGGTCCTTATAAATAGGAGTGAAAATGACATGTGTCACCCATTTTGTTTTTTAAAAATACAACAAAAAAAATCTAGTACAAAAAAATTTAGCACAAAAAATCTAGTACAAAAAACTATAGCACAAAAAAATGTAGTACAAAAAAAATATAGCACAAAAAAATCTAGTACAAAAAATATAGCACGAAAAAATTCAGCAAAAAAATATAGTACAAAAAAATCCAGCACGAAAAAATTCAGCAAAAAAATCTAGCACAAAAAATTGAGAAAAAAAATTTAAGAAAAAAAAATTCAGTACAAAAAATTTAACACAAAAATATAGTACAAAAATCCAGCACAAAAAAATGTTATACAACATAGAAATACAACACATTTTAGTGGGTTTTTTTAGTCTTTATATTTTATATAGCAATTTGGTACTCAAATTAAAGATAAAAAGACGCTCGATTTTACGGTGAATTTTTTATGAAAAAATAATGTCGTATAAAAAAGTTATGAACGTCTAAAAAATGGTGTTGGAATATGCATGTGCATTGCATGTGGAGAGAGAAAGTCCATAAATAGGATTTTCCCACGATACCCTTGCACTCCTTCTTTCTCCTACACTTTCATCTTAACCATTGATTTGAAAAATAAATGGTTAAGATTCCTTCTCATTCTACTTAGGCAAAATAAACTTTTTATTTGATCTTACCCCTTATAATGTATATATATATATATATATATATATATATTTCAAATAAAATAGAATTGTAATACATTTAATATACTTATATATTATCTTATATTAATAATGAAAGCCAATGAATAATAGTATATATAGTTCTTTTAATATTTTTGTGGTTTTAATATTTTTATGGTTTTAATATGATAATAATTATTATTATGGTTATGATTATTATAACTATATTTCTTTTTCATTTTATTTAAATTAAAGTTGGTTTTTTATGGAGCAATTGGTTATAAATTATAAGGTGTTTTATCACTATAGGGTAAGTTTAGTCACTTACGGCTATAACAAAATGTAATTAAATTAGATACGTAATTTGAATTATATATAATTAAAAATTAAGTAAATTATATAGATTTAAAATATAAATTGAGTTGAATTTTATATGTAATATAATTAAATATTTAAGCAGGTTCATCATTATATATACTTTAAATAGTTTATAAAATATATTTAAACTATTTTATAAACATTTAGTTGTTAATATATGCATCATTGTATTTAAATATTGAATTATACATTTAATACGTTATATTAAAATAAATGTATTTAAATATATTTACAAGTATTTGTATCTAAATATATATAATGGTAGGTGAAAAGGATCTGATAGAATATAAATAATTAAATACGTTATTAAATATTACAGATAAATACTCACATTCATTATAATATATTAAATATTAAATATTTACGTGTTTAAATATACCTTACTTTATTGTAAAATAAATTTCATATTTTACTACGATCCTTATATTAAAATATATATATAGTAAATATTTATATAAGGTGGTATTATATTTTAATATTAAATTGTACTACGTATATTTTAAATTTAACTAGTGGAATTCACCGTGCTATGCGGCGGGTATTCAATCGCTATCCGTTTGGATCGTCAGGGCACCGACACTCGCGATAACACTCGAAAGAGAAAGCTCAAAAAAAACCGTAATGTGTTCAAAAAGATATCTGCAAGTGTCTTACATCGGTCAGAAACGATAAAAACAAATACCGGTAGCGGTTATGATAATACCGACACCGATATTGTTTAGTCAACATCGGTTCGGTTTGTCAAGGTACCGGTTCAACACTTATATAAGTTATAATACAAAAGAAAATACTTTATTTAGACTAAAACTTTTGTTTTTTAATAAAATCTATACCGGTATGTCGAAAAAGAAAAAAAATTGAACATAATAGATTTCACACAAATGTTTGCAAAAATGTAACTGTTTGTCTACAATTTTGACTATAAAATATTGATTTGTTTCAAATTTTCATCTTAAGTAGAAGTAATCATTTTTTTATCACCACTACCCTTAAAAAAATAATGTGTCCAAAATGAGAAGGCAAGAAACTATATGGCCAAAGTAGAAAAAGCATCAACCTTTCTGGCGCAAACATATGTTAGCAATTGTTATATATAATAATATAAAAGTTTTAAGTTAACAACTTGAAGGAGTACATGAAAGTTTTAACTTGGTTCTACTCAAATATATTGAAAAACCTTTTTAATTGATCCTTTTTATACAAAATGTTATAACATTAACTATATTCGTTTATATAGTTTTTGATCGATATAAAATAAATAATAGTATCTAAATTTTTTTTAATACTAATATATGTTCACAATATATTTTTATATTACTAAAATATATTTTTAAATTTTATATTCATTGACTGGGAGGGGGTATATTATAATAAAATACTAAATGTTTAGCCCAATTGAGTCTATGGAATGAATATAGGGCTATGTTTTATAATATATAAACTTACGTTAATATAAATTTATGCTATAAAATTATAGACCATAAAGTGTAATTTTAAATAGAAAATTGTCTGCCTAGTTAAAATATAACGCACGTGTTATATTTTCCTAGAAATATAATACATCTGCTTAGGTAGCCTATGGGTACATTCAGTCATATTGGTCACTCATACTGTGAACTCAAAACATAAAAATCATAATATGAATATTAAGATTTATCTAAACAGAAGAACACATATATTAATTTCCTAACATAATGTTTAAGTTTAGGTATTAAAAGAACACATAAATGGCTTAAACCAGTGGCTCTGACACCACCTTCTGTCACAACCCCCGACCCCACCCTAGGAGCGGGAGCCGTGAACCAGTTGAATGGTACCGGTGTTTATTTAATATACGCAGCGGAAAAATTTTCATCAGGATCGTAGTTAGAAAATAATTTTAGAGTTCATAAAAACACCAAACTTTTAATATTAAATAAATGGGCTAAAACCCGTATTTCATTTAATTGTGTTTATAGGGATAAACCTTAATTAATAAAACATAAATTTCTTCTTTTATTCATGTATTTATAGCCACTTTATTTAAGCCTTCAGTGCTCCATAGTTGGCTTCTATTATCTTTACAGCAAATTACCTGAAACGCTTTTTAAAAATATTTTATCAGCAAGAAATACTGGCGAGTTCATTCCATTGTATAAAAAAACACATTGTTATAACTTTACAGCATCAAGAGTTTTTACATTTGTTTATATCTTAACAATTTGTCAAACAGTATTGTTACTGGCGCACAATTCCCCCGTGCTTGTGGTCATGCTACCATTCGCTAACTCTTTGTCCAATAGTAACGAGTGTCAAGTAATGTATACAAAACCCCACATACCGATAGTAATTGCAGAATACAAAAACTTAATCACTGTAAGTTTAACTGATAAACATTTAGGGTTTTGTAAAGCATTTTAAATAAAATGTATCACCAAAATGTGATAAAAAAGAAGAATGACTCACTTTGTAATTTTAGGGTTTAACTACAGGCCTCCTGGTATAATCTTGGGCATAACTCCTGAGCTCTTAACAATATATAATGCACTCATGTTAAGTATAATAATCCAATTCAACTTTATCAATACATCATGAGACAGAACCCCAACTTAGTTTACAAAGCATAGCCTTTATCAGGCAGCGCTTTGACATCAGTTGCTGGGTTCAAGATCAATCGGGCAGGGTATCGAATCAGTGATCAGGTGTTAAAACACTTAAAACGAGGTAGGGCTTTGGAGTATTATAGGTGAATTACTAAAAGAAAAATGGGAATATTGAAAATAGAAAAAGAGAGCGAGAGTAGGAAGGGGCAGGAAAAATGGGAAATGTTGATGTCTATTTATAGTTGAAGGGACACTTGGAGTGCACGCAAATTTCATTTTGTTCTGATCTTGAAGATCCATGTACACAAATTCCATTCAATGTTAGATTTAAATTTTAAAAATATTTTATTATTATAATTAATTCAGCTGCTTCACTCATTTATCGATTATAACTTCTAAAATATGACGTTTTATAAAACGATGAATATGTCATTAGAACGAGAATATTTTTATCTACATTTTGACCTAAGTTTCATTAAAAACGGAGAAAGGTTAATTATAATATATTTTTATTATTATAATTTTTAAACGGTTCCTATGTTCGTCTAAATACCTAATATTTCTAACAGTCAACTTACCCGTAATCTACCCGTTTAATAATTTAAGTTTTTATATACTTTATTTTAAATTTTATAAATAAAATTTTTGGAAATGTTACATCACATCTGCAGCCTTCACCAATCAATGCCATTGTTCCATATAAGGGGGGATCTAATCTTCCTTAAATCTCATCCACCAGACCAAATCATTGGCAACACAGTGAAGGGGTTCTCACAAGAAGTCAATCCCGAAACATCTGTCTTTTTTATGTCTTTCTATCTCTCATCCAAGCAGTCAAGTACCAAGAGGCACTAAAAGACAATAGTTGGGTGGAAGCTATGCAAGAGGAGCTCCAACAGTTTAAAAGACAACAAGTATGGAAACTTGTACCACTGCCAAAGGATGTATGTCCAATTGGCATAAAGTGGGTCTTCAAAAACAAAACTGATGAAAGGGGCATTGTTGTCAAGAATTTAGCCAGGTTAGTGGTTCAACGCTTTAGACAAGAAGAGGGCATAGAATATGATGAAACCTTTTCTCCTGTGGCAAGACTTGAAACCAGCAGATTGTTCTTAGCCTTTGCTGTCAAGCACAACATCAAAGTGTACCAGATGGATATAAAACGTGCATTTCTGTATGGAAATATTCAAAAAGAGGTATATGTTTGTCAACCTTCTGGTTTTGAAGATGCCATTTATCCTGATCATGTCTACAAGCTCAACAAAGCTTTGTATGGCTTGAAACAAGCATCTAGAGCCTGTATGAAACCCTCTCCACCTTTCTAATTTCCATTGGGTTTACAAGGGGTAAAATTGACAAAACGTTGTTTTTAAAATGGAAAGGAAGGGATCTGATAATTGTCCAAATTTATGTTGATGACATCATCTTTGGATCCACATGTACCTCCATGTGTGAAGAGTTCAGAAAACTCATGACAACAGAGTTTGAGATGAGTGTCATGGGTGAACTCCAATGCTTTCTTGGTATCCAAGTTAAGCAATTGCAAAATGGAACATTCATTCATCGGAGCAAATATGTAAAAGAACTTTTAAACAAATTTAAGATGAATGATTGTAAACCATGTAGTACATCCATAGCAACCACAAAGCTTGTCCCTATTGATGAAAAAGATGACTTGGTTGATCAAACTTGGTATTGAAGCATGATTGGGTCTTTATTGTACCTAACTACATCAAGGCCAGACATCATGTTTGTAACATGTGTTTGTGCAAGATCCCAGTCAGTACCTAAGAAGTCTAATCTCATTATTGTAAAAAGAATATCCAGATACATAAAAGGTGCTCCCACACTTGGTATATGGTATCCTGCTAATGGGAATATTAAGCTTTTAGGTTTTTTAGATAGTGATTTTGCTGGATGCAACACAACAAGGAAGTCCACTTCAGGAGGGTGTCAATTTCTAGGCAATTGCTTAGTATCTTGGCAAAGCAAAAAGCAAGCAGCTGTTTCCACATCCACTGCTGAAGCAGAATACATTGTTGCTGCAACCTGTACAGCCTAACTGTTGTGGCTTCAAAACCAGTTGCTGGATTTTGGTATAACTGCTCTAAAGACTCCCGTCATGTTTGATAGTTAAGCAGCTGAAAAAATCATTAAAAATCCGGTCTCCCACTCAACCACCAAACACATTGACATCAGACATCGCTTTGTGAGGGATTGCTATGAAAAATGTTTGATTTCTCTGCATCATGTTCCAACTAAGGATCAGCTGGCAAATGTGTTGATAAAAGCTTTAGACACATCTACCTTTGAAAGCTTGATCTCTAGGATTGGCATGCTAAACATGGATTAAAAGGAAAAACCTTTTGTTCCATGAATAAAAAGCATTAAAATGTTTTTAGAAAATCAAAAATCCATCTTAAAAATAGCTTAAAATGAAAAATTTTGATGAATCCTTAAAAGTCTGTCCATAACTACTGTTTTCAAACCTCTAATTGGCTAAAAATTCACCCACTGTTAAAAGGTATCCTTTGTTTTCCATTTACCACTGCTTGGACCACTGTTGACCAAACAGCTGTTGGTCTCAACGACTGATGTCTATCCACTGATAGACTAAAATCAGCCACTGTTCATTTCACTGTTCCCAACCACTGTTGTTGCCCAACAGTGGTTCCCGAACAACACTCCTCCATTATTCCAACAGAGGTTGCCACGTGGACAGATGTTAGTCATCAGATCTTTGAAACCGCTGCCACGTCAGCATTCACTTTTTCACTTTATAAAACCCTGTTTCATCCCTAAACAGAGCTTTTACTGTTGTCTCGAATTCAAAATTCATCAAAGCGGTTTCCACTTTCTTCTTCACAACTTCTTCTTCAACCTTTCGCTAATTTCTTTTCCGATCATGGCTCTGACAATCAAAAACCCCCATAACTACCTTCCCATTTTTGAGAAAACCGACAAAAACACTATATATCACTCAATAATTGATGTCCTTACATCATCAAAATATAAAGCCATTCTTACTGCCAATGCACCAATTTATCAAGATACACTCCGTGATTTTTAGGCAAATGCTAAAATTCAAGAACAAAAGAAAGTGCCCTATGCAATAACTTCAAAAGTCGGATGTACCCTTGTTGCAATAACCCCAACTACCATATCAACAACATTTGGGTTGAATGACTTGGCAGGTAAGACCTCTTTTGCCAAAAATGAACTTCATGCAGAATTGATTGAGAGGGGGTATGAAGGACAGTTAAAGGGAGTTATAATGTTTAAATCATATTTTCCTGCTCCTATGAAATTCTTTTTCCATACCCTCTTGACATGTCTTTCTGCTAAGACCACTGCTTTCAACGAAATACCTTTAAAAATCTAGTACTTGGGACATGCAATTTAAAAAAAAAATGATTTTAACTACTTCCAAGCACTGTTTTTGGATTTGGTCACAAATGTGAAGAAAATTAAAAGGGGGGAAATAATACTTTTTTGATGTACCCTATGTTGGGGTTTTCACATGTTTATCAAAGTAATTTTATCCGAATAAAATTAAAACGCGGCGGAAAAAAGATTTAAAACATGTTACTTTACTAGATTTAAAACCATTTTAAATACAAAACCCAATAACCGGATCCATATATGACATGCATGCTATCAAAATGCAACCATAGGGTGTTTTAAGAAACAACCTTTCAAAGAGCAAGGAGATGGAAGATGATGATGATTCTTGAATGGTAGCTTCCAAACAAGAAAGCCTCAAGCTAGTATACCCCAAGCCTCCAACAAAACACCTTAAGATTGCTAGGATATTCACTTGTAAAACTCTCTTGAACAACCACCCTTGGCCGAAAATTACTAGAGAAAAGAGAGTGTTCATGCACTTGAATAATGTTGTAGAGAAAAAAAAGTGTAAGAATAAAATCATCAAGTATGATCTTTTGTAGGATTTGTTGCATGTATTGGAAGTGGGAAATCCCACATTGGGAACCCCCATGTGGACGGCCATAGGGCCTCCTTTTTTGCCCAATGATAAATTTTTCCCTTTTATATTTTATGTCTTGTATTGTTTTATAACTTTTATAAAATATTACATGACATCTTTATAAGATTTTATGCAACAAATCACAACTTTTATAATGTTATTTAACCCATTAAATAACAAAATAAATATTCTCTCAAAAATAAATTATCCATATAATTTATTGGTTTCTCAAGTGCAATTATTTAGAAAACCAATTTCTAAATATTCTAAGTGTTAATATTTATTTGTTTGATAATATCATAAATAAATATTGTAGGTGTTTGTCTAGCTTGTTATTGGGTATGACCCGACATGGATCATAACGTACTAGCCACATCAATTTAATATGTGTCTTGGGCATACAGAGTCCAACAATCTCCCACTTGCACAAGATACATAGAAGATTGATGCAAGTAGTAAATGACCCCTAACAACGGTTTACTACCCCTAATACGTATGACGAAGTGCCATTCAATAACATCATCCCCTTCAAGTCCCTTACTTGAACATGATTTAGGTGAATCTATCATTTATCCTTTCGTTACAGATGTCATGTCAAATCCAGAGACATAGTGTGATCATTCTCTGTTGATTCAACTTTAGCAGGCCTTAGACATCTTACTCTCAACGAATAAGAGGAACAAATCCCTTCTTGACTACATACGTCTCTCACAATCACCTCGTACCACACCTGAGCTTAGCCTTATGTACTGTCTTATTACAGACAGCGAAGAACTAAGTCAAGGTATAATATTTGGTGAATATCAAGACCCAATATGTATCTCAGGTTAGAGGATACTATGATATTCGCCTTTGCTCAAATTTACTTATGATCAATCACAAATGATTCCATGCTGTAACATTTGAGAGCGGGTCAGTCCAATATTTGTATCCCACAAATATCTATGAACTTTGGCAGCAACACTTTGCTCTATATTCATACCTAATGAATATCCACCAATCCAAGTTCATAATAGTCTTACATTCATATTTGTTCCCACAAGTATGATAGACCACGGACATTTAGAATAATTAATTTATTCACGGATTTAAACATGCTAAAATGGAACATAACTCAAAATACCATAAAAGAGTTAAAATAACAATTGTTCCAATATCCAAATACAAAACAGATCAAATCCAATCACTAGAATATCGAAGTCCTAAGGCACAAGTATGACCCTCATGTTTTGGCCGTTCAAGGAGCTTCGTGAGTGGATCCGCAATGTTTTGATCGGTGTGAACTTTGCGAATACATATCTTTCCCTTTTCAACTTCATCCCTTATGTAGTTGAATCTCTGCTCAATGTGCCTAGTCTTTTGATGTGCACGAGGTTCCTTGATTTGAGCAATCACACCCTCGTTATCACAAAAGATCTCTAGGGGGTCTTGAATGGTAGGGACTACCCCTAGGTCGGCAATGAACTTCTTTAACCATGCAGCTTCTTGCGCTGCCAATGAAGCGGCGATGTATTCTGATTCTGTAGTGGACAATGCTATAACATCCTACTTCGAGCTCTTCCAAGAGACTGCAGCTCCATTCAAAATGAAGACATACCCAGATTGTGATCGAGAACCATCTCGATCAGTTTGGAAACTCGCATCCGTGTAACCCTTTACAACGAGTTCCTCTTCACCAGATCCATATATTAGAAACATATCCTTAGTCCTCATAAGGTATTTCAATATGCTTTTAACAGCCATCCAATGACTGTTACCTGGATTTTGCTGGTATCTACTTGTCATGCTTAAAGCGCATGACACGTCCGGTCTAGTGCATATCATTGCATACATTATGGATCCTATAGCAGATGCATATGGGATTCCTTTCATTCTTTCTTACTCATCCTTTGAGCTTGGACATTGAGTCACATTCAATATTGTCCCATTTTGAATAAGTACCAAACCTTTCTAAGAATTCTCCATCTTGAACCTCTTCAAGACTTTGTCAATGTATGCACTTTGGTTTAAACCTATCAAGCGCCTTGATCTATCCCTATAGATCTTTATTCCCAAAATATAGGCGGCTTCTCCAAGATCTTTAATGGAAAAACATCTTCCAAGCCAGGCTTTTACACCTTCCATGGTTGGAATGTCATTTCCAAATAGTAGAATGTCATCGACATACAATACTAAGAAAGTGACGGTGCTCCCACTAGCTTTCTTATACACACAAGCTTCATCACCGTTCTTGATGAACCCAAAATTCCTAATTTCTTAATCAAAATGGAGATTCCAACTTTTTGATGCTTGCTTCAATCCGTAGATTGATTTCTTTAACTTGCACACTTTGTTAGGATGTTTTGGATCGATAAAACCTTCAGGCTGAACCATATAGACATCTTCATCAAGATATCCATTGAGGAAAGTCGTTTTGACATCCATTTTCCAGATTTCATAGTCATAATATGCAGCTATGGCAAATAATATCCTAATCGACTTTAGCATCACCACGGGCGAGAAGGTCTCATCATAATCAACCCCTTGAGTTTGAGTGAAACCTTTTGCTACAAGTCTTGCTTTATAAGTATCCAAGTTACCATGCATATCCGTTTTCTTCTTTAAAACCCACTTACTTCCAACTACTTTGGAGTTAAGAGGTGGCACAACCAATTCCCAAACTTGGTTGTCATACATGGATTGCATCTCTACGTTCATAGCCTCAAGCCATTTGTCGCAATCGGATTTCGACATTGCATCATTGTATGTGGTTGGTTCATCTGAATCTACCACATAGCGTCTATCCATGAAAAATCCATATCTTTCAGGTGGATTACTAATTCTACCAGATCTGCGAACGTTTTGTGTATGTTGATCAACCATTTAATCATCTTCAACAACCTCTTGTTGAGTGCTAGTATCAACCAAACGTGTATCGGCTTGTGGTTCTTGACCCTCATCAAGTTCCACTGTTCTACTAGTTCCTTCCATAAGGAACTTATCTTCCAAGAACTTAGCCTTTCAAGCAACAAATACCTTTTGCTCTGTTGGATCGTAGAAATAATATCCTATATCATCTTTAGGATATCCTACGAAGATACACTTAGTGGATCGTACTTCCAACTTGTTTGGGGTGTATTGCTTCACATAAGCTTCACAACCCCATACATTCAAATATGATAATGATGGAACCGTTCCATGCCATATTTCAAAAGGTGTCTTATCCACTTTCTTGGTTGGGGCCATATTTAATATACGAGCCGCGGAGAGCAAAGCGTAACCCCAAAATGATAGAGGCAATGTGCTTCTAGCCATCATAGATCAAACCATATCCAATAGAGTTCGATTCCTCCTCTCATACACACCATTATGTTGTGGTGTTCCAGGTGGAGTAAGTTGTGAGATGGTCCCAGAACTCCTAAGATGATCTTGAAAAGCATCACTAAGGTATTCACCTCCTCTATCGGAACGAAGTTTGATTGTCTTGGTGAGTTGATTCTCTACTTCGCTTTGGAAGATTTTGAACGTTTCAAAAACTTCATCTTTGTGTCTTAGCAAGTACACATAACCATAACGGTTGTAGTCGTCGGTGAAAGTTACGAAGTATCTTTCACCATTCCTAGTCATTGGCTTAAAAGGACCACATACATCCGAATGTATGATACCTAATAAATCTTTTGCCCTTTGGTTGGTACCACTAAAGGGTTTCTTAGTCATTTTACCTTGTAAACAAGATTCGCATGTATCAAAAGAACCTATTTCATTTGTTTCCAAAAGACCATTCTTTTGAAGTGTTTGCATGCGATTTCTGTTTATATAACCCAGACGACAATGCCAAAGATAGGTCTCACTCAAATCCATTTTGAGTTTCTTGGTGTTTGCTTGGTACATCGAATTATCAAATGATGTATCATCATGAACCAATTCATAAATACCATTTGAAGGCGTAACGTTAAAGTAGAACATGTCATTCATCAAAGCATAAATTTCATTGTTCACAAACTTCAAATCAAATCCATATTGTCTTAAAAGGGAAACAGAAATAATGTTCCTAGTCAAACTAGGAGCATACAAAACATTTTTCAAACAAATTTCCAAACCACTTGGAAGTTTTAAAACATAGTCTCCTTGGGCTTCAACTTGAACTTTCGCTCCATTGCCCATGAAGAGACTAGTGTCTCCCTTCTTGTAATGCTTATTTCTTTTGAACCCCTGCAACGAATTGCAAATATGAGTTCCACATCCGGTATCTAATACCCATGTGTTAGAAGAAATAACATTTAGATCAATATGTATCATAAAGATTGTACCTGGGGTTTGCCCCACATCCCTCTTGCTTTTCAACTCTTTGAGATAGGTTGGACAATTCCTTTTCCAATGCCCTATCTCTCCACACTTAAAGCATGGATCGCTCATGGCAACTTTTGCCTTCTTCTCTTTTGGTTTTGGTGGTTCTGCTTTAGCCTTTCTTTTTCCCTTCCCTTTGACGTGCCCCTTTCCCTTGGCAACATTTGCTTTGGTGTTGGGGTGATGCCCTTTCTTGCCTCCCTCATTGATCGTTAGAATGGGTAAAGCCTTTTTACCCATTCCCGCTTCGGCCATTTTGAGCATTGCATGAAGTTCACCAATGCTCTTGTCTTATCCATTCATGTTATAGTTCATAACAAAGCTCTCAAATTTCTTTGTTAAAGAGTTGATGATCAAATCCGTAGCCAACTCTTTAGAGATGGGACAATTGAGCCTCTCGAGGCGATCAATGTGGCTTTTCATCTTAAGGACGTAAGATGAGACCGATTGGGTTTCCTCCATTCGACATGCATGAAGTGCTCGAACCTTTTCGAAGCGTTTTACCCTTGCTTGTTGTAGGAACATTTCCTTCAATTGGGTGATCATGTCGTATGCCCCATGATGTTCAAAATCCTTTTGAATCTCGGGAATCATAGTTCCCAACATGAGGCATGAGGCTTGCATGGAGTCCTCGGTATACTTAACCCAATCATTGTAGGCTTCCACATCTTCCACGTCAGGTTCATTGGGAATAGGATTGTCCAACACATAGGATATCTTCTCTTGCTTGAGAACGATTCTCAAGTTTCGAAACCAATCCATGAAGTTGTTATGGTTGAGACGATCCTTCTCAAGGATGGTTCTTAGTGATAGGTTTCGGACGGTTTGGGTAATCTGGTTTGCATTGTTAGCGGCCATCTACAAAATTTAACAAAGTTCAATTTTAGTATTTTCGATATTATTAAATTTTTAATCATTAATACCCTTTCATGTCTCATAGACAATTAATAATTAAAATCTAGAATCCAACGTTACATTTAAATATTGGTTAGGTGACCTTTATCCCATTATTTAAATTAACAAGATAGTCAACGTTTGACGATTGCAACCCTTTGCAACTTCTAGCCATATGGGATCGGTTAAACATCTTTATGTTTAGTTGGCATGTTTAATCCCATCAACACCTTTGTTCCCCATGCTTCGGTGACCCTAAGTTCATAGTTTCCAAATCAAGTCGTCTAACTTATACACACATGTGAGTTTACACACATAAGTGGTTAGGTGACCTTTATCCCACAAACATGGTAACCCCACCTCAAATATACAAGTTCCCTCAAATGTGGTTAGGTGACCTTTATCCCACAAAGAGTTCCCAAGTGATTCAAGTGTTGTATAAAAGGATGGTGTTTGACTTTTTTTATAAAAGGGGTTTTGAGTTTTCAAAATTCTAGTTTAGAAAACTTTATGTACCATACATTTGCATGCATTCAAATCAATGGTACTTTTATGAAAACAAATTTTCAAGGTTCCTTTAACAAAATCCATTTTATTATAAAATCATTAACTTTTAATAAAACCTTTTATTAACCGTTTTAATGATTTGTTAAGAACCAATTTTAAGCTTGTTACGGATTATTAGTTGTTAAGCATGCATATCCAAATATCATCCAAACAACCATAAATAAAATAACCATACAAGCACAACACATATATCAAAAAGGTGCATAACCATAGCCAACTATTTTGACCACACTTGTTAGCCGAAACAAGTGTGTCAAAAGGTCCTTCCTAAAGGGTGAATATAGACACAAATAATGTGTCGTTGAACTCCCACTTGATCCCGCATCCAAATGCTTCAAGTCTTCTTCTTGTGTTGTGATTTCTTCACTTTCTTTGGGCTTCCAAATGTCTTTTATATTCAGCTCCAAACTCCTTTGGACTTCAAAAAAATGTGTTTTGGTTATCGGGCTAAAATCCCGTTAAGAACTATGAAGTCCTTTATGCCCGAAATTGGCAAAAACCAAAACCGCATTTTTGTGTGCATCTTCTTTTACAAAAGGTATCCTAATACATTTTTCTAGTAAAAATATAAAATGCACCTAATCTATTTATTTACATACCAAATGAAAATAAATAAATTACATATTTTTACAAATGGAAGACAAAAAAAATAATTATTATTACAACCCATTGAATAATTAAATACAAATCACAAACACAAACATTCGACATATATTCACATAAGGTCATGGATAGGTTATGAACACCAAAATATATATATCCAAATATATATAAAATTCAAGAGCAAAAATGGTTTCATTTTACAACCTACATTTTCGGTCAAGAATGAAAAAACCGAAAAATGTGGGTTTTTGTCCAAACAAAACAAATCATCCACATGACATAATTTTTTCAAGATTCCTTTATGCATGTAGGAAATAAATCTTGGAAAAACAAAAGGAAAACCATGGATAAAATTTCGGCCATAGGGTTTCTCCAAACCCGAAAACCTGAAAATTTTAAATCCGATGAATCATGCACTCATATAAGCGGCTCTAGATGCCATTGTTGGGTTTTTCACATGTTTATCAAAGTAATTTTATCTGAATAAAATTAAAACGCAGCGGAAAAAAGATTTAAAACATGTTACTTTACTAGATTTAAAACCATTTTAAATACAAAACCCAATAACCGGATCCATATATGACATGCATGCTATCAAAATGCAACCATAGGGTGTTTTAAGAAACAACATTTCAAAGAGCAAGGAGATGGAAGATGACGATGATTCTTGAAAGGTAGCTTCCAAATAAGAAAGCCTCAAGCTAGTATACCCCAAGCCTCCAATAAAACACCTTAAGATTGCTAGGATTTTCACTTGTAAAACTCTCTTGAACAACCACCCTTGGCCGAAAATTACTAGAGAAAAGAGAGTGTTCTTGCACTTGAATAAAGTTGTAGAGAAAAAAAGTGTAAGAATAAAATCATCAAGTATGATCTTGTAGGATTTGTTGCATGTATTGGAAGTAGGAAATCCCACATTGGGAACCCCCATGTGGACGACCATAGGGCCTCCTTTTTTGCCCAATGATAAATTTTTCCCTTTTATATTTTATGTCTTGTATTGTTTTATAACTTTTATAAAATATTACATGACATCTTTATAAGATTTTATGCAACAAATCACAACTTTTATAATGTTATTTAACCCATTAAGTAACAAAATAAATATTCTCTCAAAAATAAATTATCCATATAATTTATTGGTTTCTCAAGTGCAATTATTTAGAAAACCAATTTCTAAATATTCTAAGTGTTAATATTTATTTGTTTGATCATATCATAAATAAATATTGTAGGTGTTTGTCTAGCTTGTTATTGGGTATGACCTGACTTGGATCATAACGTACTAGCCACATCAATTTAATATGTGTCTTGGGCATACAGAGTCCAACACCCCAGACTATTAAGATACTACCTACAAAAACATGTTTCTAAAAGGGATTTTGAACAAGGTGTAGCCTTTAAAATAAATAGTCTTACTTTTGAAACTTTTACTCGCCTCATGCCCACAGAGTCAACTGTTTCAAAAACACAAGCAAAGGGGGATGAGAATGTTTTAGATGAGTCCATATCTGCTGCTCAAACCTTTGTTGCTGAGCCCACTGCTCCTGGTGATCACAACACCACAACCACTTCTGTGAAACCCACACCAGCAAAGCCCAAAAAGAAAACTATTAAATCCAAAAAGCCCACCAAACCCAATAAAAAGGGTCCTCTGGAAGATGAGATCCCAGAGGTTAACCTAGTGACAACACGAATGTCACTTAAAACCACTGCTGCTACTTCCTTACAACATGTGGAAAGATCTCAACCCATTGACCAAACTACTCATGAATTCTCACAAAAGGATCATGTTGTAAGAACAGGGACACCACATCATGAAGCACTACTTTCATTTGAATGTATGCTTAAAAGCCCTTCTCCCGGGGCAATGTCTTTTTCCACACTACAACCTTCATCTCTAATTCCACCAACCATATTACCACTGTTTGCAGCAATTGATATTCAGACTCAAAATGGTCCCTCTCACCAACCCATTACTGAGAGTATAACCCAACAAATGACTGTGTCTGAACTTATTCAATCTGCTAACTCACAAACAGTTGAGGAGGTTACACCCCTTGAGTTTCACGAAACTCTTGGCGGTAGTTCAAGTGGATCAGCCTCTACAACTATTGAACCCATTGGTTATCAGTTGGACAATGGTTACATTACTAAGACTCCCTCGAAGGCAACCACTATTGAGGCTACAACTGTAACCTCTGCTCCAGTGGGAAGTCCCCAAAACCAAGAAAAAAAGGCATTTATTTCTGATTATATAGAGTCTTCTCCTATTATTAAAACAAATACAACCACCACAGGTGGGAATTCAGATGATCCTAATAAGTTAGGTGATGAATTAAGATACAAGGATTTGACGGATAGAATGTCCTTTATTGAAACATCTGTTGGTGAAATGAAAGATATGATGAGCAGATGCTAGAGGTTTCTAAAAGTCAGCCTAGCAAGCATTGGAAATCCTTACAACCCATCATCCATGCTCAGAAGAACTTGTCTAATTCCAACCACAAGACTCACATGGAACTTATCAGAGTTATGGTTGAAGCTAGGTATAAAGATACACATGCAGACATAAGGGGAATTAAAGAATACTGCTCAAACTTACTGGCTCCTCCCCTACACCAGTTTTGGAAAAAGATTTTGATGATGCCAAAAAGGGGGAGAAAGATTCAATGAGAAAGTTGGAACCTGATTCAAAAGCTAAGTTAAAACCAAAGGTCTAACAACAGCCAAAGTCTGCTAAACAACAACAATCTTCTTCAAAATCTTCAGAAGCTAGAAAGAAAAAAGGGAATTTATGAGACCCTAAACATTCAAGCTGAAGAGAAAGTTTTAGAAAAGCAGAAGAAGCAAGATACAGAGGAAAGCAAAGCCTATAATTGGGAAAAAGAACACGAGTAGAAGAGAAAAAGGGAAAACATGGGTACTTCACAAAGAAGAAATTCTTTTAGAAATAATAGACCACCAATTGACACCTTCCCTAAAACCACTGCTACTCCTACAAAACATGTATCCTCTGTTACACCCAAAACCAAACCTTCCCCACAACAACCACCATAAAAGAAGCAAAAGAAAGCTTTAAAACCATCATCACCCATTCACCCAACAGATGCTGAGACACCAGTTGTTTCAGCAGAGGTTAGCCAATCCTCTGCCACAATCAATTTCAATACACCACAAAGAGTCCCTTCACAACCACCACCACCAAAACAACCTCCACCACCAAAATTTGCTTATGTATGCAAAAGAAAATTTGTTGTACATGAGGATGATAAGGAGATTCCATCAGCAATCCCCTTATCATATGTTCCCATTCAAATCATTCCATCCTCATCACTTCTACCTAAATCCACTTTGACTCCACCCACTAGTTCACTACTATCTGTCATTCCCCTGGCTGTTAAATATCCTCTAGAGTTGCTCATAGTTCAAGGTGAAATAGAATCATTCTACAAAATAGAGGATCCATCTAAAAGAACCTTCCCATCTCTCTTTGGCTTCAGGCTGCCTCAGAACTTGGATGAGTATTTGCAATGAAAGTAAGGCAGGCTGAGATAATAGCTAGATAAGATAGCAAATGGTTGTGTGATAGGAAATACCAAGGTTAACTATCACATGATCTTAGCAATGTCAGAAAGCTTGAAGACTTTCCTAAGAGCCTTAGTAAATCCATGTCTGAGCAGCCAATTGATACTGAGCTTGAAAGGGAACTGAGGGTTGATTACATTGACCACATAATGAAGCACAAGACTTATAAAGCAACCAGGTCTCAATTCAAAGACTGGTCATCAGATGCTCTCTTGGAAGAAATTGACAGAATCACTAAAATGAACAATGATCCTCTGGTCAAGAAAACTCCACCCAATTCGAAGAAAGCCAAGCAAGTGGATCCGGATGAGACATTGAGATTTAAGAGAATGAGAGCAGAGCTTGTTGCTGGTGATTTTGGATTAGCAAGATCAATTGTCAGATGGTCAAAACTCAATATTGAGGAGACCTACAGAAAGCTGGAAGAACTTAAAGCCAAAGATCCAAATGTTCCTCTGAAGCCAGTTTATTCCACACCCACTGCTGACAGGCCTTAACTGACCAAAACTTCTAAAAAGCTTCTCTTAACATCTGCTTTACCCACAAATGCCTTGAATTAATTAAAAAGGCAAAAGCAGACTAATGAGGAAGATGAGCAGAAGTTTGAAGAATACAGAAAAAAGGCTATCAAATGTCAGATTGAATTTCACATCGATGATGCTGCTAACCAACTCACCGCTCAATTAATTGAAACTATCAAAAGGTTGGCAAGCAGAACTCAATCACCAAACTCATCACAAATAAATCTTTTCCCAAGAAAATCATCTGATCCAAAAATACTAAAGTGGAAGTCAGCCTCAGACACCCACGTATTGACCTTGCTCAGATCAAATGGTGATGTTGAAAGAATAAATATGAAAGATGCATATGGTCTGAGTGCATGTGACCTTCAAGATCTTTTGAACCTTCAACTTGAAAGGGATGATGAAGATGACATGATTTCACTGGACTTTGAATTACAGTTCAAAGGGCAAATCCGAGAAATGTTGATGAGAAATAAAGATCAAGAATAAAGAAGGGTTTTGGCATCATCTGTTCTAGGGGGAGATTGTTGGCTCATGTGGATCCCACCTTAAGAACAGATGATACAAAGCCAAAACAGTTCTGCAAACAACTGATCCAGAATAACAGTGATTTGGATTCCCTCTCCTCCCTATGACAAAGGCATTAAATTCAACTTTTGATCAACTCTCATATGTTGACGACTTAATTCCAATTACTAAGCTTTACGACATTAAATTCAAATATAATTGGGTTTAACTTTTGATCAACTCTCATATGGTGACGACTTAATTCCAATTACTAAGCTTTAAGATATTAAATTCAAATATAATTGGGTGTAACTTGAATAGAAAAAAGAAACATGTCAACTAAACTAGAAAAAAATGTTAAACGTGTTATCTGAATGGATACCAACAACTTAAACACATATGTTAAACAAAATCAATACATTTCTGATTTAATTATGTCTAATAAAAGCCGGACAAAACTAATAAATAGTAACTACAAAACAAAGTATAATTACCTCGAACTCTCATTTTGTCACATTTACTGGTTCCATTTCAATGGACATAATCATCATATACTTAGTCTAAATTGTAAATTTATCTTTCAATTTCTTTATTAATTATTCAATTTTAAAACCATTTAGAAAAAGTCTCTGTATTAGATTAGATAAAGCCAATGTTATATCTGGAACCAGTCCATGACCTTTCAACCGTTCCACACCAATTATATAAATACGGGTTTGTGTCATCTCTCCTCACAGAAACTCTTTAACACACAAATTTAACAAGAATGATAAGTATGAGAAGATGAAGCAGAAACTTATGGTGGTTTGTTTCTTGTTCAAGCAAAAAGCGATGGCGTACGGATTCAAAGCTGGATGTTGATGAGATACTTAAAAGTGAGCTAGAAACCATTAATGAAGACTCCGAGACATATGTCCTGAAGACTGGTGCCGAAGGCCATAGAAAGCGCACAAAGGTGGGAAAGAAACCGAAGAAAGAGGATGTTAATCGTGTTTTCACTGCTCAATTCAGTCTAAAGAACTCATATGCACTCTTCTTAGAGAGGATGACAAGCAGTAGAAGCTTTGGTGGACTTCAAGTCTACTAATTAGAACGTTTCATCATCAACTTTTTCTTTTTCATCTTGTAGTTTCTTTTTTGTTGTATTTTGTGGAACATTTCATGCATGTTATGATATTAATTTTCGTGCCCCTACTGTATAAAACACTTGGGCCACTAATACACAGGAAAATAAACTAAAAGATAGCTGGCAAAATCCATCCCCCCACCCCCCTCCTTCCGGATATGATGACAGGGATGATGCAAAACTGAAAGATGTTGTATTGTCAACTAAAAAAAAGGTCAATGCTTATTAATGTTTTATCATGTCAAGTAGTATTTTATCAAAAACGTTATAATCAAGGAAATGGTTATTTTCAAATTTCAATTGCTTTATCTTTAATGACATTGCCCAACTTGGAAATTTTCAAAAATAATATACTTATTAGTATCTGATGTGTCCTTAATAAAGAATTTGATTTAGTCATGATTAATAAGATATTTTGGCCCTACCATCTACCTTTTTTCTCCCAACTTCATGGTTATTACATTAAGAAGCTAAACAATCTCATTTTGTTCGGTTCCAAAGTAATTTTGACACGCAAACAAAATCACCAAAATTTAACCTTTCCTGTGGTTTTTAGTAGAAGTTAATGATTACAATGGAAACAAACGATAATACGTTATAAGAGTGTCTCCAACGCTTGAGAAGAAGGGCCGCACGTTCTGATGTGGCAAAGAAGGTGGAGGAGAGAGACAGCGCCAAGAGGACGTGGCAGAGAAAGGCTGAGAGGTACCTTGCATAAGGTCACGCCTATGGTATTGTTGTGTGTGTGTGAGAGAGAGAGAGAGAGAGAGATAAAGGGGAGAAGTCCGTGGAAGAGGAGAGAAGGATTTGGCGGGCAAGGGGACGTGGCAGCAGGCAAAGGAGGAAGGGCGGTCATAACGTTAGAGAGAGTCTAACCTTTAGTATTGCTTAATTGTATGTTTTTTCTCCCCATCAAAGTTGACGTAAATTAAAGAAGAAATTTACGAGCATAAAAGTAAAAAAATGTCAATCCCAATCCCAACGGTCGATTCATGACACAAATCAATATCATTTAAAATATAGAGTTAAATTCTTGGTTGGTCCATGTGGTTTGTCATATTTACAGACTTGGTCTCGAGGTTCCAAGAATTACATAGGTGATCCCAGAGGATGCCACATGAGAGTATTCTAATCATTTCAACATTTTCTCTTATATTATATGTTATAAAAAAAATAAAAACATCTCTCTCTAAGAAGCATCACCACCACCATCTCACCTCCAAGAGCACTTCTCACCTCCACTTCCTAACACTCACCATCACCAACGAACATCGAAACCCACCACCAACGAACACCTCTACCACCGGCAGACCACCACCACCGTCTCTACTTATGATCAACATTTTTGTATTTCGAATGTGTAAAGTGATGACATGGCAGACAACATCGCCAGAACGAAAAAATTTCGTCTAGAAAATCCATCATTTCACAGCTACAATCAAAAGCAAAGAAAATTAAACATACCATCGATCCGTCCAGAAAACCCATCTGTTCACATATGATCCAATAAGAGATCGTGACGATTTTGTCGTGGTTGTCTTCAGCTTCAGCTCGGTTGTGAAGATGCGTGTCTTCTGACGCTGGTGCTGCTTATGTGAGATAAAGTGTTGAGTTTGTAATAATTGAGGTGAGAAGATGCTTCCATGGTGGAATTAAGTGGAGTGAAGATGAAGGAAAGTGATGATGGGGGTAGCTCAACACCAAATAAAATGACTTAGGCACACAAACGCTTGGAAGGTTAAAGGATTAAAGGGTTCAAAACCCGCGAACTCAGGTGAACAGTAAAAAGGATGCAAACAGTAAACCATCACTTCACTGATTGCTTGATCAGCTCCCTCACAGCCGTAAAAGAGAACATGTGCACATAGAACAACCTTTTATCCGCAGGTCTAAACCGTTCAACCCCCAAATGGGTAAGTCTCCCACTGCAAGCATGGTTCACTAGTCCAAGGTTTCCTCTTTGAGTGATGCCTTCCTCTATAAAATGACACTTCATTTAGTGCTAAAAAACATTCCAATCAGTCTTGATTCCCTTAGGATCTCTGATCTTCCTTCTTGAGCACTTGTTTCATACAAGTCTCCTATCTTCACATTCAACACACACATTTCTACTGCTCTTGCATCCGAAGCGGAATACCCTTCAGTCGAGGATCTTGAACAAACAACAAAATATAACTAGTGAACTTCTCTCCACGTCTTGCAAATGTGGGGGGACCCCACGACCTGCGTTAGGCAAACCGGAACCCTCCAAGCCTTTTGCCTAACCAACCTAGCTACTATCATCGGTCTAGTATTTTGTTGTATGAACAAGTTGTCGCCCACCGTGGGGCTACGCCACTGATTTTCTTCAAAAGACCTAGTAGTGTAGCTCCATTTTTTCAAAATCATCATGTCGGAAAGTGAATCTCCGGGAGAGATACCACATACCTCTACCCCAAGCACTAGCCAAAATCATGTGGCTATACCAACGTCCTTCTCAACACCCGGGAGCACTCCTACTGGAGCAACATACCCCTAGTTCCTCACTTTCCAAACACCGACTCCGTCTCGATCAGGGGTTCCATCCCTAACGTCGGTGCCTCTAACACCCCCTCACGTGTTGACCTTACCCCTAAAGGGGTCACCAACAACTTTCTAGAGTTGAGGTCTCTCCTCAACCAATACGTGAGTAGGGAAAGAGACAAAGGGTAAGGATTCGGTTGGACTATGACGAGCCAGAGCCATCGTTGTCCCCTGGACCTCCAGCTCTTCCTTTCACAAGCTCACAACCAACCATGTCCAGGAATGAGGCTGATCCCAGCCATCCACCTCCAAATCCTAATCCATACATATACACCCGGCCAGATCCGACAACATTTTCTCTCTTTTCTTCCCAACCGGCTACAACCGGTGCTCCATTGGGACACGAGCTAACTCTGGATCAACTGTTACAATCTCCTATTGCAAGCCTTCCACCCCCAGTCACATCTACATGGGAACAAGCTTTGTCCGTACTCCCCTTGGCACGAAGTGCCGTTATGAGTGCTCCTTTGGGGATGAACTGCTCAGCTGCACCTGGAAGCCTTCAAGGCTTCAACCTTATGCCTCAAATGATGGCTCAGATGATGGCCACCTTCCCTTGGAAGCACTTTATCAATGAAGTGTTGGCCACACAAGGGAATAACAACAACACAGGTGCAAGGGTGGAAGAGGATTTGGCCAAGCCATACAAACCAAGTAATCTTTCATGCTTCTCACAGCAAATAGCCGATTATGATTTTCAAACAAAAATCAAAATGCCATCCCATATCAAGA
Source organism: Helianthus tuberosus (assembly GCA_030545235.1). Taxonomy (NCBI): domain Eukaryota; kingdom Viridiplantae; phylum Streptophyta; class Magnoliopsida; order Asterales; family Asteraceae; genus Helianthus; species Helianthus tuberosus. Next base: position 2,207,479 of record JARYGA010059779.1, read on the forward strand.
CATATGACGGAACCGAGGATCCTGAGGATCACCTTCAAATCTTCACTGGTGCTGCTAGAATCGAGAGATGGTCAAATGCTGAATGCTGCCTCATGTTTATGCAGACCCTCATAGGATCAGCCAGAATATGGTTCAATGATTTACCAGCCAGAAGCGTTCGAAGCTTCGATGATCTGAGCAAAGGGTTTCTAGCCAATTTCTCAAAACAAAGGCGGTACGTCAAAGATGCCACGATGATCTTTCAGATAAAACAAAGGGATGACGAAAGCCTTCGAGAGTTCATAGAAAGGTATAAAAAAGAAGGTCTAACATATGTAGGGGCGGATGAAAAGATGAGAGTGGCCGGTTTTATGAACGCCATTACCTCCAAATACCTTACAAGGGATTTCAATAAATCCCTGCCCAAGACCTTGGAAGAAGCTCTCGAAAGAGCCAAAGCCCACATCAGAGGAGATGAGGCTGTAGACATAAAGGAGCAGAGAAAAAGGGGATCGAGCTGGCGAGGCAACAGCCCCACTAGAAAGAAGGGCAATTTTCATCCCTATGACAGGCGTCAAAGGGGTTTAGAGCAACGAAGGTCTGAAGGTCGGAACCCTCCTAGCAGGGAGAATGTAGGATCGGGATTCGATCTAAACGAGTCGATCAGAAGAGTTCTTGACCAAATCAGAGGCGGAATTCATTGATTTGATCTTCATTGCAGCTAGATTTACACTTAGAAGTAGAATAAATGTCGATTGTATTGATTTGACAACGTTACACGAGCTGGCGACACTTCGGCAGAGCTTCACTACCGGAATCAAAATGTTACAAATGAAGACCTTGACTCTCCTATTTATAGGAATGCCAGACCCTACGAACCATTTCATGCTTTCTGGCCAGACCCTACGAACTGTTTCATGCTTTCTGGCCAGACCCTACGAACTGGCCAGACCCCATGAACTTGATCAGCCACTTCGTGAGGGGTGGCAGGTTCAGATCTGTTTCCCGTTTCTTTCGTACAACGTGTCCTGGTCTATCTATTCTCTCTCTAATTCTTGCTTCAACTTTGCACACTCATCAATATAGTGATTGATGGCCTTCTGCTTAGACATCATCACAGCATTCATCATTGTCAAAGCATCTTCTCTTTCTGAGTTTGTCTTTTCCAACTGGTTGACTGTTCTGTTCAACACATCATAAGATTCTTTCACGTACTTAACATCGAACAACATTTTTTCTTTCATCTTGTCTAGCTCACTAAACTTCTTATCTTTTTCTTCACAATGTTTGCATGGTTCCAAACATTTCAGACAAGGTTTTGTGACCTCTACAATCTTTTCAATCTCAACAATCTTCTTAACAACTTTAACTTCTTCACTCTGTTCATACTTCTCTTCCACCTGAACAACATTCTCACATTTTACCTTTTTGTTTTCTTTTGCTGCTCGTTTCTCCTTTAGTTTCTCCAATTTATCTGCAAAATAAAATTTGAAACTTTTAAGAGATAAATAAGTTTTACCAATGTTTATTTGTTTAATTTCTTCATCATCATCACTGCTATCAATTGGTGATTGATCAAAGACTGGTGTCTTTTCTGAACTATTATAGAATTCGTTTTCCATGTTTCGGTATTGAAAGTTCACAATAACAGATTGTTCAAATAGACTGAGTTTTCAAACGATCTGGTAATTCACACGATTTGAGATCAGTTCGTGCAGTCTGAAGTTCAAACAACCTGGAAGTTGGCACAATCTGAATTTGGTGCGACCTAAGATTGGTACAATCTGGATTTAGTACAACCTTGTTCAAACGAATTGGAATTTCAAACGAGTTGGTACTCCGAACGAATTACCACTCGATGGATGGCACTACATGACAAACCATTTTCAAATTAATTCTATACAAGAATTTTCAAATATCCTATGCAAACTGACATATCACATGCAATTAACAATGATTTACTGATTTTAAAAGTGGCCGACAACTTTTAATTGAAACAAATTCTAATTTGACCTCACAAATCGAAACAGTTTTCAATGTATTGTAATTATCAGATCACATGCAAGATATAATGAATTTTATAAGATTTGGCCGTCAACTTTAGCAAGACTTGATTTTTAATTGGACCCTTAATATGAACTCACATGGGCCGCACATGCAAACTGATCAACATGGGCCTCCAATTTCAAAAACAATGTGAAGCTATTGGACCGTTAAAGTGTTATTCACGTGGTGAATTGTTGTATTTTATTAATGAAGCACAGAACTTTGTAGATAACTGAAATGAAATTCACATGCTCTGATAAAGTTCATGCGGTCTGAGACAGTTTCAAACGACCTGGTCAGTTCGTGCGGTCTGAGATCAATATTCAAACGACATGATTCAAACCGTACGACCTGAGGGATAAAGTTTAAACGATCTGGTGATTGTCGAACGATCTGAAGGTGTTTTTCAAACGGTCTGAAGGTTTTTCGAACGATCTGGAAGTTCTAAGTCCAAAATTTCATCATTTTGTCAAATTTTATCAAGTTTTAGGTTGAATTTACCGTCCAATTTATTCACCGATTGTTCAAAACAGTGTTTTACGTATTATATGTGAGATTCGGTCCATTTTAACCACAAATTCACGGTTAATTTTGAGAAAAATGAGTAGAAAGTGAGTAGAAATCAGATTTATCGGTGAAAACAAGCTGAAATGGTAAGAACTCTTCCTCCTGAGCTCTGATACCACTTGTAGGATCGGGATTCGATCTAAACGAGTCGATCAGAAGAGTTCTAGACCAAATCAGAGGCGGAATTCATTGATTTGATCTTCATTGCAGCTAGATTTACACTTAGAAGTAGAATAAATGTCGATTGTATTGATTTGACAATGTTACACGAGCTGGCGACACTTCGGCAGAGCTTCACTACCGGAATCAGAATGTTACAAATGAAGACCTTGACTCTCCTATTTATAGGAATGCCAGACCCCACGAACCATTTCATGCTTTCTGGCCAGAAAGCATGAAACAGTTCGTAGGGTCTGGCCAGAAAGCATGAAATGGTTCGTGGGGTCTGGCATTCCTATAAATAGGAGAGTCAAGGTCTTCATTTGTAACATTCTGATTCCGGTAGTGAAGCTCTGCAGAAGTGTCGCCAGCTCATGTAACGTTGTCAAATCAATACAATCGACATTTATTCTACTTCTAAGTGTAAATCTAGCTGCAATGAAGATCAAATCAATGAATTCCGCCTCTGATTTGGTCTAGAACTCTTCTGATCGACTCGTTTAGATCGAATCCCGATCCTACAAGTGGTATCAGAGCTCAGGAGGAAGAGTTCTTACCATTTCAGCATGTTTTCACCGATAAATCTGATTTCTACTCACTTTCTACTCGTTTTTCTCAAAATTAACCGTGAATTTGTGGTTAAAATGGACTGAATCTCACATATAATACGTAAAACACTGTTTTGAACAATCGGTGAACAAATTGGACGGTAAATTCAACCTAAAACTTGATAAAATTTGACAAAATGATGAAATTTTGGACTTAGAACTTCCAGATCGTCCAAAAAACCTTCAGACCGTTAGAAAAAGGTAAAATGTGAGAATGTTGTTCAGGTGGAAGAGAAGTATGAACAGAGTGAAGAAGTTAAAGTTGTTGAGAAGATTGTTGAGATTGAAAAGATTGTAGAGGTCACAAAACCTTGTCTGAAATGTTTGGAACCATGCAAACATTGTGAAGAAAAAGATAAGAAGTTTAGTGAGCTAGACAAGATGAAAGAAAATTGTTGTTCGATGTTAAGTACGTGAAAGAATCTTATGATGTGTTGAACAGAACAGTCAACCAGTTGGAAAAGACAAACTCAGAAAGAGAAGATGCTTTGACAATGATGAATGCAGTGATGATGTCTAAGCAGAAGGCCATCAATCACTATATTGATGAGTGTGCAAAGTTGAAGCAAGAATTGGAGACTGAAAAGATTGAGAATGAAAGAATCAGACGATTGCTAATGAGTTACTCAAGTTCTGATTACTTGATTGATAGAATCAATCCGACAGTAGCAGGTTTTGAAGCCTTTCAAGATAAAAAGTCGAAAGATACGGATACTGGTAAGAAACAAAGTGCAAATTATAACAAGTGTCCGCCTCCGATCTGGGAAGGTTATTCTCCCAGAAAACCAAATTCAGAACAAGTCCAAAAGGCAGTCAATATAAAGTTAAAGTCTGAAACAACTGATGAGTTACCAGACAACATTGACGTCACATTCACATCGTCTGACACTGATCATGAGTCTGAGTTAATAAAGAAAGTCGTCGATCAGGTGTTGGATAAGGATGAGGAGTCAGAGTCAAAGTCTGAATCTGAGAGTTCAAGTTCATCAGTGGACAGTTCGAAATCATCGGTCAAAAGGGTTTACAATAAAGATTTTCTGATATCGAAAAATAATTTGAATGATGAACCAATCAAAGTGGCATATACTTTGAATGATTCAGACAAATTATATTCTGATGAGGAATTTCCGATTAAAAATGTGAAAATTGAAAATATTAAAACAGTTTTAAAATTGATAAAAATAAAGTTTTCATAAATAAAAGATAAAATGGGATTTTCAAAACCTAAATATACTTCTAGAGTTCAACAACGTTTAAACAAGAAGAAAGGTTTCGGTCCAGGTCATCAAAAGAAACCGAATCATAAAAGCAATTTCAAAAAGAAGGGGTTGGGTTTTAATGTTGAAAATAATCAAAATATTAAAGATTTTAAATCAAAAACTGTATTTGTTTCAGGGGCAAGTTCTGAAGAAGAGAAAAAGAGCTCATTCTGGAAGCAATCGAACAAAGCGTTTCTTGCAGAGAAACAGAAACACGAGAAGAATGAAGCTAATCAGAAAAGGGAGACAAGAACCTGTTACCGATGCAATGAAGTTGGTCACATCGCCTGGAACTGTCCAAAGGCAACCAACACACAACAGGGAGTGTCTTCTAAACTTAAAGAAAAAATTGTTGATGAAAATGAACCACCAACGGACAAATTCAAAGTGTTTAAAAAATCTACATTTGAAGTTGGTGAGTGTTCTAAAAGGTTTTACAAAAGAAGGGTGAATCTTAACAACCAAACGTGGGTTGCTAAGAAATCAGAGGTTAAATTTGGCGATGAATCTGATTCGTCAAAGTCAGAGGAGCCACAAGTTGAGCTAAAAAGAGAAAAGTCAGTACCGCCAATGGATGACGAAAACTTTCCATCATTGCGGACTGAAATTTTAAAACAAAAAATTGGAAAAGTAGAGATTTCGAATCAATTCTATTCTGAAAAGAAAGAATTTGATGTCGAAAAAGCGTTTAATGGCAAAGTGAAACATATCTTTGGTAAGATGGTTAATGGAAGGGCCAAAGGGGTAAAAAAATTTTATGAATCGAAGAGAAGAACTTTCAGTCCGAGTGAAAATACCTCGGATGCACCCAAAGCTGGTCAGGCTTGGGTGTCAGCATTCTTTGTTTAAAATCCTGACTTGCCGGAACTCACAAGTTGGTAATTGGGGAGTAGGAATCGGCATCTTTCTTGAGAAATTCACAACTGTGATATTTCGACTTACAAGTAGTATTGTTGATAAGATCCTACAAGTGATTAATCAAGGTCATTAAGTTGAACTTGATTTAACTTTCATACAAGTGGTTAAAGAAAAAGAAAAATGAACTTACAAGTGGTAATTTGAAAACAAAGTGATGAATGAATCCCCATGATGTGTGAAAACAACAAAACTAATTTTCCGAAAAAACCATTTTGATTAAAACAAACTTAAGTGTTTTGAAATCATAATGAGAAAATAGTTTGTTGTCAGGGGGAGTTCTGATTGTTTAAGCCAAGTGAATGGAGAATTGAAGCAATTCACATCAGTTTGTCATTTTATTTGTACAGTTTATTGCTTATTACTTTCAAATTTTCCCGGAAAATAAAAAATTGAAACATATTTTTTATTTTAGGGGGAGTAAAAAATTTAGAAATTTTGAAAAATCCAAAAACATGATAAAATCTAAAAATCCAAAAACATCGAAAAATCAAAATGAGTTTTGTTGTGAAAAAGAGGAAATGATTGTACATCAGTAGACAATCACAGTACGCTAAAGAATTGGAAAGTTAAAATGTGATAAACGGTCTCACTTGTCACACCCCTTTCTAAGGCGGAAGCACAAGGTGTGATCTTGAAAGGTTCTCATTGCATACGAATGGTAAACATACTACATGCTCGTAAAAATAACACCAAATGCCAAAACATTACATAACTAAAAAAAACATAGGTTAAGTGTTTACATCACAAGACAACATATTTTCTAAAAAGTTTACAACTTTATTTAATAGACGAACATAGAGGTCTGGTCCTTATATCACCACACGGAGTGGGACATAACAACCAAACCCAGCAAAACGGCACCGGAGTCTTGACACAACATAGCTACTAACATAAACAACATCCAAGAGCAAGAGTAAGACCGCGCGCACATCCACTTTAGTTACCTGAAATACATGTGAGTTTTTGGAAAATCGTCAACATAATGTTGGTGTGAATTCATGCAGTTTTTGTATTGAATGTTTGTATACTTGAATGAAAACATGGTACGTAATTTGTATGAAACAAGTGTTTCTGTAAAAATAAGGAAATCGAGATCGCTAATGGTTTGCAAGGCTATTAACATGTGACACGACATAGGAAGCATCCAAACCATAGGCATTTTTAGCTGTCGAATCCACGACTGTCGATTCACGACTAGAGACACAAAAGCACTACTCGGTACTAGAGTGACCAAGAGTGTGGCTGCCTGAAACCAATTAGATCTAACCTTTTGTTCTGCGGTCTTGGTATGTAACTGATTAATGGTGCTTATGGCACCCTATTCGTGACATGATCTAAAGTATCATTCCTTAGTTTTTGTATTCAACATACCATAACACATGTATTTTCCCCAAGTTTAGAAAACAAGTAAAAGTTTAAAAGTGGGGACATGAACTCACAACTTTGCGTATCCTGCGCCGTAAACTTCACCGGTTGGTCTTATAGCGTCGTGACCTATACGTGTTTTATTAACGTTAGTCACTAGACTTGTATCGCACAAGTACAAGTCACCATCTTTTATGTATGTGTTCTTTGTTGTTAAAAATAATTTATATTTTTAACTATGTATCTTACTTATATAATTTTCCCAAAAATAAATATAAGTATCTTGTATTTTTCACCCGAGTTATATATTTTTGTCCAAAATACATTGTAAGTTCAAAACTTGTCCATGTGCTTCTATGTATTCTCATGTATTTTGTATGTGTATTTTTGTATTTTTACTCCTTAGGAGTATTTAGTGTATTTTTCATGTCCTAATACACTATTACATATAATACATATCACATACACTTAGCACAAAATTTGGTGATCAATAAATATACATATTTTCCTCAAAAATATACATACTTGATATCAATTTTTATCTTGAAGAAATCATCATTTCTTAACTTGAAATTTACACAAAAATTAGGGAAACCTTGGTAAATATTTTTAGGTAAATTTTTAGGGAATAAGTTTCACCAAAACTTATATTTTTTTAAGTGTCAAAATTTTATAGAAATTTTGACACGGTTTCCCCTAAAAAATAGAGGTTTCCCATGTTTTTAAAACATGTTTTTATTTTCTTTTTTAAAATCATCACAAACAATCAACAATCTACCCTAAGCAACTTACACTTACCAAGTGCCAAAACAATGCTATTTACATAACAATCATGAACTTGAACTTTCACAAAAACTTGTAGTATCTTGGTAGTGTGCTTAGTAGGTTTAGTTATCCTTAAAAACATGGTTATTTGTTTGTAAATCATATTATTAAAAGATTTTGTCATTTACAACTTGTAAGATGATTTTTCCAAAAATAATTCTTTGGTATTTTTCTTGTTACAAACATGTTTCTAGTCTTGTTTAAACACTAAAAATATGATCAGTTTACTTTGAAACCATGACTTTGTAAATCTTGGTATCTTTAGTTTCTTAAGAGAACTAGTTTTGAAATCATCCAAGTTTATGACTAGTAATCATGTTACATGCTTTATTATTCATAAAATCATTTCCATATTTCAAGTTCATGAAAACATAAAGCATGATGATCTTGGTCTTTCACAAGATCACCACCTTAACTTACTAGATCATGTGTTTAATCACAATCTAGTAGGTTTCTTATGATGTCTAACATCACTAACATAAATAATCAATCATCAAGAAGCAAATCAACTCTAATCATCATGTATTCATATGTTAATAAGTTTATGTTAAAGATTCATGATTATGTTCTTTAGTGTCATTCAAGATTAACAATGTTCATCATCTTTTAACCATCGAAATATGAAGTAACAAGAGATTATATGGGCCTTACTACTAGCTCCGTGGCTAGGGATGAACACAAGATGATGGAGGTGATAAATGTGATGGATAATAGCAAATGAAGGAGGTCCTTCAATCTCCAAGACCACCAAGCTCCCTAATCTTGCTTCATACACCTTGAGTGCACTTGGAAATGGATGAAAAGGAATTGAAGATGATGGTGGTGTGGTGGATGTAGTTCGGCCGAGAGCCAAGGAGAGGGAGGAAGAGAGTGTAGTGTGTGATTGTGGGTGAAAAATATGAAGGTCTTGATCTAACATGTTCATCTTATATTCATGTTTAGTGATTAACCAAAGGTTAATGTGTCTACTAAGTACACAACAAATCCAAGATCTCAATCTTATGAAATCAAAAGAAATCACAAGTGGGGGACCCACTTGTGACCGTCCATAGGATGGGGGGGTCTTGGTTGGTTTGTGATGGATAGTTAAGATATTTAGTTAGATTCTAAACATAATAGTTAAGTGTTAAGTGTATTATGTGTTATATAGTGTGTTAAGGTGTTCGGGGATCATAACTAGCTCAGAAATAATAAAACAATGCTTCTAGTAAAATTTTAGTGTTTCGGGTAGTGTCCGGTTGTTCGGTTGTATACTGATTCGTTAAAGTATCAAACTATACCGTTTAGTGTTCATTATGTACCCTTTTGTGACACTTTTAATTCCCAACACTTTGTAAGTTAATTTAGACAACAAAACATAAATTCTGCACGATATTCCAGTGTTAAAACGATGATTAGAGCTGAATTATTGCTGAAATATTTAAAATTCAGCATTTAAAGTGTGTTTCGGGTGCTCTTTAATGCATAGTTTAGCTTCCGGAAAGTTTATATATTAACCCTTGTATCCATACTTGGGTTTTAATGTATTTTAGACGTTGGACCTACTCCCAGGCCCTAATTCCATTATCTGACTGCTTTCTGCAGTGTTGCTGACACAGTATGTCTTACCGGTGAGTTTACTAATTTTTCTGATGCAACGCTAACAGTAATGCATAAAGCAATATTTGAAGTATAAAACGTGCATGAATTCACAAGTATAGCATGAAATCAGACAATGTTGACATTTAAGCACATAATTGCAGATATTAAATAATAATAAAATTGTACGGAAATTACCAGTTTTGTGCCAGTTGTCACAGTCTCCCCCCGTTAAAAGAATTCCGTCCCGAAATTCAGGCTGAGCTATCTCTCGCAGGAGTTCTCTTGAACAGGTGGGGGTACTTCTCTTTAAACTGGTCTCCACGTTCCCACGTGTACTCGGGTCCGTGCTTAGAGTTCCAACGTACTTTGACAAGTTTGACACTACTCCTCCGGGTCTTGTTGACTTTCCAGTCTGTAACCTCAACGGGTTGTTCTGTAAATCGGAGTGTGTCATCAATATGCACTTCATCCGCAGGGATGATCACTGTTTCCTGAGTTGGACTCTTCTTGAGGTTGGACACATGAAACGTATCATGTACTCCGTTAAGTTCTTCCGGTAATTCCAACTTGTAAGCCACGGTACCAATTCTTTCCAAGATCTAGAATGGTCCGATGTATCGTGGATTCAGCTTTCCATGTTTTCTGAATCTTACTATGCCCTTCCAAGGTGAGACCTTCAACAAAACTTTGTCTCCCACCTTGAATTCTAAGGGTTTTCGTCTTCGATTAGCGTAGCTCTTTTGTCGATCTCGAGCCGCCTTAATACGCTCTCGGATCTGCATGATTTTGTCGGTTGTCTCTTTAACAAGTTCAGGACCAACCATACGTTTGTCTCCAGCGTCTGCCCAACATAATGGCGAGCGGCACTTGCGGCCATATAGAGCTTCGAACGGTGTGGCTTTTATGCTCGTATGTAACTGTTATTGTAGGAAAACTCAACTAAAGGTAGATGAGTATCCCAGCTGCCGCCTAGGTCCATAACACATGCGCGAAGCATATCTTCTAGCGTTTGTATGGTCCATTCGCTCTGGCCGTCTGTTTGCGGATGGAAGGCTGTGCTTAGATCTAGTTGAGATCCAAAGGCCTCCTGGAAGGATTTCCAGATCCTTGAGACAAAACGTCCATCTCTATCTGAAATAATTGAGATAGGCACTCCATGACGTGCCTCGATTTCTTTCAAATACAGCTCAGCAAGTTTTCCAGTGCTATCCTTCTCTCGGATTGGTAGGAAATGCGCAGACTTTGTTAACCGATCGACTATCACCCATATCATATCGTGCCCTCTAGGGGTCCTGGGTAATTTCGTTATGAAGTCCATCGATATTTGTTCCCACTTCCACATGGGTATCTCTGGTTGCTGCAGTAGTCCGGACAGTTTCTGATATTCAGCCTTAACCTTAGCACAGGTTAGGCACTTTCCAACATAAATAGCAACATCGCTTTTAAGCCTCGGCCACCAATAGTATTCCTTCAAGTCTTGAGACATTTTGTCCGATCCTGGATGGATCGAGTATCTCGACTTGTGAGCTTCATTAAGGATGACTTCTCGAATACCGCCATAGAGCGGAACCCAAATACGCCCCTTAAAGTATAAGGTTCCCTCTTTGTTTGGCACCAAATTCATCAGCATACCTTGGAGGTATTCAGCTCTACGATTCTCTCCCTTAAGGGCTTCTTGTTGTGTTTCATGAATGCGTGTAGTGAGGTTCGTCCGAATAGTCATTTCCAATGCTCGAACTCTTAGGGTCTTAACCCTTTCTTTTCGACTTAACGCGTCTGCTACAACGTTCGCCTTTCCAGGATGGTACTTAATCTCACAGTCATAATCGTTCAGCAACTCAACCCACCGTCGCTGACGCATGTTTAATTCCTTCTGATCAAATATGTGTTATAGGCTTTTGTGATCTGTGAAGATTGTACATTGAGTACCATATAAATAGTGTCGCTAGATCTTCAAAGAGAATACCACTGCGCCTAGCTCCAAGTCGTGCGTGGTGTAATTCCTTTCATGCACCTTCAACTGTCTTGAAGCATAAGCGATGACTTTTTGGCGTTGCATGAGCACGCAACCCAAACCTTGACGCGAAGCGTCGCAGTATACCACGAAGTCTTCAGTGCCTTCGGGTAAGGATAGTATCAGTGCATCGCATAGCTTATTTTTGAGCAGTTGGAAGGCTTCTTCCTGCTTATTACCCCAGTCATACTTCTTGTCTTTCTGCGTAAGGGTAGTCAGCGGTTGAGCTATCTTGGATAAATTCTCGATAAATCGCCGGTAATAACCCGCTAAGCCCAAAAATTGTCGAACTTCAGTTGGGGTTTTGGGGGCTTCCCAATTCTTTATTACTTCAATCTTGGCTGGGTCTACATGCATGCCCTTCTCGTTCACAACGTGACTAAGGAACTGTACTTCGCGAATCCAGAATTCGCACTTTGAGAACTTTGCATAAATTTTCTCTCTCTTTAGTAGTTCCAGAATGGTCCTGAGGTGTTGCTCGTGCTCTTCTCTCGTTCGCGAGTAAATCAGGATATCATCAATAAATACAATCACGAATTTATCGAGATATGGTTTGCAAACGCGGTTCATCAGATCCATAAATACAGCTGGTGCGTTCGTCAATCCGAATGGCATCACAAGGAACTCGTAATGCCCATAACGCGTTCTGAATGCAGTCTTTGGTACGCTTTCCTCTTGGATCCTTAACTGATGGTATCCCGATCGAAGGTCGATCTTGGAATAGTAGCTCGATCCTTGCAACTGATCAAATAAGTCATCAATCCTCGGTAATGGGTACCGATTCTTGATAGTGAGCTTGTTCAACTCTCTATAATCGATACACATCCGCAGTGTTCCATCCTTCTTCTTCACGAACAATACTGGAGCTCCCCAAGGCGAGAAGCTTGGCCTTATGAATCCTTTATCCAACAACTCCTGGAGTTGTGTAGATAATTCCTGCATCTCGGATGGTGCAAGCCGATAGGGTGCCTTGGCTACAGGAGCGGCTCCTGGAACCAAGTCTATATGGAATTCGACTTGTCGTTGCGGGGGTAGCCCTGGCAGATCTTTAGGAAAAACATCACGGAATTCCTTCACCACAGGAATGTCTTCGAGTTTCGGCTCCTCAGCCTTCTTATCTACAACATGCGCCAGGAAAGCAACACATCCTTTCCTTAAGCACTTTTGTGCCTTCATACAATTGATGATTCATAGAGGCGCGTTTCATTTTTCTCCATGCACGATGAGAGTTTTATCATTCGCAAGAGGGATGCGAATGATTTTCTCATGGCAAACAACTTCAGCCTTATTCTTGGACAACCAGTCCATTCCGACCACTACATCGAAGCTACCCAATTGAATAGGTAAGAGGTCGATGCTAAATCTTCGATCATCGAGTTCTAATGTACAACCCCTAACAACTTCGCCCGATTCAACAAGTTTACCATCGGCGAAGGAATATCTAATCTACTAGATTCTATTCCAAGCATACGTTTAAATTCCACAGACATGAAGCTATAATCGGCACCAGTGTTAAATAGTATGGATGCAAAGTGATTGTTAAGGAGAAACGTACCGGTGACCACATTAGGGTCCTCGCGTGCGTTCCTTGATCCAATCACGAATGCTCGAGCCTGAGCATTGTTCTCCCTTGGGCAATCTTTCTTGAAATGATATTTGCTTCCACAACCAAAGCATCCTTGGTTCTGCCCAGCCCCATTACCATTCTGGTTACCATTGCCATTGCCATTTCCACCACCGTTTCTATTACCAGCACCGTTATGGTTTCCATTCATGTTCCTATTACCACTTCCATTTCCATTTCCCCAACAGTTCTCAGTATGGTGACCCAGTTTTCCACACTTGTCGCATTTTGGAATGCGACAAACTCCTCCGTGATGACGCTTGCACTAGTTGCAGAGGGGAAGAGTGCCCTGGTATCCTCTGGCAGGGGTGTCATTCATGGCTGCAAGAGTTCTCGCCTCCTGTGGCGGATTGGGGTCGCGCTTCTTATTGTTGGAACCCTTGTTGTTACATGTCGCTTGATTCAGGCTCGCATGCTTCCTTTTCTTGTCACCAAACGACTCAGCATGCGTCTCGGTCTTTTCAGTTGGGTTCAGTGATAACTTCTTCATACGAACAGCATCTTTAGTAAGGTTGACAGCCAGAGTTACAGCCTGAGTGATCGTTTCAGGTTTAGCCGAAGTTACCATGCTGCGAAACTCTGGAGCCAATCCCCAGATGTAGCGTTCAACGCGCTTAAATTCGGGAGTCGCCATATAGGGGATCACTCTTGACAAATCATGGAACCTTCGGGTATAACCAGTAATGTCCGCACCTTCCATGGTCAAGTGCCAGAACTCAGTCTCCAACCTTTGGAGTTCAGCACGAGAGCAATACTTTTCTCTCATTCTCGCCTTCAACTTATCCCAAGTCATCCCATACGCAGCATCGTCACCCAGAGTCTGGACTTGCAAATTCCACCAAGTCAAAGCCTCATCGACGAATAACCCAGTAACAAAAGTGACTTGCTGATCCGCGGTACACTTGCTCATACGGATGGTGGAATCAGTCTTCTCCGTCTAGTGTACAAAAGCCACTGCACATCCAGTGCCGTCGTAGTTCAGTGGTTTGCAGTCGAGAAACTGCTTGAAGGTGCAACCTTGAGCTGTGTTTCCTCCAGATGTATCTCCCTACCCATTACGTCTAGCATTGCTTGGTCCTCCACTTTGTTCGGTGCGGTTCGCCTCGTATTGGGCGATAGCTGCGGAGATCCTTTCTTCCAGTAGGGCGTTCAGTTCTTCAGCAGTCCTCGGCATCCTGATTATTCACAGCTCTCCTAGGTGTCATGTTCTATCAGAACATAACACAACAGGGTTAGACATTTGTTTGATATCATCATATGAGACAGTAGTAGTATATATACAGAGGCATATATCCACATAAGTGACATCAAACATTCCGCCAAACGTATAAATCAATTCATACAGCAACAAGCGTGCATAAATAGATAAATATTGATGTGTCATAAGATATTCACCGAGTCTTTATACATATCAGGACAACTTGTTACATCATTGTTTGCGAAGTAAACAAAATGCCTAAGGGTTACATCACCCCAAAGTACAAGTTTAACATATGTAAAGGACAAAATATCTTTCTTCACATTGGCGGTTCTTGTCTTTATACCCTAAATCATTACTCCAATAGAGTATTTAATAAGCTGGGGGAGGGGTGAGGGTGTTCACGTTTGACATTTTCTTGTATTGAAGGAATCTCGTTTGATACGTGACAAGACTTGCTGTGGTTTCTGTGCACTGAATTCCATAATTATGTATGCATCCATAATTACGTAATTCCTTGCACAGTCTGCACAGTTCGTTTCATCATCGGGTCACTTCCTTCCGATAGGCCACTGCTTTCAGGCGAAGGCACGAGTGCCTGTGATATTCTATTTCTAGTATATGTATATATCAATTATTACACATAGTTGCAAGTAATTTCTAGTCAAATACAAGTGCTACTCAAGTGCACCCCAAGGTTTAGTAGTGTCCTTACTTGACTCTTTTGAAAACTGTTTTAGGCAGTGGATGTCGCGGAAAGTTTTATGCAACGAAAACTTTTGAAAAATTGTTTTCGTGAGAGGATCCTAAAGATTGTAGTCTAGACTCGAGAAGGAATCCTGGTTCACTACAATCGCAGCTCTGATACCAATCTGTCACACCCCTTTCTAAGGCGGAAGCACGAGGTGTGATCTTGAAAGGTTCTCATTGCATACGAATGGTAAACATACTACATGCTCGTAAAAATAACTCAAAATGCCAAAACATTACATAACTAAAAAAAACATAGGTTAAGTGTTTACATCACAAGACAGCATATTGTCTGAAAAGTTTACAACTTTATTTAATAGACGAACATAGAGGTTTGGTCCTTATATCACCACACGGAGTGGGACATAACAACCAAACCCAGCAAAACGGCACCGGAGTCTTGACAAAACATAGCTACTAACATAAACAACATCCAAGAGCAAGACTAAGACCGCGCGCACATCCACTTTAGTTACCTGAAATACATGTGAGTTTTTGGAAAATCGTCAACATAATGTTGGTGTGAATTCATGCAGTTTTTGTATTGAATGTTTGTATACTTGAATGAAAACATGGTACGTAATTTGTATGAAACAAGTGTTTCTGTAAATATAAGGAAATCGAGATCGCTAATGGTTTGCAAGGCCATTAACATGTGACACGACATAGGAAGCATCCAAACCATAGGCATTTTTAGCTGTCGAATCCACGACTGTCGATTCACGACTAGAGACACAAAAGCACTACTCGGTACTAGAGTGACCAAGAGTGTGGCTGCCTGAAACCAATTAGATCTAACCTTTTGTTCTGCGGTCTTGGTATGTAACTGATTAATGGTGCTTATGGCACCCAATTCGTGACATGATCTGAAGTATCATTCCTTAGTTTTTGTATTCAACATACCATAACACATGTATTTTCCCCAAGTTTAGAAAACAAGTAAAAGTTTAAAAGTGGGGACATGAACTCACAACTTTGCGTATCCTGCGCCGTAAACTTCACCGGTTGGTCTTATAGCGTGTGTTTTATTAACGTTAGTCACTAGACTTGTATCGCACAAGTACAAGTCGTGTTCTTTGTTGTTAAAAATAATTTATATTTTTAACTATGTATCTTACTTATATAATTTTCCCAAAAATAAATATAAGTATCTTGTATTTTTCACCCGAGTTATATATTTTTGTCCAAAATACATTTTAAGTTCATAACTTGTCCATGTGCTTCTATGTATTCTCATGTATTTTGTATGTGTATTTTTGTATTTTTACTCCTTAGGAGTATTTAGTGTATTTTTCATGTCCTAATACACTATTACATATAATACATATCACATATACTTAGCACAAAATTTGGTGATCAATAAATATACATATTTTCCTCAAAAATATACATACTTAATATCAATTTTTATCTTGAAGAAATCATCATTTCTTAACTTGAAATTTACACAAAAATTAGGGAAACCTTGGTAAATATTTTTAGGTAAATTTTAGGGAATAAGTTTCACCAAAACTTATATTTTTCTAAGTGTCAAAATTTTATAGAAATTTTGTCATAGTTTCCCATGTTTTTAAAACATGTGTTTATTTTCTTTTTTAAAATCATCACAAACAATCAACAATCTACCCTAAGCAACTTACACTTACCAAGTGCCAAAACAATGCTCTTTACATAACAATCATGAACTTGAACTTTCACAAAAACTTGTAGTATCTTGGTAGTGTGCTTAGTGGGTTTAGTTATCCTTAAAAACATGGTTATTTGTTTGTAAATCATATTATTAAAAGATTTAGTCATTTACAACTTGTAAGATGATTTTTCCAAAAATAATTCTTTGGTATTTTTCTTGTTACAAACATGTTTCTAGTCTTGTTTAAACACTAAAAATATGATTAGTTTACTTTGAAACCATGACTTTGTAAATCTTGTGTATATATTTAGTTTATTAAGAGAACTAGTTTTGAAATCATCCAAGTTTATGACTAGTAATCATGTTACATGCTTTATTATTCATAAAATCATTTCCATATTTCAAGTTCATGAAAACATAAAGCATGATGATCTTGGTCTTTCACAAGATCACCACCTTAACTTACTAGATCATGTGTTTTATCACAATCTAGTAGGTTTCTTATGATGTCTAACATCACTAACATAAATAATCAATCATCAAGAAGCAAATCAACTCTAATCATCATGTATTCATATGTTAATAAGTTTATGTTAAAATTTCATGATTATGTTCTTTAGTGTCCTTCAAGATTAACAATGTTCATCATCTTTTAACCATCGAAATATGAAGTAACAAGTGATTATAAGGGCCTTACTACTAGCTCTATGGCTAGGGATGAACACAAGATGATGGAGGTGATAAATGTGATGGATAATAGCAAATGAAGGAGGTCCTTCAATCTCCAAGACCACCAAGCTCCCTAATCTTGCTTCATACAACTTGAGTGCACTTGGAAATGGATGAAAAGGAATTGAAGATGATGGTGGCATGGTGGATGTAATTCGGCCGAGAGCCAAGGAGAGGGAGGAAGAGAGTGTAGTGTGTGTTTGTGGGTGAAAGATATGAAGGTCTTGATCTAACATGTTCATCTTATATTCATGTTTAGCGATTAACCAAAGGTTAATGTGTCTACTAAGTACACAACAAATCCAAGATCTCAATCTTATGAAATCAAAAGAAATCACAAGTGGGGGACCCACTTGTGACCGTCCATAGGAAGGGGGGTCTTGGTTGGTTTGTGATGGATAGTTAAGATATTAGTTAGGTTCTAAACATAATAGTTAGGTGTTAAGTGTATTATATGTTATATAGTGTGTTAAGGTGTTCGGGGATCATAACTAGCTTAGAAATTATAAAACAATGCTTCTAGTAAAATTTTAGTGTTTCGGGTAGTGTCCGGTTGTTCGGTTGTATACTGATTCGTTAAAGTATTAAACTATACCGTTTAGTGTTCATTATGTACCCTTTTGTGACACTTTTAATTCCCGACACTTTGTAAGTTAATTTGGACAATAAAACATAAATTCTGCATGATATTTCAGTGTTAAAATGCTGATTAGAGCTGAATTATTACTGAAATATGTAAAATTCAGCATTTAAAGTGTGTTTCGGGTGCTCTTTAATGCATAGTTTAGCTTCCGGAAAGTTTATATATTAACCCTTGTATCCATACTTGGGTTTTAATGTATTTTAGACGTTGGACCTACTCCCAGGCCCTAATTCCATTATCTGACTACTTTCTGTAGTGTTGCTAACACTGTGTGTCTTACCGGTGAGTTTACTAGTCTTTCTGACACAACGCTAACAGTAATGCATAAAGAAATATTTGAAGTATAAAACGTACATGAATTCACAAGTATAGCATGAAATCAGACAATGTTGACATTTAAGCACATAATTGCAGATATTAAATAATAATAAAATTGTACGGAAATTACCGGTTTTGTGCCAGTTGTCACATCACTGATGATATGCCAGTAGGTTTTTACACGCTTAGTAGATAGTTTTCGAGATATAAACCTAAATATCAAATACTTACTTATCAGGTGGGGAACATCTCTCGGATATATAGGTAACCCCTGAAATCTTGTTTGGAGGGCTTTATATTTCTGACATACCAGGTCTTTGTACGTGATGATATCTGGGGTATTATACCAGGACTTCTGATTTTGCGGGAGCAATAGCCTAGTCCTCGTATAATACTCTACACTGCTTTAATCATAAAGCCCACCCTCAGCATAAAAAATGATGAAACATTGAAAAATGCTAATCATGTGATGTTGAAGAAAAGATCCCCAAACGGGACACACCTAAAGTCGAGCCATCATCTCTTTGTCTGAACGGAAGTTCTAACCTGAGCTCTCATGGCCTCGCATTACCCATTTACAGATATCATTAGTATACATTCACCTGTAAGACTGAATATAGGAGTCTGGATACGGGAGTATATTCTGAGGTGGGACACGCGAATAAGTTAAGTCTATTAAAACACTAATTTCGTATCTCGAAACAGTTGAACTTTGTGTGAAAATTTAAGTGGATCAGTATACTGACAATCTAAGTGAATCGTTTAGAACTTAAAGTGTTTAAAGCTCAACGGTACTAGTGATTTGTCATAAACTGATATGATCCGCTTACACAAACTCACAAAAAGATGTCTGTATATAGTTTAAAGACAAAATCCAAAAAGATTTTCAGTGTGTTTTAGCATAAAATTTTGAAAATTCAAAAAGATTTTATTTCTTCTTATTTTAGACATTTGATGTTGGAAAGCTGATTTTCAAAATTTCAAGTGCTGAACATGATAAACAACAATGGTTGGGAGAGTTTGTTTGAAATGAGAAATGATTTTGAAATGATTAAATGGTTCATTAATTTGAAATCAAAATTTGAATGTTACGAATACAAGTGAATAATCAGAGAACATCAATGTCAACATTGTCTATCTTGCAAATGTGTTTAGATGATTAGACTATGAATGTTTTTTAAAAAGGAAAAACCTTATGTTTTGGGTAGAGTATGTGCAGGTAAAAAGCTTTGAAAGAAGCTAGATTTAGATTCCTGAGGATTTTCCGCATAAGCACATGCAGATTAGAGCCAGGTTTCCAATCCAAAGCTTGCAGATAGTGAATTCCAAACTGTGATCCCAGCTTATCGAAAGGGGGAGTCTGAAGACGTAAGAGCCAGATTCAGATCTTGAAATAGCGTTCGAGATAGAAGCTGCTAATGCTGAAGAGCTTAATGAATCAAGAGATCTGATCAAGAGAATTAGAAAGTTCGAAGAGTAAGGTTGAGATTCTAGAAGAGTAAGAGAGAGTTTGATAAAGATGCGTACAATGGAGAATACTTTAGTGAGAGCGAGAAGACCGATCAAGACTGAAGACTCAATACACTGAAGACTCGTCAACATCCAAGGGGGAGTTTGTTAGTGCATATGTCTGTTGACTTCGTCTTATGTCTTGTATCGAGTCATGTAATAGAATAGATAGACCAGAAAGCATGAAATGCAAGAAAGCATGAAATGCCAGAAAGCATGAAATACCAGAAAGCATGAAATGCCAGAAAGCATGAAATGCCAGAAAGCATGAAATGCCAGAAAGCATGAAATGCCAGAAAGCATGAAATGCCAGAAAGCATGAAAAGTTCATGGGGTTTGGCATTCCTATAAATAGGTGGTCTTAGGTCTTCATTTGTAACTTTTGGATTCCAGTAGCGAAGCTCTGCTGAAGTGTCGCCAGCACGTGTATCTTTGTCAAATCAATACAATCGACATTTAATCTACTTCTAAGTGTAAATCTAGCTGCAATGAAGATCAAATCAATGAATTCCGCCTCTGATTTGGTCTAGAACTCTTCTGATCGACTCGTTTAGATCGAATTCTCGATCCTACAGAGAAGACCATAAACTTTACAGCCCTTACAAAAAACCCCCCAAGAGATCCTTGCTACAGAGGAAGTAAAACAAAGCTTCCGGCCTCCTAGACCTCTCCCAAAAGACAAAAGGAATGAAAATTCCACCCAGTTTTGTGAATTTCATGAAGAGAAGGGTCACCATACTAACGATTGCTTTCAACTCAAAAAGAGGATTGAGGAGGCCGTCAAGTCCGGAGAACTAGCCCACTTGGTGAAGGGGGTAAGGGACAAGATAGCTGAAGGAAAAGGCAAAGAGGTTAATATGGTAGATTTTGACGGAAAGGTTCCCCACAAACGGCAAAGGTTGGAAGCTTGGGAGCTTCAGTGTGTATGCTTCCCACCAACGGAAAAAGGCCCACTCTCAAACCCCCTTGTGGTCGAAGCAACTGTGGGTACATTAAAAACAAGCAGAGCATACTTCGACACTAGTGCAGCTACAGAGATTATGTTTGAAAAGTTCTTCAATTGTTTGAGCAATGAGGAACGTTCAAAGGTTCAACCATCCGGAACCTCCATAAAAGGTATTGCCGACATACCCTGTCACACCCCCAAAATCCACAAGCGGTGTATCACCGCATGGAGGCGTGACTGACCAGGATCAAGCCACCAATCATATTGAACAATGTATTTAAAATAAATAAAATCCAACCACACAATATAATTGGTGTTCAAAAACAAGTTAACCAAGTTCAAGTTAAATAGAGGAAGCAATAAAGGTAAAACCAAAACATAAGTCATAAGTTCATAAAGTTTAACATGGCACCCAACGGTCCATGTCCCACAACGACTCCTCCTGCTCGTACAAGCTCCATAAGTACCTAACGACCTGCAAGGCATGTAACAACGAGTCAACAACAAAGTTGAGCGAGTTCACAGTTGGTTGTTTAGTGTTAAGAGTTTGTTTTGAAAACCATAAGTTGTTTCGTAAACCACGAGTTAACCAGTATCTTTGTTTTCCCAAACCATATCCATAATCAGTGGGGGCTTTCCCATGTGAACCACTAGACCCGTTTACCATATCGACCACTGACTAAAGAAAGTTGGTGCCCTGACGTCAATGTCTATCATCATTGACTAGTGCCCAGATCCATTAGTTCACGCCCGTCCTCTGCGGCACGGTGTGAGGCTTGTCAAACCTAAATAGCGCAATCTAACTAATAACCCGCTCGCCATTGGCCCGGCGATTAAGTCGATATAAAAAGGAGGGACTTCATGATAGAGAGTTTTGGTCTAGTATCCGTGTTGTCATCCTTTAGTAAAGAGGGTGTGTACGTAATCTCCAAACCAGGAGATTACGCAGATTCCGATTAAATACTTATCACATGTTGTCACCCTTCAATAAAGAGGGTGTGTACGTGTTCCAATTAGGAGATCACGCAGTTTCAGTTTCAATCCTTTACCCATTCCCAACCCTTGAGAATCCCATGCCTTGTGGAAAGTGTGAACTCACATTTGGTTTGCTCAGCAGACAATTTACTTGTGCTACGTTGGTCAACCATACCCTATTATGGTTACCAATATTTGTTAGGTTTTTGGCTATGCAAATAGTTCACGTATTTGTACACATAATTAACAAATAGCACGTAGTCATCATGTATTACATATCAAAGCATACGGATTCGTTTTGAAGTCCGATAACTAAACAACAACATGAACTGTCCAAGTGCATTAATAGTACGTGGTTCAACTATAAAGTTAGTCCATTCGAAGTGTGCGGCCCAATACTTTTAACGGCCCAATAAAAGTGCGCGACATAGGGTCGAGTGTGCGGTCATGGGTGTGCGGTCACCAGAATGGTGTGTGGTCCTATTTCAAGTGTGCGACACACTTTAATTGTGAGGTCATGCTATTATGGTCGTGCTCTGTGTTTTAAGTGTGGTACAAGACTATGCAACTAAACAAATGACCCAAACCGTATTCCTTTTTTTTTAAATATCCGTCTCCATTAACATCATACGATTCCTAGTTTATGTATGAAACAGATTAAATATCATCTAAGCATCATCCCAACAATCCACTAGTTTCAAATCAATTTACTGCACAATTCCTAAAATAAACTTTAATCCTATTTATGCCAAAACGAAAACAATTGACAAGTATGCACATAACGACACTACTGTTTCAATAAATCAGCATCATTCGGTTCATGATAATATACACGTAGTCACTTCATGGCATAACATCATCAACCAAATTAACATATAATTCGGTTATCATCATTTTTATTAATTTAAACAGTTGATAGAGATCGATATAATTCATTATCACCCTTTTCATTATTCAAACAGTCATTTAAGTTATCTAGCAGAGATCTTCATACATGTCACTTCCCATATTAACACTCATACATGCTTAACCAGGTTGTATTCTATGCATCTTAAGTTGTACGTTTCATGGAAGCCTAGCATCACCTATCTCAGTTATCATTTAAACGAGTAGGGCTTATCATACAGATTCATCATCTTTAAAATCACCACTTTTACTTATCATTCATAACAGTTTCCCATGTTTCATTCAACATCACTAAATAGATTATCATTCTCGCTTAACATGTTTATTATTAAGCTCACAAAAGAGGATAGCATTCTAACCTTAATCTTGAAACGTAGCCGTAAGTTTGAGAAAGTGTGAGTCAACGTCGATGTGCTCGGAGCGGGTATCGTCGCAGAACGATCGGAGGAAAAAGTGGAGTCGGAGACTTGGTCGGAGTGCACCGGTGTCGCCGGGGTTTTTAACGGAGATGAAACGTGAGTCGCCGGAAACCTCAGTCCGTTGCCGGGGCTTTTACTAGACTCTTCATCACCATATGTATTGTTCCTCCACCTCTGTTATCTCATATGCGAACCACCGTGACCACCATCAATTACCCGTCCATGATTCCAGCACCAACAACCATCATCAACCGATGCCCTCCCGTATCTTCGTTGGACCGGAAACACCACCGTCATAGCCGCCGCTGACGGCGACACTGCTGTTGCTGTTGACTGACCAACTTCGTTCTCATTCTCTCCCTTCAATTTTTCAGAGGTGAAGGATGGTACAAGAAGGGTATGGGTTTCAGGGGTGTGTTTGGCTTGCTGTGGAACATCGTTGGAGAGCTGGCCGAAATATATCTTCGATGGTCAGAGATTAAAGAGGAGGGGGACATGCGGCTGTGCTGCATTGTACGTAGGGTTTTGGTTTTTTTTTTATAAAAGAAAAGAGGGTGAGAGGGTATAAATTATTTATATAGACTAGGGTTTAAGTTTTAGGTGAGTTGGGTTGCTCTCGGGCAATTGGTAATATGGATTCGTAAAATATTGCGTCTCTCTAGTAAATGACAATAATAATAATAATAATAATAATAATACTAACTTCATTAATAATAGTAAATCAGAATTATAATAAAACACTCTTCTCTCGACAGTTTGAGTCAAGAGTACGGGTTGTCACATTCTCCCCATGTTACAGGAATTTCGTCCTCGAAATTTAAGCTTAGACATACGGATCATTTTTAGCTTAGACATACGGATCATGTAAATACACATAGCTTCAAACGGATCATGTAAGACACGTAGCACATAAAATCATGTATCACGTAAAGTCACGAAATTCGCATAACATGAAAAATTCACATAGTTTATAGTCATTTCACACTGTAGGGAGTTTCACATAAGTTATATCTATTTGCTCAAAAATACTGTGTCGTGAGTGCATGTGAACTTTTCGAGACACTTGGTTCATCTGAACTCAAACGAAATGCCTAAGTTGTCACACCCCCAAAATCCACCATGCGGAGTATCACCGCTTGGAGGCGTGACATGACCAGGATCGAGCCACCAATCATATTGAACAACGTAATTAAGTAAATAAGACCAAGCACAATACAATTGGTGACCAAAATCTAGTTAACCAAGTTCAGTTTAAACAGCGGAAACATTAAAGATATGGACCCAAAACATAAGTTCCATAGTTCATAAATTTAAAGGCCAAAACGTAGGTTTAATAAGTTCATAAGGATTTAAATATTAAGCACGGAACATAATAGTCCGTATCCCACAATGACCTCCTCCTCGAGCAAGCTCCATAAGCATCTAGCGACCTGTAAGGCATGTAACAACGAGTCAACAACAAAGTTGAGTGAGTTCACGGTTGGTTGATTAGTTTTAAGTTGTTTCTGAAAAACGTGGTTTGACTTTCGTTGGCTTATATGCCGTGGGGGTTACCCCATAGTTGAAAGTATGTTTAACCAGATCCTTTTTATTACCCAAATCATACCCATAATTAGTGGGGGCTTTCCCCATGTGAACCACTAGACCATGCATATCGACAACTGACGAACATTAAAGTGCCCTACATCAGTGTCTATCATCACTGACAGTTTGCCATAGTCCATTAGTACACGCCCGTCTGACTGGCACAGTGTGAGGTTTGTTAAACCTAATAGCGCTATTAACTAATGACCCGCTCGCCATTGGCCTCGGCGATTAAGTCGATATAATTAAGAGGGACTGAATGATAGAGTTTTGTCAAGTAAGTTTTAAGGTTGTTGTCCTACCCAAGGAGGACGAACGTACGTATTCTGCACAAGGAGAATTCGTAGGATTAATAATGGCATCCTACCTATGGAGGATGGCCGTACATATCTACCCAAGGGGGATATGTAGATTTAGTTTTAATTCTTTAACCCATTCCCAAACCACCGGGAATCCCATGCCTTGTAGAAAGTGTGAACTCACCTCGGTTTGCTCGGTTAGATTAATTACTCAAATAATCAAAGATCAAGCATGTCCTAATGAGGTACAGATAACAATCAGTTTCTCATGCATAACACGTATCCTACGTACGGTTTATTTGCTCATTACTTCTATCACATAACATGTACACACTTTAACAGTTCACGCCCATATAAACATTCCGCCTATAACTACTCAAGAACAAGCATACGATATTGCACATATTACTTTCATCGACATATAACATGTTAGATTCATCCTCAGATAACATACTCGACATTTAGACACGCAAATTACTACTTATGTCATTTCAACTTAAATATCCAAAACTGGGCTGTTTTTGGACCTTTTAATAAAATAGTTAACTTATTCCAAAAATTCCCAAATTTTTACAGAATATCTTAAACGATCCAAATATTATTGTGTAAAAATATCGGGATCCAATTCATTACCAATATTTTATAAAAATTCATTTTCCGGACTGAAATCAGATTTATCTTTGTCTGACTGCAGTCCACGGAATAATTTATTTAAAATTCATCGAGAGTCCGATTTATGAAATTCTAGTGAGAGAATTACAAATACATCGGTGGTCATCTACAGTATAAATTTCATGATCTAACTCTACACAAAATTCAAGTTATGACGGAAAACAGAACGCATATTTTTAGCAGTAAAAATGCAGCTTGAGCTGCTGTCCAAAAACAGGTCTTTAAAAATAGTAAACGAAGTCCAAAAATTATGATTCCAGTGCCATTAGAACCGTATTTTATAATAAATAAATCTAGACTTTAGAAAATACATTTTTCGTTTTATTAAGGTCCTGTTACAGCCAACTGCAGTTGGCTGTAATCACCAAACAGCCTTCTGTTTGCAGTTCTTAACATTCTAAAGTGCGCTCGATTGATTCCGTTAACATGTTTAGCGATAAACAACGATACTTACAGCAGATTATAAGTCCTTCATATCAGCACATAATCATCATACACCAAACAACATCATTCTAACATCATTTCTTCATGTATCATCTTGTTTAAGCTTATATTCAAGTTTTAAGTGTAAGATCTTATGGTGTTCATATGTTTTCTTCATAATACATCTATTAACCACTAAAACAAAATGTAAAATGCAAGGATCTAAGTTCTTACCACTAGCTCAAGGCTAGGGGAGTTCAAGTGTGGAAAAGTGGTGGATAAAAGAAGACGAGAGTGGTCCTTCAACTTCCGAACATACCAAGCTTTGTTGAACGCCTTGTAGCACCTAGATGTACACTTGAAATGCTTGAAAGGAAATCGAAAATGGTGGTGTATGTAGGGGTATGTTCGGCCGAGCTTGATGAGGGGAAGAAGAGAGAGAAGTTGAGTTGTTGAAGATGATGAAATGGTGAGTTCTTAAAGTCTCTAACTTATGTTGTCCAATGGATATAGTGTTCAAGAAGTACAAGACAAATCTTCCATAATCCAAGAGAAGATATTACATGGGAAATAGGGGGATCATCAAATCTTGATGGTGATTATGGTGGGGCCACTCTTGGGCCGGTTCTAACCAAAGGGGGGGGGGGTTATTTGTAAATTATTGGTAAGATGTAATAAGTGGGGGGTTAAAGGGGTAAGTCTAGTGTTTAGTGTGTTTCGTGCATTATGTAGGGTGTTTAAGTGTTCGTGAACCATAACTAGCTCAGAAAGGTAAAAACAATGCTTCTTGCAATATTTTAGTGTTCCGGGTAATGTCCGGTTGTTCGGTTTGATACTGTTCCGTTAAAGTGCTTAATTAATCTGTAAAGTGTCCTATATATATCTTTTTGTAACGTTTTTAATTTTCAACACTCAGGAAAGCATACCGGACTATTTAGTAACTTTTCTGTGTACTACTAGTATGTTAACAAACGCATGTAAGTATAACACAGTAATCAGAAAGCAATTAAGTGATTCCACACAGTCATCAAGCACTTTAATTATCATTAATAAATTGTACGGTTACATGAAGTTTTTGAGGGTTGTCACATTCTCCCCCTGTTAAGAAAATTTCGTCCCGAAATTTAGCACGTGGTTACTGAGGAAGCTAGTTATGTTGCATTGGTTTCCTGGTTTTCCTGGGGTGTCACATAAGTGAATATGTATAAGTTAACGGAGCTTGTGATCACTCTGTGAAGGCCGGGTGTCACATCATCCCCTAGTTGAATGAATTTTCGTCCCGAAAATTTAAATAACGTGATTCTAAAAATGGTGCTGGAAGTTTGTTCTCAAACGACTGGGAATACGTGCGCATCACCTGGTCTTTTCGTTCCTGAGTAGACCCCGGGTCACAACGTGAGTTCCAACGAACTCGATCTATATGTAGCTTACTATGCCTGAGGGTTATGGTCCCACCCGGTCCCTCAACGAAGTGACAAAGTTGAGTTTATTAGCTACCCATCGGAATTATACCAATACATCTAAAAGTATTTCTCCCTAATCCAGGGATAGTAATGATTCCCAACACTCGGGAATGTGTACCATTCTAGGAACGTGCGTGTAGTCCCAAGCTAGGGTGCCGTATGTATTTCCCAAACCGGGGAAATGGTGTAGTGTCCCAAACCGTGGACAGTTGTTTTTAGTAAAAAGTTGTTAACTCCCGTTAGGGTGTGGGCTGTATCAAAGGTTTTGTGATGACGATGCGAACGAGCATAGTATGCAAGCAATCACCAAGACATTCTTAATAATGTTTACACGTCCTGAGTGACCCATACTAGGGTACAGTTGTTTCTCATAAGGTTGAGTTCCATTAGTACTCTAAACGAAGTAGCTGTTGTTTCCAGCCGTTGTCAAACTTGGTGACACATGTTGCATCATGTCTTCAAAAGTTTGGACGGTATGTTTGGTTCGACCATTCGTTCATGGGTGTTCAGTAGTGCTCATGCATGATCGTGAGCCGAAGGATTTGTGCATCGCCTGCCACAAATCAGACGTAAAGTGCGGGTCTCGATCAGATATGATGGAAGTTGGCACTCCATGCCTAGTGATCACTTCCTTCAAGTAGATGTCTGCGAGTGTAGAAAACTTATCCGTTTCATTGATTGCCAGAAAGTGTGCAGATTTAGTCAGTCGATCCACTATTACCCCAAATGGTATCGTTTCCTCGTTGAGATCTAGGTAAGCCAGTAACAAAGTCCATGGAAATTTGCTCCCATTTCCGTGTCGAGATTTCTGGTTGCTGAGGTAAGCCTGATGGCTTCTGGTATTCGACCTTGACCCTAGAACAGGTCAAACATTTACTACCATAGGTTGCTATGTTAGCTTTCATGTGGGGCCACCAGTACAGAGTCTTGAGATCTTGGTACATCTTGTCAGAATCAAAATGCACTAAGTAACGTGACTTGTGTGCTTCGTCCATCACAAGCTCTTGTAGGTTCCCATAGGATGGAACCCATTTACGCTCCAAGGAGTGGTGAGTACCGTCTTCCTTGGGTTCAAGTTGCTTTTCTATGCCCTGCAAAGGCTCAGCTAAAAAGGTTCCCTTCTTCCAATGCTTCAACCTGAGCATCACAAATTTGGGCAGGAAGACTGGAGTGAATATTAAGCTGTAACGCACGTACACGCTTAGGTTTGGTTTATTATGGCTGAGGGCGTCGGCCACAACATTGGCCTTGCCTGGATGATACTTGATTGCGCATTCGTAGTCGTTAAGGAGTCCGACCCATCGACGTGGTCGCATGTTCAACTCCTTCTGATCGGAGATATGCTGGAGACGCTTGTGATCGGTGTACATGATGCTCTTGGTACCGTACAAGTAATGTCTCCATATCTTGAGTGCAGTCACTACTGCTCCCAACTTCAAATTGTGGGTAGTGTAGTTCTTTTCGTGAACCTTGAGTTGGCATGATGCGTATGCGATGACCTTCTCACGTTGCTTCAGCACAAAACTAAGTCCTTTGATAGATGCGTCACAATAAACCACGAAATCATCTGTGCCCTCTGGTAATGAAAGAATGGGAGCGCTACAGAGCTTCACCTTTAACTGTTGAATCGTGGATCCCTAAGCAATCCTTTAGGCTAGAGTTGTGAGGGTTTGAGCATACAATCAAGAAAATAGGCTTCGTTATGTCAAAAGTCGTACCTTGGGGACTTAACGTGGGGTTGTTTGTGTCGTAGGAGCTCCATGGTAAGGTGTGGGTGTCGCTCGGATCCCTACTAGTTTTTCAAGTAGATTAGGATGTCGTCAGAGAAATCAAGGGACATATTCGTCAGGTTAAACTAAATTCGAATGTCGTGTCAGAGGAGTTATATCGGTCGTATCCAGATCAAAGGACAGTACTTGTGGTATCATCATATTTATGGCCCAATGCTCAGCGAGTAACGTTCGTGGAGTGTAACCTGTCCAAGCGAGTGTCCGCGGTCGTAGGGTTCAGAAGTATATCGCGTATGGATGTGGAAACATGAGAAAGGGTAGTCGCAATCGATGAGTAAGCGTTTAAGAACCCATAACAGGGTTTACCTGATGTCGATGGTATAGTTGGTCGTGCGCATGATGTATATGGTTAAGATAAAGTATGTCGTTGATCAAAAGAGATGTCACGAAGTTAAATCAATCGGAAAAAGGATTTGCCATAGCAGCATGATTGTCGTACAAGTTTGTAGTGTTAAGATTCACTGAGACTTCCATCGAAAGTCGTTGGACTTGCCCACATGCGAAGGAGGAATAGTTCACCTGGATCCATGAACTTAGGTGTGTTTGTGATTCATCGAGTCAGTAAGCAACCAAATTCGGGGTAGTTCCTTAGGCCGTGCGAATAAATCCAAAATACATCTGTGTAGTCAAGAGGTTTCGAGGAAAGAACGCAAAAACATTTTCAAGAGGGTATGATCGTATCAACAATACATCCCCACCCTCAAAGTTTCGGGGAGTGATCACCAATGATCGAGAGTCAAGCCTTCCAAATTCTCAAAGCTAGAGGGTGTTCATTTCAGTGTCTCAGCATGGAGAAGCGAGAACGTAGTGTCACTGTGGTAAGAGTGTGATGGTTTGGCCTAAGCCAATGGTAGTAATTAGACATATCATTAATCAACAATAATGTGTCGGTATAAAAGCTGGTGCAAAGGTTCCGCGTATTTAAGAAGGCTATCATGGAATTAAAATACGACTCTTGTAGTGTAAGGGGGTAAGGTAAACGTATAGGTTATCGTGTTCGTTATATCGGTTGCGGATCGAAGAAACAGGAGATTGGTGAGGTTCATACGAAGAATTTAGTGAAAACAGGAGTCCAACAATAACCGAAGAATTCAACCAACTAATATGTTGTCTAGAAGCAATTCCAGTAGTCGTGTATGGCGGCATGGCACGAAAGGGAAGTTCGTTGCGTCACGGTCACGGAAGTATATCACTTGTCCAAAACAAAGTTTGGTTGGTAGGGTTTCGAGTTGCAAAACGACGAACGCGTGTAACTATGACAGCTTTGTTTCTGTTAATGATGACCGGTGGAGATGATAAGGTTCGTCAACAGAGATGCGTGGATATAGTTCTCCTAATCCCGAGTTTGTTTGAGCCAGGTCTGGTCTACATGAATGTCGACATGCAAACCGAATGTATGAAGGGTCAGATCTGAATTCTAGCTGTAACAGCGACGTCATTTCGAGACAATCGTATAAATAGATGGAACGCATAAAACAGTTGTCGTAGTGGGGTGAGGAGAAAACAGGAAACGAATTTGATCATCACACGTCAAGTTTCAAGTAATCAGTTGGGTGTCAAAAGAACGTATTAGGGCTAATAGACAACATGCTACTATCCTAATTAAGCATACCATAACATCACACTGTGCATAAGTAATCTAGCTAGTAGGTAACATAAACATAGACCATACCATCTAAAGTGTTGAGCCTTGCACGTGGAGCGAAGTGTCGTTGTAGATCGTTGAGCACTGTACAGGTTATAGTCTGGTTTTTTCAAAAAGCTTTTCCCTTTTTAAACCGAGTTCACTATAACCAATGGCTCTGATACCAATCTGTCACACCCCCAAAATCCACAAGCGGAGTATCACCGCATGGAGGCGTGACTGACCAGGATCAAGCCACCAATCATATTGAACAATGTATTTAAAATAAATAAAATCCAACCACATAATATAATTGGTGTTCAAAAACAAGTTAACCAAGTTCAAGTTAAACAGCGGAAGCAATAAAGGTAAAACCAAAACATAAGTCATAAGTTCATAAAGTTTAACATGGCACCCAACGGTCCATGTCCTACAACGACTCCTCCTGCTCGTGCAAGCTCCATAAATACCTAACGACCTGCAAGGCATGTAACAACGAGTCAACAACAAAGTTGAGCGAGTTCACAGTTGGTTGTTTAGTGTTAAGAGTTTGTTTTGAAAACCATAAGTTGTTTCGTAAACCACGAGTTAACCAGTATCTTTGTTTTCCCAAACCATATCCATAATCAGTGGGGGCTTCCCCATGTGAACCACTAGACCCGTTTACCATATCGACCACTGACTAAAGAAAGTTGGTGCCCTGACGTCAATGTCTATCATCATTGACTAGTGCCCAGATCCATTAGTTCACGCCCGTCCTCTGCGGCACGGTGTGAGGCTTGTCAAACCTAAATAGCGCTATCTAACTAATGACCCGCTCGCCATTGGCCCGGCGATTAAGTCGATATAAAAAGGAGGGACTTTATGATAGAGAGTTTTGGTCTAGTATCCGTGTTGTCACCCTTCAGTAAAAAGGGTGTGTACGTAATCTCCAAACCAGGAGATTACGCAGATTCCGATTAAATACTTATCACATGTTGTCACCCTTCAATAAAGAGGGTGTGTACGTGTTCCAATCAGGAGATCATGCAGTTTCAGTTTCAATCCTTTACCCATTCCCAACCCTTGGGAATCCCATGCCTTGTGGAAAGTGTGAACTCACCTTTGGTTTGCTCAGCAGACAATTTACTTATGCTACGTTGGTCAACCATACCCTATTATGGTTACCAATATTTGTTAGGTTTTTGGCTATGCAAATAGTTCACGTATTTGTACACATAATTAACAAATAGCACGTAGTCATCATGTATTACATATCAAAGCATACGGATTCGTTTTGAAGTCCGATAACTAAACAACAACATGAACTGTCCAAGTGCATTAATAGTACGTGGTTCAACTATAAAGTTAGTCCATTCGAAGTGTGCAGCCCAATACGTTTAACGGCCCAATAAAAGTGCGCGACATAGGGTCGAGTGTGCGGTCATGGGTGTGCGGTCACCAGAATGGTGTGCGGTCCTATTTCAAGTGTGCGACACTCTTTAATTGTGAGGTCATGCTATTATGGTTGTGCTCTGTTTTTAAGTGTGGTACAAGACTGTGCAACTAAACAAATGACCCAAACCGTATTCCTTTTTTTTTAAATATCCTTCTCCATTAACATCATACGATTCCTAGTTTATGTATGAAACAGATTAAATATCATCTAAGCATCATCCCAACAATCCACTAGTTTCAAATCAATTTACTGCACAATTCCTAAAATAAACTTTAATCCTATTTATGCCAAAACGAAAACAATTGACAAGTATGTGTTGGGTTTTGAAACCCTCACAATACCAGATTAAACAAATACAAAACACTGCAGATTTGAACAAACAATTGTTCTGACTCTTTCTTGGATTAAAAAACGCTGATTACAATCAAGATCTTGCAGGAAATAAATACTACCCTAGACCTGTTATCCACTACTTGAACGTGATTAGAAACTGACGCAAACTAGCCCTACAATTATGAAATCACGACCCACAACTAAGGCCCACTACTTTGACTCAATTAAACATAAAATAAACATGCTAAAATAAACTAGATGCTGGCCCGTTATGCCTGATCCGTTAACTTTCTGACCCATATCTGCTGACCCAGTTTTGACCCATCAAGATTATCCAACACTCACCCCCATAATCTTGATGTCGATTCTTTCTACTTGCTTCGTTCTTTCTTGCTTCTTGCTTCTAATCAACATGCTTTCGTTGATTGATTTCTTGTAGCCTTGCTTTCGAAACTTGCATTCTGAATCTTGCTGATCTTGCGTCTTACTTGCTGGCCTTGCTAATCTTGCTACGTTCTTGCTTGATTCGAACCCACTCTTGCTTTCTTACTTCGAATCTTCTTGCTTGCTGACTTGATTTAATGAACAGGCTACTTGCTACCTATTTTTTCTTGCTTTCGAACCTTCATTCTTGCTCGGTTCAACTTCATGATCTTGCTATTCTTGTTTTAATCGGTTCACACAGATCCGACTAGATCTTGCTCTTGCTTCTGATTGGAATCAGATACTTGCTCTTCTTTTACCGATGTGCCCGACATTCTTAATCAACAACCACCCCAGACGATTGTCTATCACCTGCTATGGATCACTGCTACAAATTCCTA
Source organism: Helianthus tuberosus (assembly GCA_030545235.1). Classification (NCBI taxonomy): domain Eukaryota; kingdom Viridiplantae; phylum Streptophyta; class Magnoliopsida; order Asterales; family Asteraceae; genus Helianthus; species Helianthus tuberosus. The sequence goes on from JARYGA010059779.1 coordinate 2,240,897, forward strand.
TTTTTCACCTACACCGTACTCGGCCCTTGACTTCTTTCTGGTACTTCTTTCTGCCAATTCCTATTTTTCAACCTCCGCTACTTCTTTTTTCTGATCACTGAATGTGATCAACCTTGCTTGCGGCTTTCTTTCTCCTCTCAGCGCTACTCATTGCCACAAAACCACTCCTCTTATGCCAACCTTTTTGTATCACCGGTGAGCTCTTCGGTCTTTCTTTCAAGCCGTACCACCGGTCTCTTTCTTCGATTGTCTGAAATCGAGATTTCTTTCTTTCTTTCTTCCTAGATGCCATCTTCATCCTTTCTTTCTTTTTTCTTGTCACATGTACGGTCATTTTCCGGTGACTTGGTCTTCTTTCTTAGGGTTAATCAAAGCCCTAACTTTCTTCATTAATTCTTCTTTCTTGCCGGTTTCATTCGACAACTTCTTTCTCTGCTTTCTACTCCTGCCCTACAGCCAAATGGTTGCACCCTGTTTCTTGCCACCGACTCTCAAACCGGCCCTTCGTTGCTAGACCTCGCTCTGATACCAACTGTTGGGTTTTGAAACCCTCACAATACCAGATTAAACAAATACAAAACACTGCAGATTTGAACAAACAATTGTTCTGACTCTTTCTTGGATTAAAAAACGCTGATTACAATCAAGATCTTGCAGGAAATAAATACTACCCTAGACCTGTTATCCACAACTTGAACGTGATTAGAAACTGACGCAAACTCGCCCTACAATTATGAAATCACGACCCACAACTAAGGCCCACTACTTTGACTCAATTAAACATAAAATAAACATGCTAAAATAAACTAGATGCTGGCCCGTTATGCCTGATCCGTTAACTTTCTGACCCATATCTGCTGACCCAGTTTTGACCCATCAGGATTATCCAACAGTATGCACATAACGACACTACTGTTTCAATAAATCAGCATCATTCGGTTCATGATAATATACACGTAGTCACTTCATGGCATAACATCATCAACCAAATTAACATATAATTCGGTTATCATCATTTTTATTATTTTAAACAGTTAATAGAGATCAATATAATTCATTATCACCCTTTTCATTATTCAAACAATCATTTAAGTTATCTAGCAGAGATCTTCATACATGTCACTTCCCATATTAACACTCATACATGCTTAACCAGGTTGTATTCTATGCATCTTAAGTTGTACGTTTCATGGAAGCCTAGCATCACCTATCTCAGTTATCATTTAAACGAGTAGGGCTTATCATACAGATTCATCATCTTTAAAATCACCACTTTTACTTATCATTCATAACAGTTTCCTATGTTTCATTCAACATCACTAAATAGATTATCATTCTCGCTTAACATGTTTATTATTAAGCTCACAAAAGAGGATAGCATTCTAACCTTAATCTTGAAACGTAGCCGTAAGTTTGAGAAAGTGTGAGTCAACGTCGATGTGCTCGAAGCGGGTATCGTCGCAGAACGATCGGAGGAAAAAGTGGAGTTGGAGACTTGGTCGGAGTGCACCGGTGTCGCCGGGGTTTTTAACGGAGATGAAACGTGAGTCGCCGGAAACCTCAGTCCATTGCCGGGGATTTTACTAGACTCTTCATAACCATCTGTATTGTTCCTCCACCTCTGTTATCTCATATGCGAACCACCGTGACCACCATCAATTACCCGTCCATGATTCCAGCACCAACAACCATCATCAACCGATGCCCTCCCGTATCTTCGTTGGACCGGAAACACCACCGTCATCGCCGCCGCTGATGGCAACACTGCTGTTGCCGTTGACTGACCAACTTCGTTCTCATTCTCTCCCTTCAATTTTTCGGAGGTGAAGGATGGTACAAGAAGGGTATGGGTTTCAGGGGTGTGTTTGGCTTGCTGTGGAACATCGCTGGAGAGCTGGCCGAAATATATCTTCGATGGTCAGAGATTAAAGAGGAGGGGAACATGCGGCTGTGCTGCATTGTACGTAGGGTTTTGGTTTTTTTTTATAAAAGAAAAGAGGGTGAGAGGGTATAAATTATTTATATAGACTAGGGTTTAAGTTTTAGGTGAGTTGGGTTGGGCTCGGGCCATTGGTAATATGGATTCGTAAAATATTGCGTCTCTCTAGTAAATGACAATAATAATACTAACTTCATTAATAATAGTAAATCAGAATTATAATAAAATACTCTTCTCTCGACAGTTTGGGTCGAGAGTACGGGTTGTCACATACCCCTCAATCCTTTAGGGTAAGTAACCCTTAATGTCCATTTCAGTGAAGGCAAGATGGAAAGAATTCAACCTCTCACTTTTGTGGTTATCAATATACCTTCCAACTATGATGTCATCATAGGAAGGCCGGGGCAGTGTGCATTCTATATGGTTGTTTCTGTTGGTCATGGCACAGTCAAGTTCCCTACCGAGAGAGGGATTACAACCCTTCAACCTACTCAAGAAGCTTACATGGTTGAAGGGGAAAGTTCAAAAAATGAAGACGACAAGCAAGGGCTGATCATAAACCCCAAGTATCCTGAACAAAGGATAAGGGTTAATCAAAGCCTTTCTCAAGAAACCCTCTCGTACCTTGAAAAGCTGCTAGTACACTATAGTGATGTCTTTGCTTGGTGCCCGGAAGACATGACGGGTATCCCTCGAAGCATTGCTAAACATGAACTGAAGATACCACCCGATGTCAAACCTGTTGCCCAAAAGAAACGAAGTCTGGCACCCGAGAGAAGCTTGGCAGCATGCCAAGAAGTTGAAAAGCTTGTCTCAACCGGAATTCTCTGGGAAGTCAAGTATCAATATTGGGTTGCAAACCCGGTCATGCTTCGGAAGCCCGATAATTCTTGGAGAATGTGCATCGACTGCAAGGACTTGAACAAGGCTTGTCCCAAAGATTGTTATCTGTTGCCAGAAATCGACCTTAAGGTTGACTCCCTCACTGGTTACCCTTTTAAATGTTTTCTTGATGCCTACAAGGGTTACCATCAAATCCTTATGAAAGAAGAGGATGAAGAAAAGACCGCTTTTCACACGGACAAAGGTATCTTTTGCTATCAAAAGATGCCCTTTGGCCTCAAGAATGCGGGTGCAACCTACCAACGCCTAGTTGACAAAACCTTTGCCAGCCAAATTGGCAAAAACATGGAAGCATATGTCGATGATTTGGTAATCAAAAGCAAAACAGAATACCAAATGCTTGACGAAATACAAGAAACTTTCCAAAACCTAAGGAAGGTTAACATGAAACTCAACCCCGAAAAATGTTCATTTGGGTTTGAAGAAGGAAAGTTCCTGGGGCACATTGTGGGAAAACAAAGTATAAAGGCCAATCCAAACAAAGTCAAAGCTATTCTTGAAACTAGGCCTCCACAAAGCAAAAAGGAAGTGGAAAGTCTGAATGGAAAGCTTGCGGCTCTGAAGCGTTTTACCTCAAAACTGGCTGAAAATTTTTTACCTTTCTTTAAAACGCTTAAAGGGTGCTCTGATAAAAAAGATTTCAAGTGGACTGAAGAAGCAGAACAAGCTTTCAACCAAATGAAGCTGCACCTGGCTTCATTTCCTGATATTGCGGCCCCGGAAACAGGAGAGCTGATCTATGTCTACCTCTCGGTTGCTGAAGAAGCAATAAGTGTGGTCCTAACCATTGAACGAGACAAAGTTCAGGTACCCGTCTACTTTTTCAGCAAAACTTTAAAATTGGCAGAAATCAAGTATCCTCCTCTGGAGAAGCTTGCCTTAGCCCTAGTCCAAACAGCTAGAAGGCTTCGAAGGTATTTCCAAGCACACCCTATACAAGTGGTCACCGACCAACCCATAAAGAGTGTGCTTGAAAAGCCAGAGAATTCGGGAAGGCTGGCCAAATGGGCTGTGGAATTGGGTGAGCACAAAATCACCTATGGCTGAACCTTCTGACCCTGAAGCCTGGAATCTCTTCACCGACGGAGCTTCAAGCGTTGAAGGGTCAGGAGCTGGATTCATTTTAATCAACCCTGAAGGTTTAGAATTCACATATGCTCTTTAATATGAATTCTAGACCACAAACAATGAAGCTAAATACAAAGCATTGATAGCTGGGTTTAAGATAGCCAAGGAGATGAAGGTTCAAAAGCTTCAAGTTTTCACAGACTCGTTGCTTGTGTCAAGTCAAGTCAATGACTGCTACGTTGCAAAAGAGCCCAACATGAGAAAATACAAAGAAAAAAGCCAAGGAATTGAGAAACACCTTCCAGACATGTACCATAAACCAAGTCCCGATATCTCAAAACAAGAGGGCAGATGCCTTGAGTAAGCTTGCCTCATTCACCTTTGCCCACCTTACAAAAAAGGTATTGGTGGAGGTATTGAAAGCTCCCTCGGTTCACGAATTGGAGGTTCAATATGTAATCACCGAAAAAGGTCCCAATTGGATGACTCATATTAAGAAATTCCTCAAAATGGTTACCCGGTGACCAAATAGAGGCTGAAAGGGTTAAAATCAAATCAAGGCAGTACGTGTTGCAAGATGAGATCCTCTACAAAAAGGGCTACCTTGCACCATTATTGAGATGTGTTGGCCTGGAACAAAGCCAGTACCTGGTCAAAGAGGTTCATGAGGGGATATGTGGAGCTCATTTTGGAGCAAGAACGGTGGTTGCTAAACTAATGAACCTCGGGTATTTTTGGCCTTCAATGCACCGAGATACCACCGAACAACTAAGAAGATGTGAAGCTTGTCAAATACATGCACCGGTACCCAAGAGCCCCAAGCACGATCTTGTCCCAATATCTTCAGCTTGGCCATTTCACAAATGGGGAATGGATATCGTTGGTCCGTTCCCACCGGCCAAGGGTGGAGTAAAGTTTTTATTGGTGGCTATAGATTACTTTACCAAGTGGCCTGAAGTCAAACCACTTGCAAAAATCACAGGCAAACAAGTCATTGACTTTGTTTGGGAAAACATCATCTGTCGCTATGGGTTGCCGGGAGTCTTGGTCACAAACAATGGGAAACAATTCGCTGAGAAGCCTTTTAGCACTTGGTGCAAAGAGTTCAGAATAACTCAGGTATTCAGCTCAGTTGCATACCCACAATCAAATGGCCAAGTGGAAAGAACGAATCGGAGCATTGTCGAAGGTATCAAGATGAGATTGGGAAGGCATGAAGGCAATTGGCTTGAAGAATTTCCAAATGTTCTATGGGCGATACGAACAACCAAAAAAACAAGCCATAAAAGAACACCTTAGAGCTTGGTGTTCGGGTCGGAAGCCGTGATTCCAGCTGAAATAGGAGTTGTAACTCAAAGAACACTCAACATGGATCCTGAAGCAAACAACAAAGAGACCATGTTGAACTTGCAACTCCTAGAGGAAACACGAGACCAAGCTGCAATTCAAGAATCCAAGTACAAACAAAAGATGGAAGCTTATTACAACACAAGAGTCAAGCATGAACGCTTCAATCCAGGAGACCTTGTACTCAGAAACAATTAGGCTAATAAAAAAGAGAACCAAGGAAAACTTGGCCCAAAGTGGGAAGGGCCATATACAATCCTTGAAGCACACAAGGGTGGATCCTATAAACTGGCCGACGCGGAGGGTAAAAAGCTTCCCAGACATTGGAATGGCAAAACCCTTAAAAGGTTCCATGTCTGATCAAGAAAGTTTAGTTTGTATTTCAAAAGTTGTATTTCAAGAGTTGTCCAACGATCACTTTTTGTAAAACAATATCTCTTGAATGAATGATGATGTTTTATCAAAATTGTCTTTCTATCCTAAAATCAGGTTGAGAACCTAGCAAAAGCCTCCATGGCAAGGGCCATGAAAGGGGATGAGCTCCCAGGCCATATCGCTCAATAGGTTCAAGGGTTGAATGAACCTATATAAGGGGTGAGTTCCTAAATCAATACAACTCCATGAGACTTATGGAAATATCAAAAATACAGTCGTCTCATAGACGGGTCTGAACAGCCTACACCAAATATTCCTTAAGCCCTGTAAAAGTTCTAGAAAATAAATCATTACTAACAGGCTTACGAACCAAAACCAAACCAAGAGAAGTAATAGATAGGATAGGTGCTATGTCTTCTTGTTAAAAATACCAAGGCTAAGTGACTACATCACTGAACCCTTTATGGTATAAAAAAACATAAAGACAACACAAAAACAACAAAGACAATGCCATAAGCATAAAGAATAATTGAAGGGGCAACACAACAACACAGAACTAAGATTGCATACAACCCAATATTATAAATACAAACCAAGGCATAAAAACAAAGTAGCAACAGGAAGCCTCGAAGGCTTCAAGCTACAAACATCCCACGAAACTATCCTACAAAATATGCAACTACATCCAAAAAATCACAACACAAGGCAAGTAGTAGAAAGATAGTAACATAAGATAACAAGCCTTAAAGGCTTCCAAATGTTCAAACAAGTTAAAGCAAACCTTAACGGTTTGTACACATAGATATTGTTCAAAGAGCCACTAAGGCCAACCACAAAACAGAAACCTTAAGGGTTTCTGCAAAACCTAAAGTGTTTGACGAAATTACACAACATTGTCCAACAAGATGCTAAGAAAGCTATGAATAAGCCTTAAAAGTTTTCACTTTGCATCACTTACCACAGACTTTGATGCACCAGCTTCATCACCCTTCGCTTTCTTAGCTTTTTTCTTCTTTTTCTTACCTTCCTCAACTGCCATCCCCGAAGCTTCAAGGCTTGGGTCCTTCGAGCCTTCATCAGTATAAGAAAGGGTCTCCTCACTGTCCCCCGAGCAAGAACATTTCTTTGACAAAGATTTAAGCACCTCCTTGCAGGCAGCCTCATCAAGCCCACATGGTTTCAAATCCTGCAAAACAGATATAGGCTTGCCAAAGCACTTTGAGACCTCACCAACATAAGGGTAAGTCAAGCGTTCCATCTCTCGGACTGAATCCTGAAAAACCTTGAGGGCTTCAGGAAGGTAAAGGGAGGACTTTTCTTGAGGATCACCGGACTGGCAAGCTTTGTAACCAGCAACATAGCCCTGATGCCTCCCATGATCCAAAAGCTTACTATACACACCACCCAAAACACTATTAAATTCAGCCGAATGTAGGAGATAAGTGACAACCTGTTGAAACCCGTGTTCAATCAACCATTTGTTGTCATCGGTAAGTTGAACCCTTGAAGCCTCCAAGGCTTCCACCTGCTTTTTCAGCTCACCAACCTCCACCTCATGCTTTTGGGTTAGCTCCTCAACCCTCTTAGCCAAAGTTTCCTCCTTCTTCACCAAACCTTCATTCTCTTTCTTCAAAGTGCTCATAGTAGCCTTCATCTTGTCTTTCTTCTTCGAAAATTCCTCATACTCATGCATCCTCTTACGGAAACGGTTAACTCCTTGAGGAAGCATGGCAGCAAGATTGCAGGTACTCAATATCAAACGAGACAGCATCATATCATCATCCATCTCGGCAATAGTACCATGAACCAAGGGAGGAGCGATGTGGCTCAACACATCCTCACAAACAGCAGCATCTTTGAAACTATCACCCAATTTCACGCCCCAATCAGGTACATAAACTTGATGAACGTCAAGACCTTCAGAACCTCTAACGCTTTTACCAGATGAACCTGCCACATCAACCCCTTTCCCAACAGACTTCTTCCCAGCAACAACCAACTCCTTCTCCTTGTCAACACCTTCATCCGGACCGTGATCCACAGAAACACCAATGTCATCACTCAAGTCCACATGTTCCGGAGTAGATGGTGGACCAGAAATGTTCAAACGTCGATTCGAACGACGAACAATCTTAGGAACAACAGTGTAACATCCGTTAAAAATGGACCTCTAAAACCCAACCCGTTTTCATATCCGATTTTAAATTTTCAAATTAGTACTACAAATATCTTTCTTCTAACTATTTTGGTGGAATATTTGTAAACTTTATTTATTTATTTTAAAGATGTAACCAAATAAATCTTAATTTACTCCTTGCTTGGGATTGAAACTAATACCTCTTACTAAGAGGCAAGAGCCTCTACTAAATGAGCTAGCCCCATATTTGCATATATCCATTTAACCATTTATAGTTATTTTGATTATATATGTTAATAATACATAATATAAAGAATACACAAGTTCTAATACTAATTTGGTTAAAGAACTCATGCATACAACGTTATAGTATATTATATATATGTTTCATTTAGTCTATGTTTCATTTAGTCGATTATTGGAAATAAGGAAAAAAAAGATGGTCAAAAATTTGCATTTAAAAGCCTCGGACTTGTCTGCTCAAAAAAGAAAACGGATGAGAATAAAAACCTTTCAGTTAAGATGATTTATGCCATCATTTAAATAAAATGAAATCGTAACCGACATTACCTTAATCACATGCAAACCTTTTCGAACCCCATATCGGATCCGTTACCGTTTCCGCATTTCCGTTTTGCAAAACTGATCAAGAAATTTAATCCATAGACCATAATCATGGCTCCATACATTCACGAAACCATCTATATATACCGTCATATATTTTGTTTCGACACACACACCACCACGACACATTCCGACACCCGCACAACACCGTAACACCGTTCGCAACCTGTTTTGGACACCTCTATTCACGTCCGCAAGCCATCGGAGTTTACCGGAGACTCGCCGGAGATCAAAGTGTTCGCCGGAGTAATCGAGGCGCCTTCGGAATAACCAAGTTCTTCGGAGTTTTGACGGGACTCGGCTCGACTCGTTACGTATTCGGTATATTTTTTCCTTGTCCATTTCGTTCTATATAAACATCACTTGCAGTTCGAAGTTAATCGTAGCGGCATAGCCACACTTCCATTGGGTTCATGTTCCGTTATGATCATGTTCTGTTAATAAGAAATGAAACTGTATTTAGAAGTAATGCAAAACAAAAACTAAGTTCTGTTCGTTATTTTTATATATAACCATAATGTCTTTTTACCAATAAAATATATATGTTAGTAAATATTAATTTTACATGTTTATTATTTGTCTTTTTTCCAATTAAGAAATAGTCTGAGCTTCGTTTTGTTAGTGTCTTCACAACAAGGGGAAGTTGTAAATGTATAAATCATTTTAATCCTTTTACATTAACAGTTGATATTTTTCTTTTTATATATATATATATATATATATATATATATATATATATATATATATATATATATATATATATATATATATATATATATATTCTTTTTTCTATCTAAATTAAAATCCATACAAATTATTTTAATACTTTCATAACATTGAATGTTAATAATTAGATAAATTATAAATACCAAATTAATTAAATTGTAAAACCTTAAATATTAGGAATATTATTTAACGAGATCGTATGTGGTATTCCAATATCTAGGATAACCATCCCGTTCGTTATTTGGATTGTTCCAATCTTACTCGTGCGTACTTTCAAGGCATCCTCTAACGCAACCAATGTGAGTATACATGATCCCATTTTCCTTTTAAACACTTTTGGGTGCAACTTGAATTCATATTCAAATTCACAAACACGTTAAACTTTATTTAGTCACACTCTATCCAAATTACACATGAAATGTTTGATTCTTGTTATACATGTGATGCTAATGTAAACACTTCATGACTATATGCTCATTAACTTCGTACAAGCCTACCTTAACAATTATAGCGCTATAGGTTGTAACGCCCCGCCCGCTATTCTTTTGGGTATTGTTAAGTTAAACATGTTAACCATCCCGCTAGACTCTTAGGATAGGCACTTTAATTGCGTTGGAAACTTTGGTTTGAGCATGTAGAGTAACATCGTTTCGGCATAACTGTTAACTTGCATCATCTTATTCATGTTGGATATGAGCACATTTAAACATTTTATTCTACTATGCTATGTATCAAACTTGTATACTCGCCAGCATATTTTGTTGATCATTATTTTAATACATGTTGCAGGTTGATAGACAAGATGTTGAGAAACAAGATTAGGGTGGACTAGAAACTCACCTATAAAATAAATTATGTTTGAACAATTGTTTCATGCTCGAGTTATTTGAACGATGTATGACATTTTAGCATTTTGTGAAATTTGATTTAAATTATATTGTCACAATAGTGTTATGATACTTTGAGCAATTTGTTCGTCTCATCCCGATGATTCCGCCATTGGTTGGGGTGTGACAAACAGCCTTCTTAAAACCCTTCACATCAGGCACACTGATGTAACCCGAACCCTCGAACCTCTGTTAAGACCCCTTAACCACAGCATTTTCACCAGGTGTAGCCTGGACATCCCCAAATGCAACATCTGATGTATCATCACTCTTAATAAATTCCAAAGCAGACATGACTGCAAAAAATTAACAAACACATCTAAGGAATCATAAAAGGCAAACAAATGTGCAAAAACATACCCTGTCCATCCCTCATAAGAACCAGGTCTCGATTAGGTTTATCCCACAATTTACTAATACCTAGTAACACCAACAGTTGCTCGGGAAAAGGACGAACCCTCGAGCGACATTCCCTAACAATTTCAAGGAAACGGGTGTTTATCTCAGAAGCAGAAGGTTCAGGTTCGTTAAGAATGGCATCGGGTTGCCTCTAAACCATTTTGAACGGAATAATCTCATCCGAGACCCAGAAAAACCGATCCTTCCAGGCACCAAGTGTGGTGACCATAGATGAAACTAAGCAAATATCGGATTTAGACGTCTCAAACGTAAACCAATCACCGTTCTTCGCCAACCGAAAGAAACGGCAAAACGACAACAAAGTAGGATCATAACCACACGCTCGACACAAAACCGCAAAATGTAAAACCCTAGCCAAACTCTGTGGGTGTATTTGACCAAAAGATACATGATAATACTCTAACACATTCAAAACGAAGAGAGAAAAACGGATGACGAAGATTAGAAAATTCAAAGTGTCGACAGTAAAGAGCAATCGAACCGGTCGGACACCGATCGATCGAAACATCCATCCCCGGAGCAACTGGTTTAAACTTCATCCCAATCCCCCATTACATACAAAACGTTTCAACCTACTCTTGGGTTAAACGAGAATAACTTACGGCTAAATCCTTACGAGCACCCATAAGTTATGATTGAAAGAAAGAAAAAACGGAAATAAAGAACTAACCTGGACAAGGAAAGGGAAGATATGGAAGGAAACTTGAGAGAAAATGAAGAAAGTTTGTGATTATCTTGGTAAAAAATGAAAAAATAAGGCTAATAGGAGTCATGATTACACGGCAGTTAATTAAACTGCCCTCTGCAAAAACCGCCGTCAGTCACATCAACCGTCTTGTCAAAATTCAAATTTCAAAAAACTCAACTGTAATGAACCCTTCAAGCCTTCAAGCCTTTAAGCGATACAAATAAATGTGTAAAAGTCAAAAGTATTTGAGCTCATTTCCCAAAAACCTCTGACTTGGGGGGCTGATGACGGGGGTAGCTCAAGACCAAATAAAATGACTTAGGCACACAAACGCTTGGAAGGTTAAAGGATTAAAGGGTTCAAAACCCGCGAACTCAGGTGAACAGTAAAAAGGATGCAAACAGTATACCATCACTTCACTGATTGCTTGATCAGCTCCCTCACAGCCGTAAAAGAGAACCTGTGCACAGAGAACAACCTTTTATTCGCATGTCTAAACCGTTCAACCCCCAAATGGGTAAGTCTCCCACTGCAAGCATGGTTCACTAGTCCAAGGTTTCCTCTTTGAGTGATGCCTTCCTCTATAAAATGACACTTCATTTAGTGCTGAAAAACATTCCGATCAGTCTTGATTCCCTTGGGATCTCTGGTCTTCCTTCTTGAGCACTTGTTTCATACAAGTCTCCTATCTTCACATTCAACACACACATTTCTACTGATCTTGCATCCGAAGCTGAATACCCTTTAGTCGAGGATCTTGAACAAACAACAAAATATAACTAGTGAACCTCTCTCCACGTCTTGCAAACGTGGGGGGACCCCACGACCTGCGTTAGGCAAACCGGAACCCTCCAAGCCTTTTGCCTAACCAACCTAGCTACTATCATCGGTCTAGTATTTGTTGTATCAACAGAAAGTGAAGAGGGATGGGGTGATACTGTGGGTATTCAGTGTTGGTGGTGGTGTTTGTTTGAGGAGAGAGAGAAATAGACTAGTAGAGAGAGTGTGTGATTTATGTTTTTATTTATTTTTAGAGTAAATTGTGGTTTTCGTCATGGGGTTTAGTGTTTATTGACATATTTTACAAAATCCAAATGTTTTGCAATTTACATACAAGTGTTTCTATTTTATTGTGGTTTTAGTCCACCACACTAACCACTTGGGCTAGCTCAAGTGGCCACCGACATCCTTGCTAAAGTCTCTCGGGGACCCTCATTTGGAGAGGTCTCGGGTTCGATACCACTCGAGTACGACCAGAGGATATTTTCTGCCAGGGATCTTTGTCGGGTAGTAAACTGGGAGGGGAGATCCCCTCCGCGGTCGGGGTTACCGTGCAAATTAACCCTTTTTTTTTTTTTTTTAGTCCACCACACTAACTCTATCCAATTTATAGTTAAATCTTGGTCACATGAGAGGCATATGCTAGGCACTTTGGTAATTAACCATTCAAATAAAATAAAACTAATATTAGAGTAAATTGTGGTTTTGATCCTTGTAATTTAGCGCTTATTGCTAGATTAGGATGTTAATATACGCTTTCTAAAACCCTATTTAATATGTTATACAACATTTATTTTGAAGTGTAGAATTATTTCACCAAAAATATTACATCAAAACATCTAGCATTTGACAGAAAAAATAGGAGAGGAACAAAGTAGGCCTTTACATTGTATCTTGAAGGGTGAAGTGCAAATTGTGTGTTTTATTTAGTCATGGATTATAGACAAAATATATATACGTGGAATGATATGCTTTTGTCTGCCTTGTATCATTTCAATTAATTAATGGTGTTCTCAAATGATTCGATTAACGCTTTTCCAACACATAAGTTAATATCAAAGAAAAATGGAAATTACAAGACTGAAGATAATAATGATTCAGTAGTTATGAAGGTGGGATTCTAGCCGCATGAACAGATAAAGAGCATGCTATCTCCGGAGAAGATGTTGTAAGGAAATACGTCTTTATTTTTACATAAACCTTTCCTTTTCCTTATTTTGTATAAAATAAAAAAAACTTGGGAATTATGTCTCTATTTTAACCCAAAATTGGTTGAAAATGGTGCAAGTTTGTTGCAAGTGAATATGTAGTCACGTGTTTTTTAAATTTATTTCCATAAATAATTGTTTGTGAAGGAAGTCGATTCTTTTTCCGAATATTTGTTTTATGTCAATTCAGGAAGAAGCATGTTCATAATATGTGTTTTATTTCATTTAAATGGTTAATTACCAAAATGTCCAGCATATGCCTTTTAATATGTGAAATAGAATTTAATTATAAATTGGATAGAGTTTATATGGTTGACCAAAACTGCAATAAAATAGAAACATTTGTATGTAAATTGCAAGACATTTGGATTTTGTAAAATATAGCAATAAATACTAAACCACAAAGACCAAAACCACAATTTACTCTTTTTTTATATAATATGTGATATAAGAGGCAATGTTGAAATGACAAAAATACCCTCATATGATAGGCACGTGGGTTGAGTTAACTGAGAAATCTTGTTGGCCCATGCATTCAAGCCCAGAAGAACAGATAATAGGGAAAGCCAAAACTGGTTCTCAACAGATGATCATCATAAGCAGTGCTTGTTCTAGATTCTCCTCATGACAGTGGTTATCTATCATCTGATTAACTCTAAGTACTGATCTTCACAACAACTGAAAGCCAAAGACCTGATGAAGTATAAAGACTGAAGCTCTAACTACTGCTGTTTCTCAAGTAATGATGAAGACCAAAGCACTGCTCATTCAAGGACTGGTCACCCTTTGAAAAAAGCACTGATCCTCAACATCAGTGCTTAGCCTACAACAGTGGAAAGCTACAGCAGTGTTTATGTATTCATTTGTTTATTGTAATCAGTGTTTTGTATTATCAGTGGTTAGAGATTGTTAGGAAGTTAGATGTACCTTTAAAGGTGACGTTAGCAAAGATGCTCAGTGGTTTCGTTTGTACTATAAATAGAACAGTACATGTACTGTTCTATTAGCTCTTTTGTAACAAGTCATCTTGTACGAACAAATTAGTGAGCTCAAGCTGAGGGGGAGTCTAGTTGCATGCATACATAGTTGAACTTTGTAATACATACAATCTTTCGACTAAATGAAATCATGTTTGCTGAAAACTATTATTCTTTGATTGTGTGTTAAAGTTTATTTCCATTTCCGCTGCACATTAATCTCTGTTTTCATCTTCCATCTTTATTAAACAACATAATCTAAGAAACTCGGATCCTAACAAATCTAACAGAGGTTAGTGATAGCGACCATCCGAGTTTAAAATTGCAACCACTGTGATTACCTATGTAATTAGTGAAGCCTTGGGATCAAGTTTGCAAAAATGGCAAACCATAAGGACCAACCACGCATTTAACTCAAATATAAATTGTGCCGGGACAAGAACTTTGCTAATAGATTGGATCATCATATTCAATTCTCATATTCAAGAAACAAGGTAGTCAAAAAACACAATCATAGGCAAAATGGAATAAATGGTCTATTGTCTGCGCTTTGTGTGTTTCTTAATATTTAGACGTTTTTAAGCTGGTTATGGTCCGGTGCACCATATAGGACAACCGTAAACTTGTTGCTTTCTAGGTTCCTTTGGTGCATTTTTTTTGGAAGTTAGAACTTGACAAACCTCAAAAATAACAACGATGTGTACAAATTCTACAACAGGCTCCATTCTAAAAAAATTAAAAAAAAAATAAATGGTAATATCTATATCTATATATATATCTATCTATATCTATACTTACTATATAATAAAAGAAAACCATTATATGACACGTGTCTTTCATTGGAGCTATCCAATTCTATGTTTTCAAGTTGCTTTTTTCAAGTTTATCTTATATTAATTAAATAATAAATTAATATTAAATCTTATCTTACTTTGAATTTGAAATAAAATCATTCTATCTTATAATAAAATATTATCTTCAAATTTAAATTGTTAATTTACGATAAAATGTTTTTAAATAAACCAAATTATCTATCATGAAAACCAAACTTAATATTGTTAGATAAATATAATATCCACATGGTAACTAATATATTAATCTGAACTAAAAAATATTAACATTACATAAAGAGTAGTAAACAGCCATTTTGGTCCCTGAGGTTTGGTCACTTTTGCAACTTTAGTCCAAATTTGAAATCTTTTGCATATGGGTCCTTGTGGTTTCACTTTTATTGCCATTTTGGTCCAAAAATGAAGTTAGCTCAGATTTCTCCAAAAAAAATCCTGATTTTTGTTCTTTTCCTCTGGGGTAAAATGGTCATTTCCTTTTTATTTTATTTAAAACCTTTATTAAAACAATAATCTTTTTATTTTATTTAAAGCTTCTTCTTCTACCTCTTTTCCTTTCTCTCTGTAATCCACCTTCAACCACAACCACAACCATCATCCACTTCCTATCTTCTACCTCCTGTTCTCTCTATAATCCACCTTCAACCATAACCATCATCCACTTCCAATTGCCACAACTGGTGGTAGAGAGAGAAAAGAGAGACAGAGGGGTGTCGGAGCAAACCACAAACACCCAAAAACACACTACATCATCCACTTCCGATCTTCTACCTCCTGTTCTCTCTATAATCCACCTTCAACCACAACCATCATCCACTTCCGATCGCCACAACTAGTGGGAGAGAGAGAAGAGAGACAGAGACAGAGGGGTGTCGGAGTAAACCACAAACACCCAAAAACACCCTACTATATGTCACTACATCATAATCGCATAATCTCCAGTTACTTCATCGTCGTTGTTGATTTGATCTCCGATCTAGCTCCAACGTGCATTTCGCCGTTGTGGTTTCCGTTTCAAACCGGTATTGTTAACAGATCGTTGATTTTGGTGACTTTAGGTTAGAATTTTGACGTTTTGTTTGATTTGATCGATTGTGTTCAGTTAAGTTACAGAAACGTTGAATCTGTTGTGATGTATTGCTCCAGTATTGTTTAGAGATCGTTGCATTTGGTGATTTTAGGTTAGAATTTTGATATTTTGTTTGATTTGATCGATTGTGTACAATTAGGTTATGGAAACAATGAATCTATTATGTTGTATAGCTCCGATATCGTTTAGAGCTCGTTGACTTTACTTATTCTAGTGTCTTTAGGTAAAAAATTGTGTTTAATTTGATCGCTTTTGTTTAATTAGGTTAGGGAAATGATGAATCTATTAGTGTTTTTAGCTTAAATTTGTGTTTGATTTGATGATTGTAGATCAGAAGGGGAAAGAGAGAAGAATAGGAGAGAGGGGTGGGGGTGGGTAGGTAGGTGGGCATGTGGGCAAAATAACCAAAATGGCCTTCACTAAACTGAGGAAAAAGACAAAAAAACCAGGTTTTTTTTTATAAATCTGAGTTGACTTTGTTTTTGGACCAAAATGGCAACAAAAATGAAACCGCAAGGACCCAGATGCAAAAGGTTTCAAATTTGGACTAAAGTGGCAAAAGTGACCAAACCTCAGAGACCAATATGGCAGTTTACTCTTACATAAATTATTATTTCACATGGTTTAATATTAAAAATATAACATTAATATTATATTGATAGTTTGATAATGATATTATATTTAAGAGTAAACTTTCGTTTTGCTCCCTATAGTTTGGTCACTTTAACGGTTTTGCCCCAATAGTTTAAAAATGGCCATTTTTCTCCTTGATGTTTCGATTTTGTCACCAGTTTGCTTCCCGGCTTTAACTTAGTTAAAAACCTTAATTAAAAGTAAGGATACATCTGTAATTTTACATGTAATCAAATGGGCATTTTGGTAATTTGATCGATAAGGATTTAATAGTTCATAACTGTTTTTTTTTTATTCAGAAGATCAAAACACACTGTCTCTCTCTACCTCATCTCTTTCAATCTTCTCTCTAGGTTTTGCTAGCCTCCAGCACCACCATCACCTACCGACCACCACCTGCCGACACCACCCACCACCACCGTCACCTGTCGATCACCACCACTACCACCATCCCCGTTCAATATTGCGCCACACAACCATTGCAGATCTGATACCCACTACCACAATCACAAATCTAAACACACCTTCATCTCTTTTACTTGGTTACCGTTGCAGATCTCCACCACCACACCTTCACTTTTTACATTAGATCTAAACACACTTTCAATGTCTTAACACTCCATGTGACTTAGATTTAGGGCTTCTTCATAAAAAGGATTTTGGGTTCGTCGATGGTTAGTGGCACAATACCAAAGAATACATGAGAAAGATGTACGACCCGTCATGGTTAGTGGCGCAATCGGAATGGTGATCTGCAATTTCTTCCGGTGGTTGGTGTCGGCTAGAATGTTGGTTCAGGCCCCACTCACTACACACTCTAATTCACACACAAATACTTACGTATGAAAATGTGTATAATTGGAAGAAGATATTTAAACTGACTGTTCTATTAGAATGAAAAATGGGGTACACAGAAACCTATGCATGCATGAATTTAAATAGTAAATAACAAACAACTAATCCTAACATTACGGCTAACATGCGTTGAATTAACCCACGTCCTCCATTTCAATTTTCTTCCAACAAACTCGGTCAATACTCACATGCCTAACTGACTCGGGCAACCCATTTTCATGTTGACCCGAACCGAATTCTGACCCGCTACTCATTCGACCCTAACAATCAAGATTACACCTAACATTCACCCCCGTAATCTTGATGATCTTGATCGTTTCACTTTCTTTCTAAACCTCTATGATCCAGTCTTCCTCTTTCTACATGAACCACACAGGTTCGGTCTTTCTCATTCTAACGTGAACACTTTCGGTCTGAATTTTTTTTGGAAATGGTATAGTTTGAAAACATTTTTAGGAAAACGGGGAAGTCAACAAAAAAAAGGTAAATGGGGTATCCGCTATTAGCAATAGCGGATTAGGAAGAAAAATGTTGTGTACTGTAGCTTTGCTCAGGGAGGTGTCAGAGATGTTTCCTAATCCGCCATTCTCAATAACGGTTTAGGAACAAACACTTGACCAACTCAACCCAGTTAACCCTAGTCAGTTATATTACCCAAAACCTAGTTAAGTTTTAACAAACCAAAATAACCCTTTAACTGATCTACCTAACCTCCGTTAAATTTGGATTCCTGCCGTTAACTTTGCTCCATTATCACAAAGAAACAAACAAACTTTTTGAATGCTTTTTTTGCCCATCACATGCAGTATTCAATCATTAGCCTATTTCATTTAATAATATTTTGTTAAATAATATTATAAACATTCGACTGGGTACCTAATTGAATGCTTGATGATCCAGTTTTCCACGTATGCTGCATGATGAACAGACCAGTCTGTTTCCAACCTCCCCTTCCGTATTGTTTTGCGGAGTTTGTGAAGCACTTGACGTGAAAAAGGGAATGGGGCGGGGACCTCCTGAAGAAATCCAAACTGCCTCATAACCCTTTCCACCGGATGATATTCAACTATGTTCCAATAAATTATAAAACATCGTGACCTCAAACTGCTTATGCCTGTTCTACACATTTCCGGGAGTCTTTGCAGCACGTGTCGATAAGGCATCCAATCAAACTGTTAAAATAAAAAATGCTGCATGTGATGGGCAGAAAAAGCATTCAAAAAGTTTGTTTGTTTCTTTGTGATAATGGAGCAAAGTTAACGGCTGGAATCCAAATTTAACGGAGGTTAGGTAGATCAATTAAAGGGTTACTTTGGTTTGTTAAAACTTAACTAGGTTTTGGGTAATATAACTGACTAGGGTTAACTGGGTTGAGTTGGTCAAGTGTTTGTTCCTAAACCGCTATTGAGAATGGAGGATTAGGAAACATCTCTGACACCCTCACTGAGCAAAGCTATAGTACACAACATTTTTCTTCCTAATCCGCTATTGCTAATAGCGGATACCCCATTTACCTTTTTTTTTTTTACTTCCCCGTTTTCCTAAAAATGTTTTCAAAATATACCATTTCCAAAAAAAATTCCTTTCGGTCTTCGGTTCACGACTCGGTCTAATGTGAACTCTCGGTCTTTGTTCACAATCACGGTCTTTCTCAGGTGAATCTTCGGCCTCCTGTCACCTGTGTCAGTCTATTGTGAATCCTCCGGTCTCAAATGGGTTCACAAATTTCAGTCTACGATCTTTCTGCGGCAACCGCTCGGTCTCGGTCTCGGTCATGCCGTTCGATCTCTCACGGCTTCAATCCTTCTTCTCCGGAAATGGTCTTTCTTACGCTGGTATCTCCTTTCCAACGACGGTCTCTTTCGGTATTTGTCTTTCTTGTCTCCGGCGAGTTCTTCGGACTTTCTTTCAAGTCGTTCAGTCTACTACGACTTCGGTCTCTTCTCGTCGGTATATCTTTCTTACACCGGTACTCGTATTTGCGGCGACTATCTTCTTACGTTATCAACGATCATCTGCTTTCTTTCATACCGGCACAACACCGGTTCTTTCTTGCGATCCAATGAAATCGCGATTTCTTTCTGCTTCTTTCTTCTTTCTTGGCATGCTCTCTTTTCTCTTTGATCAGCGGCTTCTTTCTTTCTTTCTGGACGTCACCATCTTCTTACTTTCTTGCTGGTTTCATTCGACCAGCATTTTCCCTGCTTTTTGTTCCAGTCCTACAGCCAAAGGGTTGCACCCTATTTCTCGCCACGACTCTCAAACCGGCCCTCGTTGTTGCTCGACCTCGCTCTGATACCAAGTGTTGGTTCAGGCCCCACTCACTACACACTCTAATTCACACACAAATACTTACGTATGAAAATGTGTATAATTGAAAGAAGATATATAAACTGACTGTTCTATTAGAATGAAAAATGGGGTACACAGAAACCTATGCATGCATGAATTTAAATAGTAAATAACAAACAACTAATCCTAACATTACGGCTAACATGCGTTGAATTAACCCACGTCCTCCATTTCAATTTTCTTCCAACAAACTCGGTCAATACTCACATGCCTAACTGACTCGGGCAACCCATTTTCATGTTGACCCGAACCGAATTCGGACCCGCTACTCATTCGACCCGAACAATCAAGATTACACCCAACATAGAACAGGTGATACGAGAGAAGGGGTGGAGGTGGCGAGCTACAGGTGATGGCGGGCCGGTGGTGATGGTCGGATAGTGGTCATCGGTTAGTGGTGATCGGATGGTGGTGGCGGTCAATGTGCAGAGGGATAGAGTTTGGTGAACCGAATGATGATGGTAGGTGATGTTTGTATACATGTATATAGTATATTAATAATTAATAAAATATACATATATTCATATACTAACAAATAATTAAAATTCAATAAAAGACAAAGACAAATTTAAAGAATTAATAAAACTAATTACCGAAATACCCTTTCAGATAACAAAAAATTTGGATAGAATTAGAGGTGGGGAGCAAAATGGGAAAAACATATAAACTATTGGAGGAAAATGGACGTTTTTAAATGATTGGGGCAAAACCGTTAAAGTGACCACAGAGAGCAAAATAGAAGTTTACTTTATATTTAATATAATAAACATGTTATTATAGCAAAAATGTGATGATATATATCAGCTCTTATTGGTCAGATGTTATAACCTTTGACATTTGAGAAAGACCTTTTTATTTGATTGAGTTTACTTTATAAAAACAAACCTAACTTTTAACATTTTTATTATATAATATGTAAAATTACATTTATTCAACATGTGTAGTATATAAAATTACACAGGTAATACACAGAGTTTTTAAAAATCTAATTTCTTTTTCAATATTTGGTATACAAAATTACTTTTTTATTCAACCAGCGTAACACTCAGGGTTTTGAAGATATTTTAATTATTATTTGGCATAAAAAATTACATTTATTCAACCCGTACAATACAAGAGGTTCTTAAAAAAGACGTTTTTATTTGATTGAGTTTAGTTTATAAAAACAAACCTAACTTTTTAACCTTTTTATTATATAATATGTAAAATTATATTTATTCAACATGTGTAGTATATAAAATTACACAGATAATACACAGAGTTTTTAAAAATATAATTTCTTTTTTAACATTTGGTATACAAAATTACTTTTTTATTCAACCAGTGTAACACACAGGGTTTCGAAGATATTTTAATTATTATTTGGTATATAAAATTACATTTATTCAACTCGTACAATACAAGAGGTTCTTAAAGTTTTTTTTTATTATTTGATATGTAAAATTATATTTATTCTACCCGTGTGATAAACAAGACTTTTAAAGATATATTGTTTTATTATTTTGTATATAAAATTACATTTATTCAACCTATATAATACAGGAGGTTCTAACCTAATACTAATATATGTAAAAAAAATGGTAATCTAATAATATATGTTTTACTATATCATAAAGGTGTCCTGTGTGGTTTTCGATTTTTCACACCAAAAACTAAAAGGATAAACTGTGTTCTGAACAATATTTTATGTATATTAAATAATTATAAAGCAAATATTCGTATATAAAGGGATTACAATAATGATAAAGCTATAATGATAAGCGTTAATAACATTTGTGACATTCAAAGACAGAAGAAGTAATGATAAAATACTTAAACATATATAATAAATCAATAGCGATAGTAAATACAAAATTCAAAAAGATTATTCTCAAAAATTATAAAAAAAATCACTTTTATCAACAAAAACAAAAATAAAAAAAAAAGCCGCACACACACATTTACATGAGGTGTAAAAAAAATATTTGTATTCGTACAAAATTTACATCAGCGCGTAAAAAAAAACTTGCATCAGTCTAAACTACCGACTCGAAATTTTTTTTAATTTTTTACAGATATCTTTATAATATTTTTATTTACGTTTGTGCAAAAAATTGTGACCCAACTCGCGCGTGAAGTAGAAGTTCTCATGGTTCTCACAACTCGTGATGGTTCTCATTTGAACCGAGCCCTATATATATATATAAGAATAAGATTGTGTGAGAAACACTAGACTAATTGAGAAACGCAAGCAAAAAAATGAGAAAATCGGAGTTTTTCTGTCAAGTTTTATTATTATTATTTTTTTTTTAATATATATACACTCGTGTATATTTGTCAATTTTTAAATATACATATATGTATATACACACTTAAAATTGAAACATAAGTATTGTACATCTATGTTTGACGTTTGAGAGAAAGGATTTAGTTTTAGCTTCAGGGTTTAGGGTTTAGGGTTTAATTTTAAGGTTTAGCTTTAGTGCTTAGCATTAGTATTTGGGGTTTAGCTTTTGGGTTTTATAGTTTAGTTTTTAGGTTTTAGCACAGGGTTTAGGGTTTAGATTTAAAATTTAGCTTTAAGGTGTTGGAGTTTCTGGTTAGGGTTCAATGACTCGGTTCCAACGCTGATAAAA
This sequence comes from Helianthus tuberosus, assembly GCA_030545235.1. Classification (NCBI taxonomy): domain Eukaryota; kingdom Viridiplantae; phylum Streptophyta; class Magnoliopsida; order Asterales; family Asteraceae; genus Helianthus; species Helianthus tuberosus. The sequence goes on from JARYGA010059779.1 coordinate 2,263,369, forward strand.
TAAGCTCAATTACAGCTCGTTTGACCTAGTTTCCTACACTTCTTAAGTTAAGGATATATATATATATATATATATATATATATATATATTAATAATATAAACATATGTATAGTTTAAAAATTGACTATATATGTGTGTTTGTGCGTATAATTCAAAACTGACAATATACATATATTTATATGTCAAAAACACTCTTAAAAACATGTGACTAGAAGTAAAAAAAAATGGCTTAGAGAAAATGTGTGGTCTAAAATGCTTCTCACAATGCTCAAATAACAAGTATTTCTCTTAGGATCCCTACCATATATATCGGGTCACTTAAAATATTTGACATCTTTAACTTTATACGATAATAACTAGGAACAATTAACCTAGTTGGTAATATGTTGTTGAGTATTGAATCAATGAATGGTGACCCTTTTATAACAAAACCTTACATGAGGAACTAAAACAAAACAATCGAAAAATTAATTTTTATTAAAAGAAAAATTAACACACAAAACACACACATGAAGGTGTGTGTGCGCGTACAGAGAGAGAGATAGAAAGAAGGGATGAACCCTTGTTCTTGAAAATCTTCTCAAATCATTCAATTCAAACTAAAATCGAAGTGATATAGTGCATATTTGAAGTTTTGCTATGTAATACTTCATCCTAACACAAGGTATGTTTCAATTTCATGATATATGAAATTCTCTATTTGGAGGAATTCATGAAATTAGAAGGTCTTAGAGGGGTGTTCATCTTTAAGATGCGATTAGATCTATGTAGGAGCAACTATGATAGTCTTAAATGATAATTGTATGAAATTTTGCTCCATAATTGTATGAAATTTTGCTCAATAACATGTTTATATGATCATTCAAGTGTATATGACATCGGATAATTCCTTAAATATTTAAGTAAAAATTAAATAAAAACTCTGACACGGGGCCGTGTTCCTTGAACACGGGGTCGGGCACTCTCTCTTCCAGTAACATGGGGCGTGTCGAACTAACACGGGGCCTGCCACTCGTATTTTTTCGACACGGGGCCGTGTCGATGGTGACGTAGGCCGTGTTCAACTAACGGACAATATTCTCTGACACATGAATCCGACACGGGGCCGTGCCCGCGTGCTGTCACTGTCTATAAAGTCAGCCTTTGGGGAGAATGTTTGGAATCATTCTCAAAAGGCAAGATCTATGAGATTCTTCACACATACCAGAAAATGTATGTTCTTAAAAAGTTCTCATTTGGGCTTCTTGTCTTTTCCTCTTTTGTGCATTTCCTCTTCTTCATCCTCCATGAACTCCATTGAAGCTTGAAGCTCCAAGCTTCAAAAGCTTTAATAGGAGGCTCATACTTTTGATTTTTAGCTCAAAGTTTTGCAAATTTACGTTGGTAAAACATTATTTTAAGTTATTTACATTCAGAAAATTGAAAATCAGTCAAAACTAACTTAAAATAAATTTTTTAGAGCTAAAAATCTGGAGCAGATGGAGCAGCACGGGGCCGTGCTGAATAGTCTGACCTTTCATTTCTTTCTAACGGTTAGTCATTTTCTCTTAAGATGGCGAGCCAACAGAGTGGAACATCGTCGACGAGCTTCGGAAGTCAAATGAGAGGAAGAAGGCTCTCAATCGAGGCCACTCTCGTAAGAAACGTGAGTGCCTTAAGGGAGAGCCTTGATGAAATGACATTGGTGGAGGAGGTTCTCATAGACCGAGTGAACTAGCTTACCATGGGGCTAGAGGATTGTTTCAGAGAAATCAACCTTTTGCATCAAAGGTTGAACATCTTGGCTTTACCTCCCATGGAGCCAATCTTCCCACAAGAAGATTGGAACCTAGCCAACGAGATCATACAACCTATGGGCTGGGATGTGGAGATTCCGGAACCTCCTCCTATTGATGCCACTTTTGAGGTCCCAATCAACCCCGCACCTGCTCAAGACGAGGCGGAAGAAGAGCCCTTTATCTTCCTACCAAGGGAGATTGAAGAGATGCTCAACGACCTCTAGCTTGAGTATTTCCGATAAAAGCTATTAGTCCTCCATCTTCCAACATTCATAAATCTAGGAATGTAGCTTTTAGGTTGTTAAAAATCAATCTCGGGAGGGTATTTCCAAGATTTTGTCTATCTAGCTTTAGTTTAAGTATGTTTGTAATTTTTCATTTCCATGTAATGTTTCTCTTTTAATGAAAAAAAAATGGAAGTTTGGATGATGGTACTTCAAATAAATGTGTTAGAGAGAATGGAAACACAAAATGGATGATGAAATGGAACCTATGCACGTAAAACAGAAGCCTCCCGACTCATTTTCTTCAAAAACAGTGGCTACAGCATGGGGTCGTGCTCACTAAGCACGCCCTCGTGCCCGTCTTACTATTGTCACACATTCCCTGTCCAGAAGGTGGCACGGGCCGTGCTTACCCAGCATGCCCCCGTGGCCACCCCACTGTATATTTTCTGATTTCATTTGTTACTAGCACTTTGAACACGGGGACGTGTCCCCATAGCATGGGGTCGTGCTGCAAGTGTCAGTAACAAAATTTTTTTTGTTATTCTCATACTTTTTACATATTTTTCTAAAATAAATCCTTTTTGGGACACATTAGGGACAATATGTAATTTAAGTGTGGGGGGGTAATAGAAACCCTTGAATCATTTGTCCTAAATCAAGCCTTACACAAAACTCACTTTGGAACCGCTAAACACCGCAAACTTTTTCAAAAATTTTCTTTTCATTTTTTTCACTTATTTTAAGTTTAGTTGGGTAAACAAGTTCTAAAAATTATGTTTTTGCAAATTTACAACCGATAGTGCCGTGATAAAAAGAACCAATTTAGAAAAATTACAAAAACGGGCATGATAAATCTTTGTAAAATTTGATTATATATACATTTTTACACTATGACCCCTTTTTCCCACAAAAGTGAGTTTTGAGCCACTACCGAGCATAAAAATATACATCTTTAGTAATTGCTCAATTTTCGTTTCTTGTGTGAATAGCCCGTTTGATTCTCAAGAATCTAGAACTTGAAAAGTGAGTTTTGAGCCAACCCGATACGTTCCAAGTTCTTACCGACAAAAATCCAAGTAAGTAAATGATAGAGGCATTAGAACAAACCCATTTTTTAAACAAAACCTTTATTTTCTTTGCTTTATACAAAAACACCCCCTTTAGTTAAACCCTTTGAGCCTTAAAAACCTTTTTCATTTCAAACCCACAAAACTACCCTTTTCATTTTTCATCCTTCACTTTTTGTAAATTTATCGGTTATGAAATTACGACTATGGCTCAGTTTCAATATTGGCATAAAAAAAATCAGAAAATTTTGAAAAACATGCCAATGTATTTTTTTTTCTTTTTTCTTGCTAAGCCAAAAAGCAATAGAAAAAAACCGATAGTTTACGTTTTTACCCCTTTCTAGAATAAAACTTACTAAACCCGAACCACCACCTACCCTTCAAAGTCCTCTTGATACTTATAAGGATTTAACGTCAAAAGGAGGAGGTGTGATCGATTGACAAGCCTATAGTAGGAGTAAGTTCCAAATCGGGCATGAGCGTTTCACTTAATATTGGCCGAGTGTTGAGTGAATACTTGTGAGGTGTGTAAAATTGTATGTAACTAAATAGAATTTTATAAAGGCATATTATGCCCAAAGTAAATAATTTTTCAAAAATTAAGTTTTAAATAAATCATGACAAATAGGATTGTAAATAAAATTAAAAAAAATAAATTTAGAATTTGGATACCCGACACTCTAAAGATAGGACCCAAAAATCTTCTCTTCTACCTATTCTGTTTGGGTGTGTAAGCCACGTAATAGAGTTTTGCTTGAGGACAAACAAAGATTCAAGTGTGGGGGTATTTGATGTGATTAAAATACAATATATAAATTATGTCAAATACGGCGTAAAAGCAACCATTTTTTAGTACTAATGTTGGAAAAAGCTCATCTTTTCGTTCCTTTTATATTTTCAGGGATAAAAGAGCTTAAATTTGCAAAAGGAGCAAAAAGACAGCAAAATCCAACATAAATGTAAAGAAGGGGGAATTGTCGCAGCTCTCCAAGCCCCGATTCACATCCAAGCCTCAAAATAACAAGAACAGAAGGCTGACACGGGGCCGTGTCCAAGGGTGGATACTGGGCAGAAGAAAAAACAACTGCAAAAGACAAAAATGGTAGCCAACACGGGGCCGTGCTAAGCCAACACGGGGCGTGGTCAACTCAAAGATTTGCAGAATCTACGATAGTACAACAAGTACTTTGGCCACGGGCCGTGCCGTTGACACACGAGGCTGTGTTAGTACAACATCTGACAAGCAGTTAATGAGAAAGAGAGAGAGATATGGGCACGGGGCCGTGCCAGGCGGTGTGACACCTGGGTCGCTGCGACCATCAAACAAATACCAAACCAATGAAATATTGTATTTCATACTTGGGATTTGTACAAATATGTGTATCATTTGCACATATCAATTCTTGTTCGATTTCGGGCTCTAAATCGCTTTCTGGAAGGTTATACGCGCACTGATGCGTAAATATAACCAGTTTAATGCAATGAACACTCCAGAATAGTGAAATAGGCTTCAAATACCTTAAATAACCTTTACATAACTTAGAAATAAGTTTTGAAGGCTTTGGTATGGCAAAATCAAGTTAATTCGCTTATAGGGACTAAACTTGACAAATTGCGAAAGTATGCCAATCTGAACTGTAACGAACATTTCGAAACATGACCATAAGTTAAACATACCACAAATATCCTTCACATAGCTTAGAAATAGGCTTTGAGGGGTTCGGTGTGCTAAAATAAACTTTTGGGTCGTTCAGGGACTAAAAGCGTCAAAAAGTGCACAAGTTTGCATTTTCGCGCATAACTTACGTTCTGAATACATCCGGACATCCAAAAATTTATGTAAGCACTAAAATATTTTATTTTAGTGTTTGGCATGAGAAAAATCCATTCGTCGCGCAATTTGGATCGTTTTTCGCGCTTATGCGCATTCCGTCGTAATTAAGCGAACATCGCGATCGTATGACCAAACGAACCGACATCCGGCATACTTCTGAGCATGTTTCAAGTCCACAATGTTTAGGCATCATTTTAGGGCCTTAAATTTGGCTTAACGGGCCTTAAACATGTCGAAATGAGCTCTAAACACCAACAGGGACTGAAACTGTCATTTCTGCAAACTTGTTTTCTGATCAGGACCTCCAGGCGGGGCGCGTAAGGTTTAACCATTACTTACGCGGGCCGCGTGGCCTTCCCAGACCAGATTCAGTGTTTTAAACAGCTGTTAAACACCCCCTAACCCTCTAGAACTTGCCTCTTCCAGTTTGTAAAGGGCCATTTTGAGTTACCACAAGGTTGCAACAAGTGTAGGGTCAAGATCAAAGCACATTATTCGAGAAACGATCCTAACGGTTCTAACTTTCCTATAAATACCCAACCCATTCAACCCCAAAAACCCACACCTTTGAAATCTGAATTTGCTCTCTAAGTTGTTGTGTTTAACACTTCATACCTGAGAGTATTCGGATTCAAACCTCCCGTTCTTGGACCCTTTGTAAGTGTTCCTTCGTTCTTTCGTTCTTTTAGCGTTTTCTACATTGACCAGTTTATGGTCAATGCAAAGTTCGTTTGAACTTCATAACGTGAGCGTAATCACGATGGTTATAGTCCCTAGTGACTATACCTACTGATTACCACGTTATCTTGGCTCAGTGACGAGTCGTAGTTTCGGCCAAAATGCGCATTTACGCGTATTTTGTAACCAAACTACTCTTAGGTATCAAAACCGTTTGTTTTGATACCAAACCTGTTTTCTAAACTTAGTTAAGCATGTTTTAACATGCTTAGCTCGTCACTTTTAGTTTTGTGCTTGTCTAGGGTCGTAAGGTAAGCGATCTAAAAAATCGCTTATACTTTCGAACCCGACCCGTTTGGTCGATCATTAGGATCCGACCAAACACATTAGGTGACCATAGTTGTATAGGGAATAACCTTCCGAGGTTATACCTTATGGTCACATCGTTTGAGTAGTTGTATGATAGGTAGTATATATGCCTTAGGTAAATTACCAAAATGCCCATTTAACGCCAAAATTCATTTTTAAGCATATGTAACATAACTTTTGGTATCTAAACTGATTTGGAAACAATATTAGACATGTTAAGGCATATTTTACTTATCATAGGGCTAGTTAGGCGTTCCGAACGCGTTTTACGCGAACGACGCGTTAAAGTAGCATAAGCTACCTAAACGGGTCGTAATGGGTCGTAAGCACTTAGGTTAGGTTTCATTTTAGTATGTAGGCTTTGTTAAACCATATTACACGAGTCTCCATACTCGTTTGGTTTACGAACCCTCATTCTATCCAATCCTCCGATTTTAGGTCCGGTATATTAACATAGTTACCTATATTAGGTGCCGTTTGATATCCGTGATCTCTAGCATTGTTTGGTTGTTACTCAAGGACTACTAAGCAATCTCAAGTGAGTACATAGACCCCTCTTTTACCGTTTTCAAACTGTTTTGGGGTGAAACACATGTGACTACTTGTTACTTTCATGCTTTTCCTATTTTCACATTATATACTTGCTATGTTCATTAGTACACTATTAGTACATTGTTTTACAATACATTTCATGCTATGTATGCCCATTGTGTGCATACTTAGTACATTGTTTTACATTACATTTCATGCTATGTATGTCCATTGTGTGCATACTTAGTACATTGTTTTACATTACATTTCATGCTATGTATGTCCATTGTGTGCATACTTAGTACATTGTTTTACATTACATTTCATGCTATGTATGCCCATGGTGTGCATACTTAGTACATTGTTTTACATTACATTTCATGCTATGGATGCCCATTGTGTGCATACTTAGTACATTATTTTACATTACATTTCATGCTATGTATGCCCATTGTGTGCATACTTAGTACATTGTTTTACATTACATTTCATGCTATGTATGTCCATTGTGTGCATACTTAGTACATTGTCTTACATTACATTTTGTTGCATATGCTCATCCAGCATATGAACACATTATATTACATTTTGAACCGTTGTAACTATTTGACTATGTGAACCGTCGTAACCATTTGATTATATGAACCGTTTGTAACTGTTGAACCGTGTGAACCATTTGTATCTGTTGACATGATTTACATTTGACAATAGACTTTGGACTATACATAAACATTTCTACAATTGTTAAACATTACATCTTGATGGTTTGGTTTGAGTAAGTGATTTAAGTAACGAGGCGTGTGTAATATGATACAAGCATGGTGGATACGCCGCTGGTACTTCCTATATATAAGTGCTTGTATGGTATTACATATCGTAGCGTTATTTGGATCATTTCAATTTAAGACATATAACATTTTATACAAATAACATACTTTTCACAAGACATTGTTTTACAAACAAACTCATCTTACATGGTTATTCATTTAACCTTACATTTATCTATACATATCATCTGATCTTATTGTTTTTCAAACGATTTACAAAACAAATCAATTTACAAGGTTCATGACTAAACTTTATTAAACATTTTCTTAAACTTACAAGTCATGAATCCAATTTTCACAAAACCTATGTAACTCACAGGCATTTTTATGCTGACGTACCTATTTTCACATGTGTTTTCAGGAATTGATGCATAGGACTTATCGAGTCATACTTAGGCGGACCTGTGCCTTAGTGACTTAAAACGAGACAAGAACTAGTTAATTTTTGTTATGTACTCTTTGTTTCTTGTGTAAAACAATGTAACTCTCTTGTTTGAATAATAAAACGAAACTTTAATTGCCATGGATTTGAAACAATTAATTCTGTTACAACACTCCCCGACGTTTCCGCCACGTTTCGTTGTCTCACGTGGTCGGGGTGTGACAGAAAAGATGGTATCAGAGCCAATGGTTATAGGGAATTAGGTTATTAGTAATGCTTTGACCTAGACTATAACCTTCCTAGGACCCTAACACAAGTTTTCTTGTGTTTAGTTTTAAAACAATATCGTCACTTATTCTTAGGTGACAACCACAATAAGAACACAAATTTCTATCCCGCTTTGAAAACTAATCATCTGTTCTAGGATGATTTATTATATGGTTTTGAACCCTTTAAGTTTTCAAAATCTCGTCAAAGTTTTTGGGTCCTAAATAATGTGAACACGTGCAAACTGGAAGAGTGAATGCCTGTACCCTGGGTTTTCTGTCTAAGGCTAGAGTGTTCGTACAAATCCACATAATCGGACCAGTCACTCTTACCTGGGAACTCTTGGGGTGAGTGTCCACTCATAGGCGAGCATGTATTCGCAATACATTATGAGGACCTACTTGCTTTGATTCAGCCTTTGTGTGTCGTTTGTTTGCTTCGTGGTTCAAACAAACGACCATCACCCATGATTTTGGTCGGTAGTTATAACATCCTATTCTTACCCAATGCCATTTCATTTGTTTTCTCTCTTTTTTCCCCTTTTTAGAATGCCTCCTCGACGCGATAATCAGATAGCAAATGCCAAACTGGCAGAAATCATCGCGCAGCAAATGGCTGCTGCTTTCCCAAATCTTATTGCTCAATGGAACCAAGCCAACAACAATAATCATGCTCCATGCAATTTCAAGAGTTTCAATTCGGCTAAGCCACTCAAGTTTAGTGGTTCTGAAGGAGCAACTGGGCTCCTACAATGGTTCGAGAGCACTGAGAGTACATTTCGTCACGTTCAGTGTCCTGATAATCGCAAGGTCGAGTTTGCTTCCAGTGTGTTTCAGAAGAGGGCTCTTACATGGTGGAACGGAGTGATGAGAGACCGTGGCGCTGAGGTTGCTTTAGCACAGACTTGGGCCGAGCTTAGGGCTCTTATGATGAAGGAGTTCTGTCCTCGTCATGAACTGAGGGCTTTGGAAAGGGAATTTGACGATCTTAAACAAGATAGCGGTGAGCATCGAGCCTACACGGACCGTTATGAGGAGTTAAGTCTGTTATGCCCAAACATGGTCACGCCTTTGGATAAGGCAATCGAAAAGTACATTGATGGCCTCCCTGACTCAATACAAGACATTGTGACTGGTAGCAACCCTACTACAGTTAGACAGGCCATTGAGCTATCTGTAACCTTGACTGAATCAAAGATCAGGAAAGGTAAACTTTTCCGAAAAGGTGACAAGAAACCGGTCGAGGAATCGAAACCAATCGAGGAATCAAAGACCATGGATGAACAGACTGGATCCCCTAAGAAGTCAAAGAAGCGAAAGGCTTCTCAGAACTTCGCCGTGGTCACTCACAATGGTCAAGCCGTCCCCAACCAACCAGCTCAACCCCCTGCTAGAAAGCCATACAACGGAACAGCACCCTTATGCAATCAATGTAACCTTCATCATCATGCTGGTGTGAAGTGCTGCACATGCCAAGTTTGTGGACTTGTAGGTCACACAGCGAGGGTTTGCCCAACAGCAGCTACACCGAATCATGCTGGCAACAATCCTGCTCAAGCTCATTTTCCACCAGGTTCTTGTTTCAACTGTGGCGAGATGGGCCATTTCCGAAGAAACTGCCCAAAGCTTGCTAATGCGAATCCAGCGCAGGGATGAGCATCGGACCGAATGGAAGACAACGTTGTTTAGAAATAATCAATCTTTATGTATTATTCTCTTTTGTTGTCAAGATCTAAGAAACAGTTGTTGATGTTGTTTATAAATAAATCTTTTATTTACATTGCAATATGTTTATTATGGTTACATGAATAAACAACATATCCCCTACGATACCGACAATCGAGGAACCGTATTCCTTGAAGAACCGACTACCCCCAAATTTCTTCCATTGTTTGATCTCTTGCGTTTTCCACGAAATTCCTAAGTACCCGTTTCTTCCAAGGAAAAAGAAGTACAAGACGCCAAGTTAATAACAATCAATAACAAAATAACAATTATGTGATTAAGTGCTTATGTGTTCACTTTTATGTTTTGTGTGATCCAAACTATGTTATCCAAATCATCGTAGAATCTTCCATATCCTCGTATAAGGGATTCATGGTAGGATACCCAAAGGTACTATCTAAAATCCTTAATGGACTTCTACGTAGTAGTTAAGTCCCTTGGATTATAAAGTACTACTCCATAATTAGACCCCTTGAGTGGTCTAGTTAAACAGATTGATCCGAAAATCTGGTTAGGAATATCATGTAATGATATAGCTGAAAGGACTCCTTGGTGGCCTAATTATAAAGATCATATGTCGATCTAATTAAAAGGACCCTATGGTAGTCTAGTCACCCTCATCACAGGTTTGATTTTTCCTCCCCTAAACATTTCGAAACAAACTGTGCGGACTGTGCAAGGACTTACGTAATTATGGATGCATACATAATTATGGAATTTAGTGCACAGAAATCACAGCAAGTTCTGTCATGTATCTAGAGTTAACCCAATTCATTTCCATTTCTGATGAAGCATCCGTTGAGGAAAAAAAATGAACTAGCAATTCATTTTTCACTTCTGAAAAATATCCGTTGAGGAAATGAATATCCGTTTGTTTAATCCTTCATTTCCAACTCTGATGAAGCAACCGTTGAAAATGACTCCGTCTGTTCATTTTCGTTTCTGAAGATTATCCGTTGAGGAAATGAATATCCGTTTGTTAAATCCTTCATTCCCATTTCTGACGAAGAAACCGTTGAGGAAAATGAATCATCCATTCATTTTCGCTTCTGAAGAATATCCGTTGAGGGAAATGAATATCCGTTGATTATTCCTTCATTCCCGTTTCTGACGAAGAAACCGTTGAGGAAAATGAATCATCCATTCATTTTCGCTTCTGAAGAATATCCGTTGAGGGAAATGAATATCCGTTGATTAATCCTCCATTTCCAATTCTGAAGAATACCCGTTGAGGAAAATGACTCCGTTTGTTCATTTTCGTTCTGAAGATTATCCGTTGAGGAAATGAATATCCGTTTGTTTATCCTTTTCATTTCCGTTTCTGAGGAAGCAACCGTTGAAAATGACTCCGTCTGTTCATTTTCGTTTCTAAAGATTATCCGTTGAGGAAATGAATATCCGTTTGTTTAATCCTTCATTTCCAACTCTGATGAAACAACCGTTGAAAATGACTCCGTTGGTTCACTTTCGTTTCTGAAGATTTTCTGTTGAGGAAATGAATATCCGTTTGTTTAAATCCGTCATTTCCAATTTTGAAGAATACCCGTTGAGGAAAATGACTCCGTTTGTTCATTTTCACTTCTGAAGAATATCCGTTAAGGGAAATGAATATCCGTTTAGTTAAATCCTTCATTTTCCATTTCTGAAGAACCCGTTGAGGAAGATGAATCTATTCGTTCATTTTCGCTTCTAAAAAATATCCGTTGAGGAAAATGACAAAATTATGCCTTATCTTTGATGGTTATTTAACACAAAGTCACAGACAGACTCCTACGAATTAATTTCGGGACGAAATTTCCTAAAGTAGGGGAGACTGTGACACCTGGGTCGCTGCAACCATCAAACAAATACCAAACCAATGAAATATTGTATTTCATACTTGGGATTTTTACAAATATGTGTATCATTTGCACATATCAATTCTTGTTCGATTTCGGGCTCTAAATCGCTTTCTGGAAGGTTATACGCGCACTGATGCGTAAATATAACCAGTTTAATGCAACGAACACTCCGGAATAGTGAAATAGGCTTCACATACCTTAAATAACCTTTACATAACTTAGAAATAATTTTTGAAGGCTTTGGTATGGCAAAATCAAGTTAATTCGCTTATAGGGACTAAACTTGACAAACTGCGAAAGTATGCCAATCTGAACTGTAACGAACATTCCGGAACATGACCATAAGTTAAACATACCACAAATATCCTTCACATAGCTTAGAAATAGGCTTTGAGGGGTTCGATGTGCTAAAATAAACTTTTGGGTCGTTCAGGGACTAAAAGCGTCAAAAAGTGCACAAGTTTGCATTTTCGCGCATAACTTACGTTCTGAATACATCCGGACATCCAAAAAATTATGTAGGCACTAAAATATTTTATTTTAGTGTTTGGCATTTGAAAAATCCATTCGTCGCGCAATTTGGATCGTTTTTCGCGCTTATGCGCATTCCGTCGTAATTAAGCGAACATCGCGATCGTATGACCAAACGAACCGACATCCGGCATACTTCTGAGCATGTTTCAAGTCCACAATGTTTAGGCATCATTTTAGGGCCTTAAATTTGGCTTAACGGGCCTTAAACATGTCGAAATGAGCTCTAAACACCAACAGGGACTGAAACTGTCATTTCTGCAAACTTGTTTTCTGATCAGGACCTCCAGGCGGGGCGCGTAAGGTTTAACCATTACTTACGCGGGCCGCGTGGCCTTCCCAGACCAGATTCAATGTTTTAAACAGCTGTTAAACACCCCCTAACCCTCTAGAACTTGCCTCTTCCAGTTTGTAAAGGGCCATTTTGAGTTACCACAAGGTTGCAACAAGTGTAGGGTCAAGATCAAAGCACATTATTCGAGAAACGATCCTAACGGTTCTAACTTTCCTATAAATACCCAACCCATTCAACCCCAAAAACCCACACCTTTGAAATCTGAATTTGCTCTCTAAGTTGTTGTGTTTAACACTTCATACCTGAGAGTATTCGGATTCAAACCTCCCGTTCTTGGACCCTTTGTAAGTGTTCCTTCGTTCTTTCGTTCTTTTAGCGTTTTCTACATTGACCAGTTTATGGTCAATGCAAAGTTCGTTTGAACTTCATAACGTGAGCGTAATCACGATGGTTATAGTCCCTAGTGACTATACCTACTGATTACCACGTTATCTTGGCTCAGTGACGAGTCGTAGTTTCGGCCAAAATGCGCATTTACGCGTATTTTGTAACCAAACTACTCTTAGGTATCAAAACCGTTTGTTTTGATACCAAACCTGTTTTCTAAACTTAGTTAAGCATGTTTTAACATGCTTAGCTCGTCACTTTTAGTTTTGTGCTTGTCTAGGGTCGTAAGGTAAGCGATCTAAAAAATCGCTTATACTTTCGAACCCGACCCGTTTGGTCGATCATTAGGATCCGACCAAACACATTAGGTGACCATAGTTGATAGGGAATAACCTTCCGAGGTTATACCTTATGGTCACATCGTTTTAGTAGTTGTATGATAGGTAGTATATATGCCTTAGGTAAATTACCAAAATGCCCTTTTAACGCCAAAATTCATTTTTAAGCATATGTAACATAACTTTTGGTATCTAAACTGATTTGGTAACAATATTAGACATGTTAAGGCATATTTTACTTATCATAGGGCTAGTTAGGCGTTCCGAACGCGTTTTACACGAACGACGCGTTAAAGTAGCATAAGCTACCTAAACGGGTCGTAATGGGTCGTAAGCACTTAGGTTAGGTTTCATTTTAGTATGTAGGCTTTGTTAAACCATATTACACGAGTCTCCATACTCGTTTGGTTTACGAACCCTCATTCTATCCAATCCTCCGATTTTAGGTCCGGTATATTAACATAGTTACCTATATTAGGTGCCGTTTGATATCTGTGATCTCTAGCATTGTTTGGTTGTTACTCAAGGACTACTAAGCAATCTCAAGTGAGTACATAGACCCCTCTTTTACCGTTTTCAAACTGTTTTGGGGTGAAACACATGTGCCTACTTGTTACTTTCATGCTTTTCCTATTTTCACATCATATACTTGCTATGTTCATTAGTACACTATTAGTACATTGTTTTACAATACATTTCATGCTATGTATGCCCATTGTGTGCATACTTAGTACATTGTTTTACATTACATTTCATGCTATGTATGTCCATTGTGTGCATACTTAGTACATTGTTTTACATTACATTTCATGCTATGTATGTCCATTGTGTGCATACTTAGTACATTGTTTTACATTACATTTCATGCTATGTATGCCCATGGTGTGCATACTTAGTACATTGTTTTACATTACATTTCATGCTATGGATGCCCATTGTGTGCATACTTAGTACATTGTTTTACATTACATTTCATGCTATGTATGTCCATTGTGTGCATACTTAGTAAATTGTTTTACATTACATTTCATGCTATGTATGCCCATTGTGTGCATACTTAGTACATTGTTTTACATTACATTTCATGCTATGGATGCCCATTGTGTGCATACTTAGTACATTGTTTTACATTACATTTCATGCTATGTATGTCCATTGTGTGCATACTTAGTACATTGTCTTACATTACATTTTGTTGCATATGCTCATCCAGCATATGAACACATTATATTACATTTTGAACCGTTGTAACTATTTGACTATGTGAACCGTCGTAACCATTTGATTATATGAACCGTTTGTAACTGTTGAACCGTGTGAACCATTTGTATCTGTTGACATGATTTACATTTGACAATAGACTTTGGACTATACATAAACATTTCTACAATTGTTAAACATTACATCTTGATGGTTTGGTTTGAGTAAGTGATTTAAGTAACGAGGCGTGTGTAATATGATACAAGCATGGTGGATACGCCGCTGGTACTTCCTATATATAAGTGCTTGTATGGTATTACATATCGTAGCGTTATTTGAATCATTTCAATTTAAGACATATAACATTTTATACAAATAACATACTTTTCACAAGACATTGTTTTACAAACAAACTCATCTTACATGGTTATTCATTTAACCTTACATTTATCTATACATATCATCTGATCTTATTGTTTTTCAAACGATTTACAAAACAAATCAATTTACAAGGTTCATGACTAAACTTTATTAAACATTTTCTTAAACTTACAAGTCATGAATCCAATTTTCACAAAACCTATGTAACTCACAGGCATTTTTATGCTGACGTACCTATTTTCACATGTGTTTTCAGGAATTGATGCATAGGACTTATCGAGTCATACTTAGGCGGACCTGTGCCTTAGTGACTTAAAACGAGACAAGAACTAGTTAATTTTTGTTATGTACTCTTTGTTTCTTGTTTAAAACAATGTAACTCTCTTGTTTGAATAATAAAACGAAACTTTAATTGCCATGGATTTGAAACAATTAATTCTGTTACAACACTCCCCGACGTTTCCGCCACGTTTCGTTGTCTCACGTGGTCGGGGTGTGACAGGCGGGCACGGGGCCGTGCTGAAGCTTCTGTTTACAGCTATAAATAGAAGTGCTTGGTTCCATTTCAACTCATCCCTTGGAAAACCACTTCTCTCTTTTTTGCCACCACTCCACCACCACTACAACACTATCATCCACTTTCCATCTTTAGAGTGTGTGTGTAGTCTTAGGATCCAAGATTGATCGTAAGAATCTTTGTCAAACAAAGGCCATGCTTGGCTAAATTCTTACATCACTTGGTAAAAACTTTTCTTTTATGTATTCTCTTTTATGATTTGCAATCTTTGGCTACTTTTTAATTGGGTATGTATTATGACTTTAATAATTAGTTTTTTATATTGAAGGCGAATTTATTCAAATATTCTTCATATGTTCCTTTACTTAACATGTTCAGGTCTTTACGGTCTATATAAAGCATGTTAATTAACCCGAAAGGGATATTAGAAGGGTGGTTTGGGTAATTCTATGTCTCGTTCAGTGTATAGATCCTACGAGAACCTGGTTCAAGCCTAGTAACACCTCACGAGTCGGAGTGGGCATTACCCACCACGGGATAGGTGCAAAAAGCTTAAATCCCTTATTCTTAAACTACTATTAAAACTTTAAACCAACCCGGCGAGGACTTTATCCCTGCTGACTCAGACCAACGGGTTGAGGGTGATCGCCGCCTTTTACGAGGGGTCCACCACATTTTGCATTAATAACTTACTTAGTTATCTTTCAATATTCCGACCTAGTGGGATTGTATCATTGCTGAATCAAACCACTAGGTTGAGGGTAACGTCGCCCCCAAAAGAGGGGCCTAATACTAACTAAGATAATCGCTTAAAATGCCCAAAGTGCGGAAATCATCAAAAGGGTACATGAAAGATAAGTTGGATCCAAGTGATTCTTTCTTGTCTATCATTTTTATTTTATTTTTATTTTCTGTGTTTATCTTTTTATTAGCTTAAAAATCTTTTCTCAAAAGTTGGTTCGATTAGACGTTGACGATAAGCCGATACTAAAAGCTCTTGTGTCCTTGGACGACCTCAGTATCTTGCCATCACTATACTATGTCCGCGATGGGTATACTTACCCTAGTGTGTGTGTGTGTAGACTGATAGTAGAATATCGTGTTTTATAAATTTAAAACTTGAAATCGGCGAGTAAAAAAAGCTAAAAAATATAACAAAAAAATATAGACTCACCCACGCACGTCAGTATCAGATGGATAGAAAGTGTGTTTTTCTTTATGGAAAAATTCATGAAGAAGTCTATGTGTGCCAACCATGTCTACAAGCTAAACAAAGCTTTGTATGGACTGAAACAAGCACTAAAAGCCTAGTATGATACTCTATCCACTTTCCTTTTGTCCAATGAATTCAAAAGAAGTAAAATTGATAAAAACTCTGTTTCTAAAATGAAAAGGGAAGGATCTGATTATAGTTCAAATCTATGTGGATAATATCATTTTTGGATCCACATGTGACAAAATGTGTGAGGATTTTAGAAAACCGATGACAACTCAATCTGAAATGAGTGCCATGGGTTAGCTACAATGTTTTCTTGGTTTGCAAGTAAAGCAACAATAAAATGGAACTTTCATTCATCAAAACAAAAATGTTCAAACACTTTTGAAAAAAAATGATATGAATGACTATAAACCATGCAACACTCCCATGTGTACAAGCAAACCCTTCATTTCTATTGACAAAGATGATTTGGTAAATCAGACTCTTTACAGATGTATGATTGGTTCTTTGATGTATCTAACTGCTTCAACACCTTATATTATGTTTGCAACTTGTGTATGTACTAGATACTGAATATTACCTAGAAAGTCTCATTTAATAGTTGTGAAAAGGATTTTTTAGATACCTTAAAGGTGCACCTACACTTGGTATCTGGTATCCTGCTATGGAAACATTGGGCTTTCAAGTTATTCATATAGTGATTTTGTTGGTTGTTACACCACCAGAAGGTCCACATCTGGAGGGTGCCACTTCCTTGGTAATGCCTTGGTTTCATGGCAAAGCAAAAAAGTAAAAAACAGTTTCAAACACTAATGCAAAGCAGAGTACATTGCTGCTGCAAGCTGCATAGCTCAACTTTTGTGGCTTCAAAACTAACTAGTTGATTTTGGCATAACTGTTGTAAAGACACAATTGAAACTGGAAAGTCAAGAAGCTGAAAACATCATCAAGAATCATGTGACTCATTGAAAAACAAAGCATATTGACATTCATCATCACTTTGTAAGAGATTGTTACGAAAAATATTTGATTTCCATTCACCATGTTCCCACTAAAGATCAGCTAGCATATGTTTTCACAAAAGCATTGGATACATCTACTTTTAAAAGTTTGATCTCCAAGATAGGGATCTTAAACATGGATTAAAAGAGTAAAATTTTGTTCTCAATAATAAAAACAGTAACATGTTGTTTAGAAAATACCAAAATTTTGATTATACACATTAATATGTTGTTTTGAAAATCATTAACAATAAAAACTTTGTTTCTATAACCAAACCCATTGTTTAAGTGGTTCTAAAGTCTATTTGACCAAAGTCAACTAAATTGCACAAGTAACCTCTGTTATGCTATCATCTGATTTCATTATTTGTTGACTAGTCAACAGATACACCATCCACTGTTATCCATTTCTAACCTTTGTTGACATACAACATAGGTTTTCTACTCCAAACAGACCTTTCTCAAACAAAGGATTATCATGAAGGACAGACCTTTGTACAATAGATCTTTGAAACACACCATCAAACACATGCCACGTCAGTTCTCTAAAACAGAGTTTTGGCCACGTCAGGATCACTTTTTCAAAACCCTATAAAACCCTCACCCATGAATAGTTCTACTCATTGTTTTCAAAATCAAAACCTTCCTTGTTCACAAAGCATCATTACTCACCTACATCATAATCATCAATCATCTAACATGGCTCTTAATCTGAAATCCCCACATAACTATCTTTTGTATCTTGTAAAACTTGATACCAACCCAGAATTTCACTCTATCATCAACACCATCATATCATCCAATACCACACTATACTCACCGCTGATGCACCCATCTGTATCGACACTCTTCGTGCTTTCTGGTAAATTCTGATCTTCTAAATTGAGATAGAAATGAATCACCATCATTTCCAAAATCATTGGTGTTGACATACAGATAATCCCCCAACTGTTATCCACTACATTTTCCCTAAATGATGAATTAGGTATGGAATCTTTTTCAAAAGTATATTTTCACAATGAATTCATAGAGTGGGAGCCACAATTTTAAACCACATTTTCCACCAACAATGAATTTTTCTTACATACCCTCTTAATATGTCTTTCAGCAAAAACCACTTCTTTTAATGAAAATTCATCATAAACTCGGTACTTGGGGTATGCTATTTTATCAAATTGCTAATTATAAACCATCCTAGTCTCTATTTATGGATTTGGTTGGAAATGTGAAAGCTGTAAAGAAAGGTTCTTCCAAAGCCTATGTCATGTATCCCTGGCTTTTGAGCTTTTGTCTTCAAAAGATTTTGGCAGCAAATGTTTTTCAACAGGGTGAAGCCCTTCAAATGAAAAGTCTTTCTAATAAAACATTTACTCGCATGATGACCACAAAAGGTGAAGAAAATGTTTTACAACCTAAAGTAACATTTGTTGCTGAGCCAACTGCTTCTGGTGACCACAGTGTCCAACCCAACCCTGGGGAACACTCGCAAGCCATTTCCACAAAGACCACTCCCATTACAAAAGCCAAAAGAACCAGAAGGGTCTCCTTGGAAGATGAGATACCTGAGTGACCTGCTCTAACACAAATACAGCTTACAACATTTTTTGACACTTCATCTCAACAAATGCAAATATCTCTACCCATCCAAACTCCTCACTTTACCTCATAAAAGGAGAGTGGCGTAAGCACAGGGGAACCAAACAATGAGTTTGATGATTCACTTGAACATCTAGACCCATGCCCATCTCCCAAGGTTGTTTCTCTTTCATCACCACCACCAAATACATTCCCCACCATAAAACCATTGCTTGATGCAATTGATGCATCTGACTTGAATAAACTTAGTTCCTCTCAATCACCTATCACTGATAGCATACTTCAATAAGTGAGTTGGTCTAGTCCAGGTATCAATGCTAACCCATAAGTAGAGAAAGGTACACCTCTTGAGTCACAAGTGACTCTTGATGGTTTTTTAAGTGAAGCAGCCACTACAATTGTAGGAACATCAGTTCCACGGTTAGACAATGGTTACATCTTTAAGACTTCCTTAAAGGCAACAACTGTAGAGTCTACAAGATTACACTCAGTAACAGTTGGAGGTCCCTAGAACCAAGAACCAGTGGCATCTGGTTTAAAATCAGGTTCAACCACTTTTGGTGGGAATTCAGATGATCCTATTAATATGGGTAATGGATTACGATATCAAGAATTGACAGAGAGAGTGACCAGGATAGAATCCTCTGTTGATGAACTCAACGACATGTTGAAAATCTTGGTACAAAACTCAAAGACTCCACCATCAAATGCAGATCTTGTCAAAGACTTATGATCATATGTCCAATCCTTTCTCAATCTTCAAAAACAATCTGCAGATACCACCTATAACATACACATGGAACTAATCAGATATTTGGTTGAAGCTAGGTACAAAGATACTCAAGCTGAGAGAAAGGTCATCAAATATCATCTTCTCAAGACTACAGGCTTTGCTCCTTACCCTATGTATCCCGATGATGCCAAATGGGGAAGAATGAAGACGGAATGAGAAAATTCCCTCCTCATGCAAAAAAAGCTCAAAAGATACCTGATCAATATGCAAGCAAAAAGGCAAAAGAGTATGCCTTAGAGAAAGAGGAGAGAAAAGATACAAATAAGGCCAAGGATGCCTTAGCAGTGCAAGAAAAACTTCAAAAGCAGAGAATTGAAAAAAACTTTGGTACTTCAACAGAGGAACCTACAAGAAGATAAGTAAAAAACCATTGTTACATCAATTCCTTAAAGCATTGTTGGTGCTACCATTGTGTCCTCACTTAAAACCACTGTTGGCACTGAAAAAGTGCGAACAGATGTTACAACCATAACAACACTTATCATTACTTCTGAACCAGCCAAGCCTATCTCATAAAAGCTCCAATTGGTTTCCGAAAAAGAAAACCATCAACACACACTTCATCCCCTCCATCAAAAACACCAACCCCTTATACCAGGGGAAGAGATCAAAGTTCATCATCTAATATGTTGATTAAGAAACTCTATAAGCATCACCCATCAAAATAACAACATCACTTCCACAAACCACAAAACAAATCTCCACTACCACTTCAAAGTCCTTACCAACATTTACCCATCAACTGTAACTTCAGAAATACAGTCTTTCTATACCACTGATATTGCAAGTCAGCTCACCTTTCTAACTCTACAAAACTTTCCAAAGCCTACCAATGTCAAAAATTATTTGGAATTAACGTTGAAACAAGTTGAAAGAATAGCTATATAGAAAAGCAAAGGAAAGGATGATTAACAAATACAGTTTATCTTATCTGAAGAGCTCAGGAAAGTGAATACTTTGGAAGATTATGCTAACGATATCTGTAACAAACTCTCTCATGCTCCAGTCACGAAATCCTAATTTAAAAAAGACTTTTAGAGAAGAGTATTTGACTAATATCATGAAAACCAAACCACACAAAGTAATCAAAGCTCAATTCTCAGGCTGGACAACTGAATCCTTGTTAGATGAAATATTAAGGATAGAAAAGTTGCTCCTTAATCCACAGCTTAAACCTACACCTCCAAATTGGAAAGTTGGACAAAAGGGCCCACGCAACTAAAGAGAATGAAAGAGGAAATGGTTGCTGCAAATTTTGGATCTATCAGGTCAATGGAAAGATGGAACGAAGCGACTATTGAAGAAAGCTATAAAAAAATTTAAGCACTTAGAGAAAAAGATCCTTAAATTCTGTGACAACTGTGCTCTGTAATCGATGTACAATGTAAACCAATGTTAATTATTAATAAAAAAATGTGTTTTTGTGTTATTATATGTGTTTTGGTGTTATTATGTGTGTATTTGTGTTTGATGATTTTACGATTTGATTCGATTCCGATTTCAAGCTTTAAATCGCTTTCTGGAAGGTTATACGCAAACTGGTGCGTAAACGTATTCAGTTTAACGCGACAAACACTCCAGAATAGTGACATAGGCTTAACATACCTTAAATAATCTTTACATAACTTAGAAATAAGTTTTGGATGGTTTGGTGTGTTGAAAACAAGTCTATTCGATCGCAGGGACTATTTGTGTCAAACTACGAAAGTATGCCGATTCGTTCTGTAACGAACATTCCGGAACTTGATCATAAGTTAAACATGCCCTATATATCCTTTACATAGCTTAGAAATAGGCTTTGAGGTGTTTGGTGCGTAAAAATAAACTTTATTGATCAATAGGGACTAAAAGCGTCAAAAAGTTCATAAGTTTGCATTTTCGCGCATATCTTACATTCTGAATATATTCGGGCATCCAAAAATTTATGTAATCATTAAAATATTTTATTTTAGTGATTGGCATGATAAAATTCCATTCGTCGCGTAATTTAGATCGTTTTTGCGTCCGTTACGCTTCCGTCGTAATTACCCGAATAACGCAACCGTACGACCAAACAAACCGACATCCGAGATTTTTTTGAGCATATTTTAAGTTACCTATACTTTAACTTCATTTTAGAGCCTTGAAATGGGGTTAACGGGGCTTAAACGTGCAAAAATGCATCAAATATCAAGTTTTGAACCTGCAGGGACCAAAAGTGTAATTCTGCCAAAGTCCTTAGGAGGGGCGCGTAAACCATGTGCTTAATTTTACGTGGCCTGCGTCAGCATCCCAGATCAGAAACTTTGAATTTGGACTTCCAGCCTGTTTTTGATGGTTTTAACCCCAAGTTTTGCACTCTATGGGCTAGATTTGATGGTTTTTAGTGTGCCCCTTGTATTACAATACCATGTGCCCACATGGAGGGTCAAGATCGAAGCACGTTTTGTGAGGAAAAATCCTAACAGTTGTGGGTTTTCTATAAATACCCATCACCTTCATCCTCATTCCTCACAAATCTGATTGAATTACTCTAAGTTGGAGTTCAAGAATTTCATACCTGAGTAATTTGATCAAGATATTCCAAACTTGGACCCTTTGTAAGTATTCTTTCGTGCTTTTTATGCCATTTTAAGCACAAAAGTCAAACAGTGTTTGACTTTCTGCTTTGACCAGTCTTTGGTCAACACGAAGTTCGTTTGAACTTCGCAACGTGAGCATAATCACGATGGTTATAGTCCCTAGTGACTATACCTTCTGATTACCAGATTGATTAGGTGTAGTGACAAGTCATAGTTTCGGTCAAAATGCGTATTTATGCGTATTTTGTAACCAAACTATTCTTAGGTATCAAAACCGTTTGTTTTGATATCAAAACCTGTTTTCTAACTTAGTTAAACATGTTTCAACATGTTTAGCTCGTTACTTTTAGTTTAGTGCTTGTGTAGAGTCGTAAGTCAAGCGGTCTAAACAACCGCTTAGACTTTCGAACTCGACCCATTTGGTCGATCATTGGGATCAGACCAAGCATGTTTAGTAACCATAGTTGTATAGGGAATAACCTTCCGAGGTTATACCTTATGGTCACTTAGTTTAAGTAGTTGTATGATAGGTAGTTTATATGCCTTAGGTAAAATGACCAAAATGCCCTTTTCATGCATAATTGAATTTTAAGCATATGTAACATAAACTTTTGTCACTTAACTGATTATGCAACATGTTTAGGCATATAATACTTGTCATAGGACTAGTTAGACATCTCGAACACGCTTTTGCGCGAACGACGCGTTAAAGTAGCGTGAGCTACCTTAATGGGTCGTAACGGGTTGAAAGCACTTAGGTTAGGTTCCGATCTAGAATGTAGGCCTTGTTAAACCATATCACATGAGTTCCAATACTCATTTGGTTTACAAGAATTCATTCTATCCGATCTTCCGATTTAGGTGTCGATTATTTATCTAGTGATCCGATTTCTAGGTGCTGCTTGATTTCCTTGTTTGAGCTTTGTTGAGTTCTTTTGATTGAGGAAACTTTGCACTTCAAGTGAGTACATAGTTCCCCTATTTTACTGTGTTCAATTATTTTGGGGTGATTCATATGTGTTAAATGTTTTCAAGGTTTAACGATGGTTTTCGAAATGATAAATATGGTTTATATAAAATTAATAACGATTTCGATAAAGTGAACAAACTTGTTGGTTGTAATTACATAACAAATAACATTCATTAGTTTTGGCCAAACCGACCAGTATTAGGTTATGGTACCATAGGATCTGACAAATCCCGTTATCAGACTGCACCCATGGTTATATGTGGGGGGTATGTGGGTAACGACTGAATCTGTGATTGTTAATTTACCCTTTGGTGGTTTATTAATGCGAGAAGCGATAGGCGAGTTGCAAAGGTGTAACAACCCGGAATTTATAAAACTCTAAATCAGAATTATAAAGTGCTAATTAAACAGGAACCAGCTAACTAGGAAATTATAACCCAGTCAGCTACGAGCCTTGTAGTGGCATATAATAAGGTTAAAACACCTAGATTATAAATTAAACAAAAGCTAAGGGACCAAACTTGCAAAGATTGAAAGTAGAATGTTAAAATAGAAATTAACACACCAAACACACACATACGTGCGTGTCTGGGTCGATCAGAACAAGGGGGGCGATCAGGGATTCCCTTTTCAAACCCAAATCCTCACAAAATCTCAAAATTGGAAGCCTAAATCAAGTCTAAATCGATTTTCAAGCAAAAATTCATGATCACCTAGTTGAAAGGATCATAAAGTATGTAAAATCGTGATGTTTTGATTCATCTTAAATTCTAGGTTAATTGTGAGAAACTGAAATTGAGCTTAAATATGTGATGCATGGATGAATCTTGAAGTAATATAATGTCTAGGGTTAAACCCTAGATGATTCTTGTGAAAACCTTGCATCATACTTGTAGGGTTTGTGATTACCATGGTAAGTGATTAATGAAATTGTAGAAGTTAGACAAACACTGAGATTATGAATTTCTATTTTAGTGAAACTGAATTTATGTGTTAAATTCAGAAAAATATTGATGTTGAAACTTGTTGCAAATTGCCCAATTGAAGTGGATATAGATGGAAATAACATGTCAAGAAACTAGTAATGATTATGTAAGAATTTGACCCGCTAGGTGTTTGTTGAAACGCCTAAATGAGGAATAAAATGTTAAATCGGACAAAAACGCATATTTGAATATCATAATAAATTGTCCGTTATTGATTATAAAAGAGTTCTAAATTGATGGTGAATGGAACTCTATAGGTAAAGCATCCGGATCGTCAAGTGGACAAGCCGGAGGTGAAACACGCTTGAAGGGTGCACTTTGAAGGTACGCGACTTATAGTTTCGCTACATTATGTTTAATTGTTAGTCTTACTTTGTTATATCGGTAATTTGGTAAACAAGGAAAACCCGTTAAGTCACGGGAGTGACAAAGTGCCTTAGACAAGCAAAACGGGTCAAAACATGTATTAGAAATAGAGTTTGGATGTGTCTAGCAATGGCGACATACATTCGGCATCCAAACGTGACAAAACAAGTTGGGTTATAAACATAAAATTAATCATCATCACTTGGGATTGGTCATATATTAAGCGTTGGCCGTGTAACGGACACGCTAATTCATTGTAAAAGCATGAGCCCTTGTAGAGGGATTATAGTTCGGAACATTTGTTTGTCAATCGATTCTGTTAGTGCATATGTCTGTCGACTTCGTCTTGTATCGAGTCTTGTATTAGGATTGTTAGATCAGGGCACGTTGTACGAGAAAATCGAGAAAAATATAGGATGTGGCCATTTCGTACGAAATGGAACAGACCATTTCACACGAAATGGAGAGGCCATTTCGTGTGAGCCATTCCATGCGAAATGGACATGCCTATATATAGTTGCCTTGTTCAATTCATTTGGAACTTTCTGATTCCGGTGCTGAGGTGCTGCCAAAGTATCTCCAGGCTGTAAAACGTTGTTAGATCAATAAACAAGACAATTAAAGTGTATATCAAGCTGATTCAACAAGACAATTAAAGTGTATATCAAGCTGATTCAACATCGATACGTCTGTTAGATATAAACAAAGATCGAGAAGAATGGGTTGACAAATTAGCTGATGCTTTACCTCAGAAAGAATGGGGTACATATCTGATGATCTTAAAGAACACTGGAGAATATGATAAATTGACAATTTCTCAATTCATTGAAAAATTGAAGGACAAGATCTTGAACAACAAAAGATTGCTAGAATGAACAATCCAAGTGGTCAACAAGACATCAAGATGTATTACAAAGGGAATGTTCAGAATGTTGAAGCAAGTCCGAAGGTCCAAACCGCTTTCAGTGCAGAAAACTCATCAGGATCAGTTAATCA
Organism: Helianthus tuberosus; assembly: GCA_030545235.1. NCBI lineage: Eukaryota > Viridiplantae > Streptophyta > Magnoliopsida > Asterales > Asteraceae > Helianthus > Helianthus tuberosus. Next base: position 2,289,031 of record JARYGA010059779.1, read on the forward strand.
AAGTCCAATCAGCAACAGTGGATTTTCTTCATACTCGAGTGTTAATCCAAATGTTTCAACCTCAAGTTATCAGTCTCAAAGCTCAAACAACAGTAATAGTCATGTGTTACACTGCAACATCGCGTTGCATCTTCAGAACGGTCAAAATTTCTCTGGAGAAGTCGCTAAAGGTCATATGGCATTACTAGCTACAGTGTTAGAATCATATGAGGGTTTGGTTGCAGGAAGGATCGGAAATCCTATGTTGACAAAAGAGGATTACGATCAGATCGATGCTGAAGAAATGGAGCTTATGGATATTAAGTGGTGTTTAGCGAGTGTGTTGAGGAGAGCTGAGAAATTTAAGCTGATTACAGGAAGAGATGACTTCCGTGATGCTAACGTTTCTACTTTAGGTTTTGATAAATCTAAAGTTACTTTTTTTCGATGCAGGGAAAAAGGACATTTCAAGAGGGAATGTACCAATCGAGAAGCAGGTGGAGCTCAGAATCCGTTCGGGAATAATGATTATTATCGAAAAGCTATATATCAACAAGTTGCTCAACAACCGTCATCATCCCATGCTATTGAAGATGGAAAGAAGAAAGCTTATCTTGTAAATCAAGATGATGAAAGAGTGGCAGAAGGTTTTAGCTGGGACAAATACATTCCGGCTGATTCCAAGTTTAGAGCATTCATTGCACAGATCATTCAAGAGTCATATTTGATGAAAGAATGGATGGATGTTTTTGCCAATAATGAGAAAAGTCAAGATGGAGAGTCTGTCTCTTCGGAATAAAATTCAGAAAAGATGCCAGTCTTTGATCAATCATCAACTGATAGCAGTGATGATGAAGAAGAAATACAAATAAACATTGGAAAAACTCAATTATCTCTTGAAATTTTTAAATTTTATTTTGCAGATAGATTGGAGAAACTAAAGGAGAAGCGAGCAGCAAAAAATCTGAAAAAGGTAAAATGTGAGAATGTTGCTCAGGAATAGAAGCCTGAACAGAATGAAGAAGTTAAAGTTGCTGAGAAGGTGGTTGAAGTTGAGAAGGTGGTTGAAGTTGAAAAGATAGTCGAAGTTGAAAAGATTATCGAAGTTGAAAAAATTGTTGAAATCACGAAACCTTGTCTAAAATGTTTAGAACCATGCAAACATTGCGAAGAGAAAGATGAGAAGTTTAGTGAGCTTGACAAGATAAAAGAAAAATTATTGTTCGATGTTAAGTATGTGAAAGAATCGTATGATGTGTTGAACAGAACGGTGAATAGTTTGTAAAAGACAAACTCAGAAAGAGAAGATGCTTTAACCATGATGAATGCAGTGATGATGTCTAAGCAGAAGGCTATCAACCACTATATTGAAGAATGTGCAAAGTTGAAGCAGGAGTTGGAGACAGAAAAGATAGAAAATGAAAGAATCAGACGATTGCTGCAAAGTTATTCAAGTTCTGATTATTTGATTGATAGAATTTATCCAACTGTTGCAGGTTTTGAAGTATTTCAAGATAAGAAGACAGAAGAGAAGGATACTGGTAAGAAAAAAAGTGCAAATTATAACAAGTGCCCGCCTCCGATCTGGGAAGGTTATTCTCCCAGAAAACCAAATGAGGAACAAGTCAAAAAGGCAGTCAATATAAAATTGAAGTCTGAAACAATTGATGAGTTACCAGAAAATATTGACGTCACGTTCACATCGTCTGACACCGATCATGAGTCTGAGTTAATAAAGAAAGTGGTCGATCAGGTGTTGGATAAGGATGAGGAGTCAGAGTCAAAGTCTGAGTATGAAAGCTCGAGTTCATCAGTTGACAGTCCAAATTCGTCGGTTAAAAGGGTTTATAATAAAGAATTTCTATTATCAAAAAATAATTTGAATGATGAACCAATCAAAGTTGCATATACTTTGAATTATTCAGACAAATTATTTTCTGATGAGGAATTTCAAATAAGAAGTGTTCAAATTGAAAAGATTAAAAAGGTTTTCAAATTAACAGAAATTAATATTTCTGAAATAAAAGATGTAAATCTTAATGAAAAACCTAAAAAGTACACTTTAAGAGTTCAACAAAGATTGAACAAGAAAAAAAGTTACAGTTCTGGTTTTCAAAAGAAACCAAATCATAACAGTAATTTCAAAAAGAAAGGTTTAGGTTTTACTTCACCCGAAAATCATAAAAATGAGAAAATTTCTAAAACAAAAACAATATTTGTTTCAGGGTCCAGTTCTGAAGAAGAAAAGAAGAGCTCATTCTGGAAGCAATCGAACAAAGCGTTCTTTGCAGAAAAACAGAAACATGAGAAGACTGGAATTCATCAGAGAAAGGAAACAAGAACCTGTTACCGATGTCAAGAAGTTGGTCACATTGCCTGGAATTGTCCAAAGGCAACCAACACAAAACAGGAAGTTGTTTCTAAACTCAAAGAAAAAGTTTTTGATAAAACTGAACCACCAACTGAAAAATTCAAAGTGTTTAAATACTCAACATATGAAGTTGGTGAATGTTCAAAAAGGTTTTACAAAAGAAGGGTGAATCTTGACAACCAAATGTGGGTTGTTAAGAAATCAGATGTGAAATCTGGCGATGAATCTGACTCGTCAAAGTCAGAGGAGCCACAAGTTGAGCCAAAAGGAGAAAATTCAGTTCTGCCAATGGATGATGTCAACTTTCCACCATTGCGAACTGAAAATTTTAAACAAAAAGTTGGTAATGTGGAAATTTCGAATCAATTCTATTCTGAAAAGAAAGAATTTGATGTCGAAAAGGCTTTCAATGACAAAGTGAAAAATATTTTTGGAAAATGGTCGATGGTAGGGCCAAAGGGGTAAAAGATTTTTATGAATCAAAAAGAAATGTTGAAACCCCAAGTGAAACTGAAAAGGTCACACCTAAAGCTAGTCAGGCTTGGGTGTCAGTATTTCATATGTAAAAATCCTGACTTGCCGGAACTCCCAGGTTGGTAATTGGGGAGTAGGAATCGGCATTTTCCTTGAGAAATATCACTTTCGTAAATGGTGGTTGTTCAATGATATATCGACCTACAAGTGGTAGTATTCTTGAAAATTGTCATATTTCAATTTACAGATGGTATGGTTGATAAGTGAACCAACAAGTGGTTGAAAAGGGGGTTTTCACCTACAAGTGGTTAATCAAGGTCATTAAGTTGAACTTGATTTAACTTTAATTAAAAATGGCTAAAAAACAATGTGATGAGTTTTTCCCCAATCTTACAAGTGGAATCAACAAAACTAATTTTCCGGAAAAACCATTTAATTAAAACAAACTTAAGTGTTTTGAAATCATAATGGGAAAATAGTTTATTGTCAGGGGGAGTTCTGATTGTTTATGCCCAGTGGATGGCGAATTGAAGAAATTCACATCAGTTTGTCAAATTTTCTTTAAATGGTTTGAATTTTAGGGGGAGTAAGAAATTTTCAGAAAATCCAAAAACATTAGAAAATTTGAAAAAGCCAAAAACATCGAAAAATCAAAATGAGTTTTGTTGTGAAAAAGAGGAAATGATAGTACATCAGTAGACAATCACAGTACGCTAAAGAATTGGAAATTTAAAATGTGATAAACGGTCTCACTGATGATATGCCAGTAGGTTTTTACACGCTTAGTAGATTGTATTCGAGATATAAACCTAAATATCAAAATTGCTTATTTCGTGGGGAACATCTCTCGGATATATAGGTAACCCCTTAAATCTTGTTTGAAGGGCTTTCTATTTCTGACATACTAGGTCTTTGTGCGTGGTGATATCTGGGGTATTATACCAGGACTTCTAATTTTGCGGGTGCAATAGCCTAGTCCTCGTATAATACTTTGCATTGCTTTAATCATAAAGCCCGCCCTCAGCATAAAAAATGATGAAACTGTGACACCTGTGCCTCTGTGACCATCAAACAAATACCAAACCAATGAAATATTGTATTTCATACTTGGGATTTGTATAAATATGTGTATCTTTTGCACATACCAATTCTTGTTCGATTTCAAGTTTTAAATCGCTTTCTGGAAGGTTATACGCGCACTGATGCGTAAATATAACCAGTTTAATGCAACGAACACTCTGGAATATTGAAATAGGCTTAACATACCTTAAATAACCTTTACATAACTTAGAAATAAGTTTTGGAGGGTTTGGTGTGGCGAAATCAAGTTTATTCGCTTACAGGGACTAATTTTGACAAACTGCGAAAGTATGCCGATTTGTACTGTAACGAACATTCCGGAACATGACCATAAGTTAAACATTCCCTAAATATCCTTTACATAGCTTATAAATAGGCTTTGAGGGGTTCGGTGTGCTAAAATAAACTTTTTGGTCATTCAGGGACTAAAAGCGTCAAAAAGTGCATAAGTTTGCATTTTAGCGCATATCTTACGTTCTGAATACATCCGGACATCCAAAACTTTATGTAATCATTAAAATATTTTATTTTAGTGATTGGCAAGATAAAATTCCATTCTTCGCGTAATTTGGATCGTTTTTCGCATTCGTTCGTGTTTCATCGTAATTAACCGAACAAAGCAACTGTACGACCAAACGAACCGACATACGAGATATTTTTGAGCATGTTTCATGTTCCCTATACTTTAACTTCATTTTAGAGCCTTGAAATGGGATTAACGGGGCTTAAACGTGTCAAAAATGCATCAAAAACCATGTTTTGCACATTCAGGGACCAAAATTGACAGTCTGCCATAGTTATCTTAGGAAGGGACCAAAATGAAAAATCTAAATTCCAGCTTGTTCCAGCTGTTCCCCTCATTTTCACATGGTTTTAATGAAACTAGGGGCTCCCATGGTTTCACAAAACCATGGGCACATGTGTACGGATGAGATCGAATCTCGTTTTACGATGAACGATCTTAACGGTTGTGAAAAAACTATAAATACCCCATCCATCTCTTTGTTGCAACTCACATTTGATCTGATATTTCTCTAAGTTGAGGTGATTTCACTTCATACCTGAGAATAATCGGGTCAAACTTCCGTTCTTGGACCTTCAGTAAGTCCTCTTTCGTTCTTTTTCACGTGAAAGTCAAACTGTGTTTGACTTTCTGCTTTGACCAGTTTATGGTCAACATGAAGTTCGTTTGAACTTCATAACGTGAGCATAATCACGATGGTTTTAGTCTCTTGTGACTATACCTACTGATTACCACGTTATCTAGGCATATTGGCGAGTCGTAGTTTCGGCCAAAATGCGTATTCTTGCGTATTTTGTAACCAAACTACTTTTAGGTATCAAAACCGTTTGTTTTGATACCAAACCTGTTTTCAAACCTCGTTAAGCATGTTTTAACATGTTTAGTTCGTCACTTTAGGTTTAGTGCTTATGTAGGGTCGTAAGGTAAGCGGTCTAAACAACCGCTTATACTTTCGAACCCGACCCGTTTGGTCGATCTTTAGGATCCGACCAAACACATTAGGTGACCATAGTTGTATAGGGAATAACCTTCCAAGGTTATACCTTATGGTCACTTCGTTTAGTTAGTTGTATGATAGGTAGTCTATATGCCTTAGGAAATTACCAAAATGCCCTTTTTACGCATAAATTCATTTTAAGCATATGTAACCTAAATTTTCACATCTAAACTAATTAGGTAACATTATTAGACATGTTAAGGCATATAATACTTGTCATAGGACTAGTTAGGCGTTCCGAATGCATTTTACGCGAACGACGCGTTAAAGTGGCGTAAGCTACCTTAACGAGTCGTAATGGGTCATAAGCACTTAGGATAGGTTTCATTTTAGAATGTAGGCTTTGTTAAACCATATTAAATGAGTCCCTACACTCATTTGGTTTATGAAACCTCATTTTATCCGATCCTCCGATTTAGGTCCGTTTATTTACATAGTTACCTATGTTAGGTGCCGTTTGATTCCGTGATCCCTCTAGCTTTGCTTGGTTGTTATTCAAGACTTCTAAGAATCCTCAAGTGAGTACATAGACCCCTCTTTTACTGTTTTTCAAACATTTTGGGGTGAAACACATGTGCCTACTTGTTACTTTCATGCTTTCCATGTTTTCATACCATATACTAGCTATGTTCATTAGTACACTATTAGTACATTATTTCATTATGTTTTGCTATGTATGTTCACTTAACATGCTAGCCCATTGTTTTACATGTTGAACTGTTCGAACCATTTGTAACCATTTGATATATGTGAACCATTTGTAACCATTTGATATATGTGAACCATTTGTAACCATTTGATATATGTGAACCATTTGTAACTGTTGGAACCGTTGGGTTAGGGAAGTGATTAGGTAACGGGGCGGGTGTAATGTGATAAAAGCATGGTGGATACGCCGCTGGTACTTCCTATATATAAGTGCTTTTAACACATTATATATCGTTGCGTTATCTAGATCACTTGGGTAAACGATTTTGAAACGATGTCACATAAATGATGTTTTCTGAATAATATAAACCATACGAGTTTTATTAACAAGTTTCTATGAGATGTTTTACAATTTGATTTAATAAAACAAATGTTTTGGAGTTAAGAATCATGGCTACGAGATTTTATAAATCATACCCAACTTGATTTGAGTTGGTTAATTATGTCGCAATACTATACTTTTCAAAATAAGGTTTTTTTTAATAAGTATTGCAACATGTAAAACGAGCCATGAATCTGACACTCATATAAAACCTATGTACTCGCTGGCATTTTTATGCTGACGTATTTTCACATGTGTTTCAGGTACCATAGTTGATGATGTTTGATGATGATATTTGTGTACGCTCACATAGGAATGGACGAGGCCTTAGTGACTTAATAACAATGAAAGACTATTTGTTCATGTTTTGTTTCTAATTCCAATATAATGTAATACATTTAATTCAATAAAACAAAACTGTTTAATCCATGGTTGTGAAACAATGATTCTGTTACAACACTCCCCGACGTTTCCGCCACGATTTGTTGTTTTACGTGGTCGGGGTGTGAGAGAAAAGTTGGTATCAGAGCCAATGGTTATAGGGAACTAGGTTGTTAGTAATGCTTTGACCTAGACTATAACCTTCCTAGGACCCTAACGCGAGTTTACTTGCGTTTTGTCATAAAACAATACCGTTGCCTATCTTTAGGCAGCAACAACAATAAGAACACAAAATTTGAATCTGCTTTGAAAACTAATCATCTGTTCCAGGATGATTTATTATAAGGTTTCGAACCTTCAAAGTTTTCAAATTCTCATCAAAGTTTAGGGCTACATAATGTGAACACGTGCAAACTGGAAGGGTGGGTGCCTGTACCCTGAGCTTTCTGTCTAAGGCTAGAGTGTTCGTACAAATCCGCAATATCGGACCAGTCACGCTTACCTGGGAACTCTTGGGGTGAGTGTCCACTTATAGGCGAGCATGTCTTCGCGATACATTATGAGGACCTATTTGCTTTGATTCAGCCTTTGTGTGTCGTTTGTTTGCTTTGTGGTTCAAACAAATGACCATCACCCATGATTTTGGTCAGTAATTGTAACATCCTATTCTTACCCAATGCCATTTCATTTGTTTTCTCTCTTGTTTCCCCTTATTAGAATGCCTCCACGACGTGAAAATCAGGTACCTATTGAAGAACTGGCAGCTGTCATTACGCAGCAAATGACTGCTGCAATCCCGAACATCGTTGCTCAATGTAACCAAGCTCTAAACAACAATAATGCCCCCTGCAACTTCAAGACGTTCAACTCGGCTAAGCCATCAAAGTTTTCTGGGTCTCAAGGAGCGACTGCACTTCTGCAATGGTTCGAGAGTCTAGAGAGCACCTTTAGACATGCTCAATGCCCAAATGAGCGAAAGGTAGAATTCGCATCTAGTGTCTTTGAGAAACGAGCTTTGACATGGTGGAATGGTGTGATGAGAGATAGGGGTGCCGATGTGGCACTGGCTCAAACGTGGGAAGAGCTTCGAGCTCTGATGATGAAGGAATTATGTCCTCGTCACGAGACCAGGGCCTTGGAAAGGGAATTCGACGATCTTAAGCAAGATAGCGGTGAGCATCGAGCCTACACGAATCGTTATGAGGAGTTAAGTCTGTTATGCCCGAATATGGTTACGCCTTTGCATAAGGCAATCGAAAAGTACATTGATAGCCTCCCTGACCCAGTACAAGACATTGTGACTGGTAGTAACCCCACTACGGTTAGGCAGGCCATTGAGCTATCTGCTACCTTGACTGAATCTTAAATCAGAAAAGGTAAACTTTTCCGAAAAGGTGATAAGAAACCAATCGAGGAATCGAAACCCAAAGATGAGCAGACTGAATCCTCCAAGAAGTCAAGGAAGCGAAAAGCTTCCCAAAACTTCGCCGTGGTTGCTCACAATGATCAAGTTGCCCCCAACCAACCAGCTCAACCCCCTGCTAGGAAGCCATACAACGGAACTACACCCTTGTGCAACCAATGTAACCTTCATCATCATGCTAGTGTGAAGTGCCGCAAATGCCAAATTTGTGGACTTATAGGTCACACTGCAAGAGTTTGCCGAGCTGAAGTTGCACCAAATCAAGCTGACAACAATCCTGCTCAAGCTCGTTTTCCACCAGGTTCTTGCTACAACTGTGGCGAGATGGGTCATTTCCGAAGAAATTGCCGAAAGCTTGCTAATGCAAATCCAGCACAGGGATGAGCATCTGATCGACTAGAAGACAACATCGTTTAGAAATAATCACGTCTTCTGTATTATTTTCTTTTGTTGTCAAGGTCCATGAAACAGTTGTTATCGTTGTTTATAAATAAATCTTTTATTTACATTGCACTATATTTATGTGGTTGCATGTATAAACAACATATCCCCTACAATACCGACAATCAAGAAATTGTATTCCTTGAAGAGCAGACTACCCCCAAAATTCTTCCATTTTATGATCTATTGCATTTTCCACGAAAATCCTAAGTACCCGTTTCTTCCAAGGAGACGAAGTACAAGGCGCAAGTTACAACTCTGGACGAATACCCAAAGTACCACTATAAATCCTTAATAGGGTACCTAAGGGTATTTCCGTAAATCCTAAAATTGTTGTGTTCCTTAATTCGAATATTACGTTTCTTTGAAAACAAAATCGAATTTTTGGAAGACCATTCTATCTTTTTAGATAGATTCTTGAGGACATTGAAGTCCATCGGCTGGTTTCCTGGTGTACCTTGAATATCCATGTTAAATCGACAACAAGTTAATAACAAATTAATAATCAAGTTAAACAATTATGTGATTACGTGCTTATGTGGTCCCTTTTATGTTTTTGTGTGATCCAAATTTTTGTTATCCAAATCCTCGTAGAATCTTCCATATCTTCGTATAAGGGATTCATAGTAGGATATCCAAAAGTACTACCTTAAATCCTTAATGGGCTTCTACGTAATAGTTAAGACCCTTGGATTATAAAGTACTATTCCATAATTAGACCCCTTGAGTGGTCTAGTTAAACAGATTGATCCAAAAATCTGGTTAGGAATATCATGTGATGATATAGCTGAAAAGACTCCTTGGTGGTCTAATTGAAAAGATCATTTGTCGATCTAATTAAAAGGACCCTATGGTAGTCTAGTCACACTCGTCACAGGTTTGATATTCTATCCCCTTCACATTACAAAACAAACTGTGCAGTCTGTGCAAGGAATTACGTAATTATGGATGCATGCATAATTATGGAATTCAGTGCACAGAAACCACAGCAAGTTTTGTCATGTGTCTAGAGTTGACTCAATTCATTTCCATTTCTGAAGAATATCCATTGAGGAAAATGACTCATTCCGTTCATTTTCGTTTCTGAAGAATATCCATCGAGGGAAATGAATATCCTTGATTTTTCGTTCATTTCCATTTCTGAAGAATACCCATTGAGGAAAATGACTCATTCCGTTCATTTTCGTTTCTGAAGAATATCCATCGAGGGAAATGAATATCCTTGATTCTTCGTTCATTTCCATTTCTGAAGAATACCCATTGAGGAAAATGACTCATTCCGTTCATTTTCGTTTCTGAAGAATATCCATCTAGGGAAATGAATATCCTTGATTTTTCCTTCATTTCCATACTGAAGAATACCCATTGAGGAAAATGACTCATTCCGTTCATTTTCATTTCTGAAGAATATCCATCGAGGGAAATGAATATCCTTGATTCTTCGTTCATTTCCATTTCTGAAGAATACCCATTGAGGAAAATGACTCATTCCGTTCATTTTCGTTTCTGAAGAATATCCATCGAGGGAAATGAATATCCTTGATTTTTCCTTCATTTTCATTTTTAAAGATTGTCCGTTGAGATAAATGATAGGATTATGCCTTGCATAATCTTTGATGGGTTATTCTACGCAAATAGATAAACACCCTAGATTACATGCAAGGCAATTATTTAACACAGCGTCACAGACAGACTCCTACGAATAAATTTCGGGACGAAATTTCCTAAAGTAGGGGAGACTGTGACACCTGTGCCTCTGTGACCATCAAAAAAATACCAAACCAATGAAATATTGTATTTCATACTTGGGATTTGTATAAATATGTGTATCTTTTGCACATACCAATTCTTGTTCGATTTCAAGCTTTAAATCGCCTTCTGGAAGGTTATACGCGCACTGATGCGTAAATATAACCAGTTTAATGCAACGAACACTCTGGAATAGTGAACTAGGCTTAACATACCTTAAATAACCTTTACATAACTTAGAAATCAAGTTTTGGAGGGTTTAATGCAACTGTACGACCAAACGAACCGACATACGAGATATTTTTTAGCATGTTTCATGTTCCCTATACTTTAACTTCATTTTAGAGCCTTGAAATGGGATTAACGGGGCTTAAACGTGTCAAAAATGCATCAAAAACCATGTTTTGCACATTCAGGGACCAAAATTGACAGTCTGCCATAGTTATCTTAGGAAGGGACCAAAATGAAAAATCTAAATTCCAGCTGTTCCCCTCATTTGCACATGGTTTTAATGAAACTAGGGGCTCCCATGGTTTCACAAAACCATGGGCACATGTGTACGGATGAGATTGAATCTCGTTTTACGATGAACGATCTTAACGGTTGTGCAAAAACTATAAATACCCCATCCATCTCATTGTTGCAACTCACATTTGATCTGATATTTCTCTAAGTTGAGGTGATTTCACTTCATACCTGAGAATAATCGGGTCAAACTTCCGTTCTTGGACCTTTTGTAAGTCCTCTTTCGTTCTTTTTCGCGAGAAAGTCAAACTGTGTTTGACTTTCTGCTTTGACCAGTTTATGGTCAACATGAAGTTCGTTTGAACTTCATAACCTGAGCGTAATCACGATGGTTTTAGTCTCTTGTGACTATACCTACTGATTACCACGTTATCTAGGCATACTGGCGAGTCGTAGTTTCGGCCAAAATGCGTATTCTTGCGTATTTTGTAACCAAACTACTTTTAGGTATCAAAACCGTTTGTTTTGATACCAAACCTGTTTTCAAACCTCGTTAAGCATGTTTTTACATGTTTAGCTCGTCACTTTAGGTTTAGTGCTTATGTAGGGTCGTAAGTTAAGCGGTCTAAACAACCGCTTATAATTTCGAACCCGGCCCGTTTGGTCGATCTTTAGGATCCGACCAAACACATTAGGTGACCATTGTTTTATAGGGAATAACCTTCCAAGGTTATACCTTATGGTCACTTCGTTTAGTTAGTTGCATGATAGGTAGTCTAACCCATTGTTTTACATTTTGAACTGTTCGAACCATTTGTAACCATTTGATATATGTGAACCATTTGTAACCATTTGATATATGTGAACCATTTGTAACCATTTGATATATGTGAACCATTTGTAACTGTTGGAACCGTTGGGTTAGGGAAGTGATTAGGTAACGGGGCGGGTGTAATGTGTTAAAAGCATGGTGGATACGCCGCTGGTACTTCCTATATATAAGTGCTTTTAACACATTATATATCGTTGCGTTATCTAGATCACTTGGGTAAACGATTTTGAAATGATGTCACATAAATGATGTTTTCTGAATAATATAAACCATACGAGTTTTATTAACAAGTTTCTATGAGATGTTTTACAATTTGATTTAATAAAACAAATGTTTTGGAGTTAAGAATCATGGCTACGAGATTTTATAAATCATACCCAACTTAATTTGAGTTGGTTAATTATGTCGCAATACTATACTTTTCAAAATAAGGTTTTTTTTTAATAAGTATTGCAACATGTAAAACGAGCCATGAATCTGACACTCATATAAAACCTATGTACTCGCTTGCATTTTTATGCTGACGTATTTTCACAGGTGTTTTAGGTACCATAGTTGATGATGTTTGATGATGATATTTGTGTACGCTCACATAGGAATGGACGAGGCCTTAGTGACTTAATAACAATGAAAGACTATTTGTTCATGTTTTGTTTCTAATTCCAATATAATGTAATACATTTAATTCAATAAAACAAAACTGTTTAATCCATGGTTGTGAAACAATGATTCTGTTACAACACTCCCCGGCGTTTCCGCCACGATTTGTTGTTTTACGTGGTCGGGGTGTGACAGAAACATTGAAAAATGCTAATCATGTGTTGTTGTAAAGAAGATCCCCAAGGGGGACCCACCTAAAGTCGAACCATCATCTCTCTGATTTTGCGGAAGCAATAGCCTGAGCTCTCATGGTCTCGCAATTAACCCCTTACAGATATCATTAGTGTACATTCACCTGTAATACTGAATATAGGAGTCTGGATACGGGAGTATATTCTGAGGTGGGACACGCGAATAAGTTAAGTGCTTAAAACACTAATTTCGTATCTCGAAATAGTTGAACTTTGTGTGAAAATTTAAGTGGATCAGTATACTGACAATCTAAGTGAATCTTTTAGAACTTAAAGTGTTTAAAGCTCAATGGTGCTAGTGATTTGTCTCATAGACTGATATGATCCTCTTACGCAAACTCACAAAAATATTGTCTGTAAATATTTTTTTACTGTTTTTCTTTAAAAACTAAATCCAAAAAGATTTTCAGTGTGTTTTAGCATAAAATTTTGAAAAAGTCAAAAAGATTTTCGACAACTGATGTTGGAGAGCTGATTTTCAAAATTCCGAGTGCTAAACATGATGAGCCACAGGTGAGGGGGAGTTTGTTTGAAATGAGAAAAGATTTCGAAATGAAAATATCAAATCTGAATGTTATTCTTACAAGTGGTCATCAGAAAATATAAATGTTAAATCATTTTGAACAATATCTGCAAGTGGTATATAAATTTGTCAAATTTTAAATTTGTGAAATTTATTTCAAGGTAGAGATTTGTGCAGATCCCTGTGTCTAAGCCTGAGCAGAGTGTGAGCCAGGTCTCGATCCTAGAACGAGAGAGTCAGACTGCTATCCCAGCTTATCGAAAGAGGAAGTCTGAAGACATCAAGAGGGAGTCTGGGAATGTAAGAGCCAGATAAAGAATTTATGAAATCAACATCCAAGGGGAATATAGCTACTGATGCTGATAGAAGAGAAAGAGATTGAGGATGCTTACACTGTCAGATACTTTGGAAAGAGCGAGAAGACTGATCAAGACTAAAGATGTGACATACCAAAGACTCGACACTGAAGACTTCGTCAACATCCAAGGGGGAGTCTGTTGGTGCATATGTCTGTCGACTTCGTCTTGTATCGAGTCTTGTATTAGGATTGTTAGATCAGGGCACGTTGTACGAGAAAATCGAGAAAAATATAGGATGTGGCCATTTCGCACGAAATGGAACAGGCCATTTCGCATGAAATGGAGAGGCCATTTCGTGTGAGCCATTCCATGCGAAATGGACATGCCTATATATAATTGCCTTGTTCAATTCATTTGGAACTTTCTGATTCCGGTGCTGAGGTGCTGCCGAAGTGTCTCTAGGCTGTAAAACGTTGTTAGATCAATAAACAAGACAATTAAAGTGTATATCAAGCTGATTCAACATCGATACGTCTTTTTCCGCCTCTCGTATTGATCAAAAACTCTTCTGAATGACTCGTTTGGTCGTGCAAACGATCCTACAGATTCCGAAAAGCATGATTAAATCCTTGGAATTAAGCATGATAGTTATTGCATAAGCGCCCTCGGGAGGGGAGCGAAAAGCCATAATTGGTAGACATGGAAACGGGTGATATGGTTTGAAATTAGAGATGTCAATAATACAAGTTAGGGAACTTGTAAACAAATGGGTCAAATAAACAAGAGATGAATTAAAAGCCAACTGCTCTTGAAATGATATTTTTATGCAAATCGTGTTGATAAACGCGTCCGTAATTAAATTACGGTCGCGTAGGAAAAAGAATCGGCTAAAACGGACGCCCGAGTCAAAAGTTATGTCGATTTAAAGTTTGGAATTGAGAAAAAGAGTGTTGGGCTGAATTGCAGCTCCAACCAACAAACAATCTGTCGAAATCAGACCGTGGCACTAGGCCACGGCCAAACGTAAAACCCGTCGCGCGACGCGACGGGTGGTGGCGTCACGCGACCACCGGTGGTGGTCTCCGTCGCGTAGCGCGACCGTCCCAAACGTATGGAAATTGTTGTTTTTGCATTGTTTTGAGCAAGGAACCTAACTAGACTTTTATTTAAGGTGTCAAAACTAATTATTTTCATGGTTTTGACCGTAGGTGATGTTGGATGAAGTCCGGATGGTGATCAAGCAAACGTCTAGAACCGAACGCACTAAACAAAGCTTCTGCACTTGATCTATTTTGGTTTAGTAATATGTAGATACTTGAACTATGTTTTCAAACGTTATCTAGTAGACACCTGAAGTTATGTTTTGTATGTTTAATGGATAATATGCTTTTAACTTGAATATTAGGATCATATATGGTCTTAAAATCATGAAAGTTTTTGTAAACTCGATATTTCAGTACTAAATGCTTACCTTGTATTATTAATCTCGTTATTTAAGTCGGGTCTTACAATTTGGTAATCAGAGCTAAGGGTTGTCAATAAAGTGTGTTCGGTTCAAGCTTGATCAAGCATCCGGTAAGTGTTAATTGTTTTAAGTAGATTTAGAGAATATAGAAATGAAACATGAACAAATATGCATGAAAAGAGTGTGTAAGTTCACTCAAACACAGGAAATGCATGAAACAAGAACGGTTGAATCAAGTTATGAACTTGATTAAACCAAAACAAGTAAATCATATGTTATAAATGAAATGTTTAACGGTCAATGTAAACATTTCAGTATTAAAGATGGCGGATGAAAGTAACGATGATGCGGTGCCGAGAGTCACCGAGCAAACAAGAGAAGTGATTGCCGAGGAGGTTGGAAAGGCAATTGAAAATAGTTTGTCTGGTTTCATCGATAAGATCCAGAACACGGTACTATCAGTGGTTGAGGAAAGAATCAAGAAATTGGAAGATAATGCCAATCTAGCAAAGGAAAGGTCCGGGGGACGAAAGCCTTGTACATACAAGGAGTTCATGGCGTGCAAACCGCCAGTCTATAATGGGGAGGTAGACCCAATAGTATGCCAGAGATGGCTAAGTGATATCGAGGGGGTATTTGAGAGGACCCATTGTGACGAAGATGACTACGTAGCCTATGGTATGGGTCAATTAAGGGGTCAAGCGAAAGACTGGTGGGATAACAAAAAGAAAGAAATTGGAAACGAAACGGCTAAGGCCATGACATGGGATGAATTTATGACGCCGTTTCTTAAACACCACAGTCCCAAGGTGTCACACCCCGACCACGTAGAACATACAAAACGTGGCGGAAACATCGGGGAGTGTTGTAACAGAATTAATGTTTCACAACCATGGATATTAAAGTTTCGTTTTATTGATTAAAAGTGTTACAATGTCTTAACAAACAAGGAATTACAACATAATTAACTAGTCTTGCATCTTTTATTGTCACTAAAGCCCAAGTCTGCCTATGTGTATCTTGATCATCTTATGCAACAGCTCCTGAAAAACACATGTGAAAATAGGTACATCAGCATAAAAATGCCTGTGAGATACATAGGTTTTGTGAAAATAAGATTCATGACTTATGTTTGAGAAAATGTTTAGTCATGAACCTTGTTATTTGCTTTGTCTTTTAAATCATTTGAAAAACGATAAGATCAGATGATAAGTATAAATAAGTGTAAGGTTAAATGAATAACCAAGTAAAATGTGTTTGTATAAGATAAGTTGTTTATAAATCAATGTCTTGTGAAAAGTATGTTATTTGTATGAAATGTTCTATGTCTCAAACTGAAATGATTCAAATAACGTTACGACATGTAATACCATACAAACACTTATATATAGGAAGTACCAGCGGCGTATCCACCATGCTTGTATCATATTACACACGCATCGTTACTTAATCACTTAAACAAACCAAACCAAACAATGTAAAATGTTCATGTCAAGATGTAAATCATGTCAAAATGTCTATGTCAAATATCCATGTCAAATGTCTATGTCAAATATCCATGTCAAATGTCTATGTCAAATATCCATGTCAAATGTCTATGTCAAATATCCATGTCAAATGTCTATGTCAAATATCCATGTCAAATGTTTATAGTCCAAAAGTAGTCAAGTAATGTATAACCAAAATGATATGTATGGTAAGTAAAATTTAGACTACTTAAACCATAAGTAAAAATGTACAAAACAAAGTATTGAAGTAAAACTTGATTTAAATCAAAGTTATGTTTTGTAGAATAATGCATGCTTTACTGATACAAACACTTATGCAGTATGTGAAACGCAAACATTCAAGCCTTGAGACAGCCGGATAACTATGTAAAAGTGAGTTATCAAGAGAATATGTATTCGGATTCGGTCATTCCTTTCATCCCCTTTCCCTGGGATGTCCGGAACGGGATTTGTCAAGTCCTATGGTACCACTACCTACTACCGAGCGGCGTAGCAAATGTTAATGAATGTTATATAGACCCGTTAAACAAACCAAATGTCATACCAAAATGTAAGCATGAGATGAAGATAATGTACCTAGTATGCTAGAGTAAACATACAAGGTAGAGCTGTAAAACAATGTGTCCATATGTTACTGGAACATATGCAACAGAGATGCAATGTAAAATGATGTACTAAGTATGCTAAGTTAACATACAAAGCAGAAAAATCATGTAAATCAATGTGCTTAGCATGTTATCAGTCAACATACATAGCAGAAAAGTCATGTAAATCAATGTGCTTAGCATGTTATCAGTCAACATACATAGCAGAAAAGTCATGTAAATCAATGTGCTTAGCATGTTATCAGTCAACATACATAGCAGAAAAGTAATGAAATCATGTACTATAATGTACTAACAAACATAGTCGGTATATGATGTGAAAACAGGAAAGCATGAAAGTAACAAGTAGGCACATGTGTTCCACCCCAAAACAGTTTGGAAAACAGTAAAAGAGGGGTCTATGTACTCACTTGAGATTGCTCAGTAGTCCTTGAGTAACAACCAAACAATGCTAGAGATCGCGGATATCAAACGGCACCTAATATAGGTAACTACATTAATAAACCGGACCTAGATCGGAAGATTGGGTAGCATTAGGGTTTGTAAACCAAACGAGTGTAGAGACTCGTGTCATTAGGTTTAACAAAGCCTACATACTAAATGAAACTTAACCTAAAAGCTTACGACCCATTACGACCCGTTTAGGTAGCTTATGCTACTTTAACGCGTCGTTCGCGTGAAACGCGTTCGGATCGCCTAACTAGTCCTATGACAAGTGTTATATGCCTAAACATGTTACATAATCAGTTATGTGACAAAAGTTTAGGTTACATATGCTTAATTACCAATTATACATGAAAAGGGTATTCTGGTAATTTACCTAAGGCATATAAACTACCTATCATACAACTACTTAAACGATGTGACCATAGGGTATAACCTCGGAAGGTTATTCCCTACCTACTATGGCCACCTAATGTATTTGGTCAGATCCTAATGATCGACCAAACTGGGTCGGGTTCGAGGTATAAGCGATTTATTAGATCGCTTACCCTACGACCCTAGACAACGTGGTAATCAGTGGGCATAGTCCCAAGGGACTATGACCAACGTGATTACACTCACGTTGCGAAGTTCAAACGAACTTCGCATTGACCATTACTGGTCAACGCTGAAAGTCAAACAAAGTTTGACTTTCTGACTCGAAAAGCAGTAAAATAAGGAAAAGAACGAAAGAATACTTACGAAGGGTCCCCGAATGCTAATCCCGATCCAAGAACTCAGGTATGAAACAATGGTTTCAACTTAGAGCTCTCAAAATCAGAATTCTTGTAAGAAATGAGGTTGGGGTGATGGGTTATTTATAGTTTTCGGGTAACCGTTAGGATCGTTTCATGGAAAACGTGCCATGATCCCATCCGTACAAGTGTCGGAACCTTATGGTACTAAAAATCCATCCTTATCTGATGACTAAGCAATTTAGAACATGTGGTTGAGGATAGAACAGCTGCAACTTGGGGTTAAAAACATTGAATCTGATCTGATATGCGGACGCGGCCCGCTTCAGGATCAGATAAATACAATGCGGGCCGCCTGGGATGTCTGATCAGCCCACATGTTTCAGAAATGACAGTTTCAGTCCCTGCACGTGTTTAAGCCCATTTCCGGCACTTCCAAGGCCCGTAAAGCCAACTTTAAGGCCCTAAAATGATGCCTAAACATTGTGGACATGAAACATGCTCAAAAATATGCCGGGTGTTGGTTCGTTTGGTCGTACGAACGCGATGTTCGCTTAATTACGACGGAATGCGCATAAGCGCGAAAAACGATCCAAATGACGTGACGAATGGATTTTTCTTATGCCGAACACTAAAATAAAATATTTTAGTGCTTACATAAATTTTTGGATGTCCGGATGTATTCAGAACGTAAGTTATGCGCGAAAATGCAAACTTGTGCACTTTATGACACTTTTAGTCCCTGAATGACACAAAAGTTTATTTTAGCATACCGAACACCTCAAAGCCTATTTCTAAGATATGTGAAGGATATTTATGGTATGTTTAACTTATGGTCATGCTCCGGAAGGTCTGTTACAGTTCAAATTGGCATACTTTCGCAGTTTGTCAACTTTAGTCCCTGTAAGCGATTAAACTTGATTTCACCACACCAAACCTTCCAAAACTTATATATAAGTTATGTAAAGGTTATTTAAGGTATGTTAAGCCTATTTCACTATTCCGGAGTGTTCGTTGCATTAAACTGGTTATATTTACGCATCAGTGCGCGTATAACCTTCCAGAAAGCGATTTAGAGCTTGAAATCGGACAAGAGTTGATATGTGTAAATGATACACATATTTTTACAAATCCCAAGTATGAAATATAATATTTCATTGGTTTGGTATTTGTTTGATGGCCGTGAAGGCACAGGTGTTACACAAGGCGGTCATAAATCGAATCAAGGAAGAGTTCATGCAACTTAGGCACAAGGGTGAGTCCATAGACAAGATCATGGGAATGTTTATGGATAAAATGAAGTTTTGTGATGAACTGATAACAAACGAAGAACATAAGATATATTATTATTACAATATGTTGAGCGCCGAGTATAGGGAGTTTATAACTCCTTCAAAATACGAGACCCTTACCGAGATCATAAATGTTGCTCGGGAACGGGAGATCGAATTGAGAAAGCAGGTTGAACGGGGTGAACGGAGGGCTCATAATGTCAATTCGAGCCCTACCAAGAAAGCGCGAATGAACGAAACGGGGAAGAAACCAGATGTAAAAGGCGGGTCGCCAAATTGTAAATTATGTGGAAAGGGTCATAGGGGAGAATGTCGCTTCAAGGATAAACCTTGTCCCATATGTCGGAAAACGGGGTATATGGCTTCGTCATGCCTGGAAAAAGTGACGGTTTGCTACAATTGTTATCGACCGGGTCACAAGAAATCGGAATGCTCGGAACTAGTGGGAAAGAAAGATGGGCAAGACACGAAAAGTGAAGCCCCGAAGGAAAAGGCTAGATCTTTCCACTTGATTGCCGCAGAAGCAAAAGTTGAACCCGAAGTGGTTTCAGGTATATTTGCTGTAAACTCGATTCCTGCGCGTATATTATTTGATACGGGTGCAAATAAATCCTTTATTTCATATGGGTTTATTCGACATCCTTCATTTTTTCTAACAAAATTACCTGTGCCTTTAGAAGTAGAGATAGGTAATAACAAGAGTTTTATCGTTTGTGATGTATGTGAAAATTGTAAATTGAGCATTGACGATGAAGAATACATAATAGACTTGATCCCAATGTCAATGGGAGAATTTCAAGTGATCGTGGGTATGGATTGGTTGTCCCGATACCACGCAAAGGTGGCATGTTTCCGAAAGGAAATAAAACTGACATCTCCTAGCGGAAAGCACATTACGATATACGGTGAAAAAGGGGGTAACCCGGTGGTATGCACAATGCTAGAAGCTCACAAACTTATAAAACATGGATGCAAGGCATACACGGTGTACGCAAATGAATTGAAGAAAGAATTCCTTAAAATCGGAGACGTGCCTGTGGTATGCGATTATGAAGATGTGTTCCCGGAAGATTTACCGGGAATACCGCCAGAACGGGAGGTAGAGTTCGGAATCGAATTGATTCCGGGCGCAAAACCTATGGCCAAGGCGCCATATCGGCTCGCGCCGTCGGAGCTACAAGAATTGATGTCTCAAATCCAAGAATTGCTTGACAAAGGGTTTATCTGACCGAGTGTATCCCCATGGGGTGCACTAGTACTATTTGTGAAAAAGAAGGATGGTAGTATGTGTATCGACTACCGGGAGTTAAACAAACTCACGGTGAAAAATCGATACCCACTTCCAAGAATTGATGACTTGTTTGACCAACTACAAGGAGCGAGTTGGTTCTCAAAGATTAATCTCAGATCGGGTTATCACCAATTGAAAGTCAAGGAGGAAGACGTACCGAAGACAGCCTTTCGTACGCGGTACGGGCATTATGAGTTCCTCGTGATGCCCTTTGGGTTGACTAACGCACCCGCGGCTTTCATGGATCTCATGAACCGGGTTTGCAAACCTATGCTGGATAAGTCGGTAATCGTATTTATCGATGACATTTTAGTGTATTCGAAGAATGAAGCTGAGCATGTGTATCATTTGCAAGAAGTGTTAGAGATACTTAGACGAGAAAAGTTGTATGCAAAATTCTCAAAGTGCGCCTTCTGGTTACGAGAGGTGCAGTTTCTTGGGCATATCATTAGTGACGACGGGGTACTAGTGGATCCGTCAAAAGTAGAAGCCGTGTCAAAATGGAACACTCCAAGGAATCCCACAGAAATCCAAAGCTTTTTAGGGCTCGCGGGATATTATCGAAGATTCATACAAGATTTCTCCAAGATTGCCTTACCATTGACCAAATTGACTCGCAAGAAGGAAAGATTTGTATGGGGCGTTGAACAAGAGAAAGCTTTCCAAACACTCAAAGAAAAGTTAACTCACGCTCCGGTGTTAACATTACCGGAAGGGGTTGACGACATGGTGGTTTATTCGGATGCGTCGCATTCGGGGCTCGGATGTGTCTTAATGCAACGAGGCAAGGTCATAGCCTACGCCTCAAGGCAACTGAAGATCCATGAAAAGAAATACCCGACTCATGATTTGGAGTTGGCAGCAGTAGTATTCGCCTTAAAAATATGGAGACACTATTTGTATGGGGTAAAATGTACAATCTTTACTGACCATAAAAGTTTGAAATATTTCTTCGATCAGAAGGAATTAAACATGAGGCAAAGGCGGTGGTTGGAAACGGTCAAGGATTACGATTGTGAAATACACTACCACCCCGGGAAAGCCAATGTAGTAGCCGATGCGTTGAGCCGAAAAGCAGATTACGCCCCGATAAGGGTACAATCAATGCAGCTTATTGTGACATCGGGCTTACTAGAACGAATTCGAGAAGCACAAATTGAAGCAGTAAAGGTGGAGAACTGGAAAAAAGAAAGAATTGTTGGCCAATTCAAGGATCTTGAAGAAGGCAACCACGGATTGAAAAAAGTTTCAATAGAATTTGGGTTCCTAACACATGTGGAGTTAAAAAGCTCCTACTCGATGAAGCTCACAAATCCCGTTATTCCATTCATCCAGGGGTGACCAAGATGTATAACGACTTGAAACAAAACTATTGGTGGCCCGGGATGAAAAGGGATGTAGTGAAATACGTGGAGAAGTGCCTGACATGCCTACAAGTTAAGGCGGAACACCAAAAACCATACGGTAAGCTCCAACCGTTGGAAATTCCGGTTTGGAAATGGGAACATATTACAATGGACCTGTTAACCAAACTACCAAAGACGAACCGCGGATTTGATGCAATATGGGTAGTTGTTGATAGATTGACAAAAAGTGCTCACTTTATTCCAATACGTGAAACATATACGTCCAAAAAGATGTCTGAAGTTTACACTAATGAGATAGTGGCAAGCCATGGAGTACCGGTATCCATCATGTCTGATAGGGATACCCGGTTCACTTCAAATTTCTGGCGAGATTTCCAAGAGCAAATGGGAACCAAATTGTTCATCAGCACTGCATACCATCCTCAGACGGATGGACAGAGTGAAAGAACAATACAAACATTGGAAGATGTGCTACGGGCATGTATTATTGACTTCGGAGGTAGTTGGGATGTTTATCTACCATTAGTCGAATTTTCATATAACAACAGCTACCAAGCTAGTATCGGGATGGCACCGTATGAAATGCTTTATGGTAGAAAGTGTCGGACCCCGGTGTGGTGGGTCCACGTGAACTCGCTCACAAAGATATAGTTCGAGCCACTAATGAAAAGATTGAGGTGGTTCGGGCACACTTGAAAGCGGAACAAGATAGACAAAAGTCGTACGCGGACAAAAGGCGAAGACCGATCGAGTTTCAGGTTGGCGACAAAGTCATGCTTAAGGTATCCCCATGGAAGGGGGTTATCCGATTTAGAAAGAGAGGAAAATTAAGCCCAAGATTTATTGGGCCGTTTACAATTGTCGAACGAATAGGGAAGGTAGCATGCCGCCTTGAACTACCGGAAGAATTAAGCGGAATTCATAGCACATTTCATGTGTCACATCTTCGAAAATGTCTAGAGGACGAAACAACCTATATCCACTACGACGATATAGAGGTGGATGACAGACTTAACTATGTGGTGAAACCCATTGCGATTTTGGATCGTAAAGTGAAAACCTTAAGGAACAAATAAATCAATCAAGTAAAGGTCAAATGGGAACACCGGAAGGGTTCGGATACCACATGGGAATCCGAGGAGGAGATGCAACGACTCTACCCTACGATATTCGGTACGTAATCAGGTTTCGTGGACGAAACCCTTTTTAAGGGGGTGGACTTGTAACAACCCGGAATTTATAAAACTCTAAATCAGAATTATAAAGTGCTAATTAAACAGGAACCAGCTAACTAGGAAATTATAACCCAGTCAGCTACGAGCCTTGTAGTGGCATATAATAAGGTTAAAACACCTAGATTATAAATTAAACAAAAGCTAAGGGACCGAACTTGCAAAGATTGAAAGTATAATGTTAAAATAGAAATTAACACACCAAACACACACATACGTGCGTGTGTGGGTCGATCAGAACAAGGGGGGCGATCAGGGATTCCCTTTTCAAACCCAAATCCTCACAAAAGCTCAAAATTGGAAGCCTAAATCAAGTCTAAATCGATTTTCAGGCACAAATTCATGATCACCTAGTTGAAAGGATCATAAGGTATGTAAAATCGTGATGTTTTGATTCATCTTAAATTCTAGGTTAATTGTGAGAAACTGAAATTGAGCTTAAATATGTGATGCATGGATGAATCTTGAAGTAATATGATGTCTAGGGTTAAACCCTAGATGATTCTTGTGAAAACCTTGCATTATACTTGTAGGGTTTGTGATTACCTTGGTAAGTGATTAATGAAATTGTAGAAGTTAGACAAACACTGAGATTATGAATTTCTATTTTAGTGAAACTGAATTTATGTGTTAAATTCAGAAAAATATTGATGTTGAAACTTGTTGCAAATTGCCCAATTGAAGTGGATATAGATGGAAATAACATGTCAAGAAACTAGTAATGATTATGTAAGAATTTGACCCGCTAGGTGTTTGTTGAAGCGCCTAAATAAGGAATAAAATGTTAAATTGGACAAAAACGCATATTTGAATATCATAATAAATTGTCCGTTACTGATTATAAAAGAGTTCTAAATTGATGGTGAATGGAACTCTTTAGGTAAAGCATTCGGATCGTCAAGTGGACAAGCCGGAGGTGAAACACGCTTGAAGGGTGCACTTTGAAGGTACGCGACTTATAGTTTCGCTACATTATGTTTAATTGTTAGTCTTACTTTGTTATATTGTTAATTTGGTAAACAAGGAAAACCCGTTAAGTCACGTGAGTGACAAAGTACCTTAGACAAGCAAAACGGGTCCAAACATGTATTAGAAATAGAGTTTGGATGTGTCTAGCAATGGTGACATACATTCGGCATCCAAACGTGACAAAACAAGTTGGGTTATAAACATAAAATTAATCATCATCACTTGGGATTGGTCATATATTAAGCGTAGGCCGTGTAACGGACACGCTAATTCGTTGTAAAAGCATGAGCCCTTGTAGAGGGATTATAGTTCAGAACTTTTGTTTGTCAATCGATTCCGAAAAGCATGATTAAATCCTTGGAATTAAGCATGATAGTTATTGCATAAGCGCCCTCGGGAGGGGAGCGAAAATCCATAATTGGTAGACATGGAAACGGGTGATATGGTTTGAAATTAGAGATGTCAATAATACAAGTTAGGGAACTTGTAAACAAATGGGTCAAATAAACAAGAGATGAATTAAAAGCCAACTGCTCTTGAAATGATATTTTTATGCAAATTGTGTTGATAAACGCGTCCGTAATTAAATTACAGTCGCGTAGGAAAAAGAATCGGCTAAAACGGATGCCCGAGTTAAAAGTTATGTCGATTTAAAGTTTGGAATTGAGAAAAAGAGTGTTGAGCTGAATTGCAGCTCCAACCAACAAACAATCTGTCGAAATCAGACCATGGCGCTACGCCACGACCAAATGTAAAACCCGTCGCACGACACGACGGGTGGTGGCATCACGCGACCACCGGTGGTGGTCTCCGTCGCATAGCGCGACCGTCCCAAATGTATGGAAATTGTTGTTTTTGCATTGTTTTGAGCATGGAACCTAACTAGACTTTTATTTAAGGTGTCAAAACTAATTATTTTCATGGTTTTGACCATATGTGATGTTGGATGAAGTCCGGATGGTGATCAAGCAAACGTATAGAACCGAACGCACTAAACAAAGCTTCCGCACTTGATCTATTTTGTTTTAGTAATATGTAGATACTTGAACTATGTTTTCAAACGTTATCTAGTAGACACCTGAAGTTATGTTTTGTATGTTTAATGGATAATATGCTTTTAACTTGAATATTAGGATCATATATGGTCTTAAAATCATGAAAGTTTTTGTAAACTCGATATTTCAGTACTAAATGCTTACCTTGTATTATTAATCTCGTTATTTAAGCCGGGTCTTACAGAAGGATTGGATGTTATTAGCGAGGCAACCAAAAGTAGTTTTCACATTAAAAACGAGAATGATTTAAACGATTTAAACGAGTTAAACGATTTTGGAACAATTAAAGGAGTTAAACAAGTTGAACAAGCGATTGGTTTTTGGTTAGTGTTTAGATAATGAGACGGGTGTAATGTGATGAAAACATGGTAGATACGCCGCTTGTACTTCTTATATATAAGTGTTTTCATCATATTACATACCGTGGCGTTATTTAGTTCACTTGGGTAAACGATTTTGAAACAATGTCACACAACGATGTTTTTCTAAATAATATAAACCATGCGAGTTTTATTAACGAGATGATTTACAATTTGGTTTTCTTAAATAAATGTTTTGGGTTAAGAATCATGGCTACGAGATTTTATAAGTTATAACCATCTTGATTTGAGTTGGTTAATTATGTTGCAAAATCAAACACTTTTCAAAACAAGGTTTTTAACTTTTGACTCTTGTAGTCTAATGAGGTATTGCAACATGTAAACTAGCCATGAATCCGACACTCTCATAAAACCTATGTGCTCGCCAGCATTTCTTTGCTGACTTTGTTTTTACATATGTTTCAGGTGTTGATTGAATGATGTTGATTGCTAGGATGCATGCTCACTTAGGACTGGACAAGGCCTTAGTGACATAATAACAATGATAGACGATGTGTAACTTGTTTGTTTAACTTTAAGACAATGTTAATGTTTAATATTATCAATAAAACGAAACTTTTGTATCCATGGTTGTGTAACAATAATTCTGTTGCAACACTACCCGACGTTTCCGCCGCGGTTTCGTTGTTTTGACGCGGTTGGGGTGTGACAGAAGAGTTGGTATCAGAGCCAATGGTTATAGGGAATTAGGTTATTAGTAATGCTTTGACCTAGACTATAACTTTCTAGGACCCTAACGTGAGTCTCCTTGCGTTTAGATTTTAAAACAAAACCGTCGCCTATCCTTAGGTGATAACCACAATGAGAACACAAAATTCGAATCCGATTTGAAAACTAGTCATTTCTTCATAAATGATTTGTTATAAGGTTTTGAACCCTCTAAGTTTTCAAAATCTCGTCAAAGTTTGGGTCTTATAATGTGTACACGTGCAAACTGGAAGGGTGAATGCCTGTACCCTGAGTTTTCTGTCTAAGGCTAGAGTGTTCGTTCAAATCCACATAATCGGACCAGTCACTCTTACCTGGGAAATCTTGGGGTGAGTGTTCACTTATAGGCGAGCATGTCTTCGGCGATGCATTATATTGACCCATTTACTTTGATTAGTCACTGCGTGTCGTTTGTTTGTTCGAGGTAACAAACGAATGATCGCCTCCCTTGGGTTTCGTCGATGTTTTCAATACCTCTTTTGTTTTTCCCAATTGTCGACCTCACTCGTTTCTCATGTTTCCTTGTTCTTTTATACAATGCCTCCTCGACGAGATGCACAACCTCTAACCAATGAAGAAGTCGCAGCCCTTGTCGCTCAACAAATGGCTGCAGTGCTTCCGAACGTAGTAACCCAGATCCATCAGTTATACAACAACAATAATAACAATAATGCTCAGTGTAATTTCAAGAATTTCAATTCTGCTAAACCGTTGAAGTTTTCTGGGTCTCAAGGAGCAACCGCGCTCCTGCAATGGTTCGAAAGTTTGGAGAGCACATTCAGACATGTGCAATGTCCGAATGAGTGTAAGGTTGAATTTGCATCCAGTGTGTTCGAGAAGCGTGCTCTTACATGGTGGAACGATGTTATGCGTGATAGTGGTGCCGATGTGGCGATGGCACAAACTTGGGAAGAGCTTCGAGCTCTCATGATGAGAGAGTTCTATCCCCGTCACGAAATTCAAGCTTTGGAATGAGAATTTGATGATTTGAAACAAGATGGGGGAGAACACTGTGCGTATACGGATCATTATGAAGAGTTGAGTTTGTTGTGTCCCACTATGGTTACCCCATTGGAGAAGGCGATTGAGAGGTACATCGATGGTTTGCCCGATTCTGTGCAAGATATTGTCACCGGTAGTAATCCTACCACCGTGTGTCAGGAGATTGAATTAGCTGCTACTCTGACCGAGTCTCAGGTCAGAAAGGGTAAACTGACCCGCAAGGGTGACAAGAAGAAGTTGGCCGATTCTATTAAAGATAAGGAAAAGGGTAAGGGTAAGAAGAAGGGAGAGTCTTCCAAGAAGTCGAGGAAGCGCAAGGTTTCCCAAAACTTTGCCATCACTGCTCAGAACCCACCAGCTCAACCTCCCGAGAAGAAAGTGTATGCTGGTACCGCACCTCACTGTGCTCGATGCAATGGTCATCATACTACCCAACAGGCGTGTAAACAGTGCACTACGTGTGGTAAACTTGGGCATCTGGCCAACATCTGTCGTTTGGGTCAGAATCAAGCTGCTCAGATTCCAGCACAGGTTCAAGGGAATGCTGCTAGATTCCCACCAGGTTCGTGTTACAATTATGGAGAGATGGGTCATTTCCGCAACAACTGCCCAAGGTTGGTGAATGCGAATGCAAATCAGAACGTGAATGTGAACCCCGCTCGAGGATGAGCGTACAACTTGAATGCAAACGTAGCGAGGGCTGACAACGAGGTGGTTAATGGTACGTTCCTTGTTAACAATCAACCTGCATCTGTTCTTTTCAATTCTGGTGCCGAAAAAAGTTTTGTTTCATTGTCATTTGAACCTTTGCTTGCGATACCTAGAACTAAACTTAGGAAACCCTTATCTGTCGAAGTTGCTACTGGTAAACCTCTCGTACTCGATTCTGTTATCCGCGATTTTCAGTTGAACCTTGATAACCATCTTTTTCCTATTGACCTCACAACGATGCAACTTGGGAGTTTCGACATTATCGTAGGGATGGATTGGTTGACTAAATTTCATGCTGAGGTGGTTTGTTTCAATAAGATCGTTCGTATTCCTCTTTCGTCTGGTGAATTCCTAGAGGTTCGTGGCGAGAAACCGTCTGGTGGTTTGAAGCTTATGTCATGTATGAAAGCCCAAAGTTATTTATGAAAAGGATATGTTGCTTTTCTGGCACATGTCACCGAGGAGAAAGGCAAGAGCAAGTGTATTCAAGATGTTCCGGTTGTTCGAGATTATCCAGAGGTGTTTCCTGATGAACTGCCTGGTTTGCCTCCAGTTCATCAAGTCGAGTTTCATATTGACCTTGTACCCAATGCCAACCCGATTGCGAAAGCACCTTATCGTCTTGCACCGTCTGAGATGCAAGAGTTATCGAAACAGCTTCAAGAGTTATCTGATAAAGGATTCATCCGACTGAGTTATTCGCCTTGGGGCGCTCCAGTCCTCTTTGTGAAGAAGAAAGATGGGTCTTTTCGAATGTGTATCGACTATCGTGAGCTTAACAAGCTTACCATCAAGAATCGATATCCCATACCTCGAATCGATGATCTCTTTGATCAGCTGCAAGGTGCTACCTGTTTTTCCAAGATCGATCTGCGTCCTGGGTATCATCAACTTCGTGTATTCGAAGAAGACATTCCCAAAACTGCTTTCCGTACGAGATATGGGCATTACGAGTTCACTGTCATGCCTTTTGGTTTGACAAATGCCCCAGCTATCTTCATGGACTTAATGAATAGGGTTTGTAAACCTTATTTAGACAAGTTCATCATTGTCTTCATTGACGATATTCTCATTTATTCGAAGTCTCAAGCCGATCACAAGCAACACCTTCGTTTAACACTGGAACTCCTAAAGAAGGAACAACTTTTTGCTAAATTCTCCAAGTGTGAATTCTGGCTTAAAGAAGTTCAGTTTTTGGGTCATATAGTCAACGAGCAGGGTATTCATGTGGATCCATCCAAAATTGCTGCAATTAAGGATTGGAATACGCCAATGACACCTACAGAAATTCGTTCTTTTCTTGGTCTCGCTGGTTTTTATCGTCGTTTTATTTCAAACTTCTCGAAGATCGCGGCTCCACTCACTTCTTTGACTCAGAAGAATAAGACTTTTGAGTGGGGACCCAAGCAAGAAGAAGCGTTCCAAACGCTGAAACGGAAGCTGTGTGATGCTCCTGTTTTGTCTTTGCCCGATGGAAACGATGATTTCGTTGTCTATTGTGACGCATCAAATCTAGGCCTTCGTTGTGTTCTCATGCAATGAGGTAAGGTCATAGCTTATGTGTCAAGACAGTTGAAAGTTCACGAGAAGAACTACACGACTCATGATCTTGAGTTGCGTGCTGTGGTTTTCGCTCTTAAAATCTGGAGACACTGTCTTTATGGCACGAAGTGTGTGGTTTTCACAGACCACAAAAGTCTCCAGCATATTCTTAATCAGAAGGAGCTGAACATGAGGCAACGATGTTGGGTTGAACTCTTAAACGACTATGATTGCGAAATTCGCTACCATCCTGGTAAGGAAAATGTCGTAGCCGATGCGCTTAGTCGAAAGGAATGAGTCAAGCTTCATTCTGTTCGAACTCTATCTGATATTCAATCTCGTGTCCTTCAAGCTCAACGATCTTGTGTGATCAAAGGCTTATTGAAATATGAGCTACCGCTTCAACTCGAACTTAAACTTGAAACGAAAGGCGATGGGTTACTCTATTTCAAGGATCGTTTATGGATTCCGAAGCAAGATGATCTCCGCACTTTAGTGATGGACGAATCTCACAAGTCTAGATATTCTATCCATCCTGGTGCTGATAAAATGTACAAGGATCTTTGTACTCAGTATTGGTGGCCTAGTATGAAAAAGGATGTTGCCTTGTATGTATCAAAATGCCTAACTTGTCTCAAAGTCAAGGCTGAACATCAACAACCTTCTGGTTTGCTTGTACAACCAGAGATACCGGTTTGGATGTGGGAGAACATTGTTATGGATCTTATCACTAAGTTACCGCGTACATCTAAAGGTCACGATGCTATATGGGTTGTTATCGATCGATTAACGAAGTCAGCTCATTTTATTCCGATTTGCAAGGATCTATCTGCTGATAAACTTGCAAAGATTTACGTTGATGAGATTGTATCCTGAGATGGTGTTCCTTTGGATATCATATCTGATCGTGATGCTCGATTTTCACCTCATTTTTTGAAGACCATGCAATCTGCTTTGGGAACCCAACTAAATCTAAGCACGGCTTATCATCCCCAAACAGATGGACAATCTGAGAGGACGATTCAAACTTTGGAGGATATGCTTAGAGCATGCGTGATAGACTTTGGTGGTAATTGGGATTCGCATCTTCCATTGATCGAGTTCTCTTACAACAATAGTTATCATGCTAGCATTAATATGGCACCATTCGAAGCTCTCTATGGTCGAAAATGTCGTTCACCTGTCTGTTGGAATGAGATTGGTGAAGCTCAGATTACTGGACCTGAGCTCATTCTAGAAACAACAGACAAAATCAAGAAAATTCGCGATAATCTTGTGACAGCTAGAAGCCGTCAAAAGAGTTATGCGGATATGCGACGCAAGCCCTTAGAATTTCAAGTCGGCGACCGTGTCCTACTCAAGGTGTCACCTTGGAAGGGAGTGGTGAGATTTGGAAGGAAAGGAAAACTTGCACCTTGATATGTTAGACCATTTAAGATTGTTGAAAGAGTCGGAAAAGTTGCATATCGATTAGAGCTACCTCCAGAGCTTGGGAATATTCACCCAACATTCCATGTGTCCAATTTGCGAAAATGTTTGGTCGATGCTGATCTTCATATTCCACTCGACGAGATTCAAGTTGATGAAATGATGCATTTTGTCGAGAAACCAGTGGAGATAATTGACCGTGCAGCCAAACAACTGAAGAACAAGCGAATTCGATTGGTCAAGGTTCGTTGGGAATCCAAACGTGGCCCAGAGTTTACTTGGGAATGTGAGGACCAGTTGAAGGCGAAATATCCGCATTTGTTTTCACAAGCTTCCTCTAGTTAAAATTTCGGGACGAAATTTCCTGAAGTAAGGGAGACTGTGACAACTGTGCTCTGTAATCGATGTACAATGTAAAACAATGTTAATTATTAATAAAACAATGTGATTTGGTGTTATTATATATGTTTTGGTGTTATTATGTGTGTATTTGTGTTTGATGATTTTACGATTTGATTCGATTCCGATTTCAAGCTTTAAATCGCTTTCTGGAAGGTTATACGCAAAGTGGTTCATAAACGTAGTCAGTTTAACATGACAAACACTCCAGAATAGTGACATAGGCTTAACATAGCTTAAATAATCTTTACATAACTTAGAAATAAGTTTTAGATGGTTTGGTGTGTTGAAAACAAGTCTATTCGATCGCAGGGACTATTTGTGTCAAACTACGAAAGTAAGCTGATTCGTTCTGTAACAAACATTCTGGAACTTGATCATAAGTTAAACATGCCCTAAATATCCTTTACATAGCTTAGAAATAGGCTTTGAGGTGTTTGGTGCGCAAAAATAAACTTTATTGATCAATAGGGACTAAAAGCGTCAAAAAGTGCACAAGTTTGCATTTTCGCGCATATCTTACGTTCTGAATATATCCGGGCATCCAAAAATTTATGTAATCATTAAAATATTTTATTTTAGTGATTGGCATGATAAAATTCCATTCGTCGCGTAAATTGGATCGTTTTTGCGTCCGTTACGACTTTCGTCGTAATTACCCGAATAACGCAACCGTACGACCAAACAAACCGACATCCGAGATTTTTTTGAGCATATTTTAAGTTTCCTATACTTTAACTTCATTTTAGATCCTTGAAATGGGGTTAACGGGGCTTAAACGTGTCAAAAATGCATCAAATATCAAGTTTTGAACCTGCAGGGACCAAAAGTGTAATTCTGCCAAAGTCCTTAGGAGGGGCGCGTAAGCCATGTTCTTATTATTACGTGGCCCGCGTCAGCATCCCAGATCAAAAACATTGAATCTGGAATTCCAGACTGTTTTTGATGGTTTTAACCCCAAGTTTTGCACTCTATGGGCTAGATTTGATGGTTTTTAGTGTGCCCCTTGTATTACAATACCATGTGCCCACATGGAGGGTCAAGATCGAAGCACGTTTTGCGAGTAACGATCCTAACGGTTGTGGGTTTTCTATAAATACCCATCACCTTCATCCTCATTCCTTACAAATCTGATTGAATTACTCTAAGATGGAGTTTAAGAACTTCATACCTGAGTAATTTGATCAAGATCTTCCTAACTTGGACCCTTTGTAAGTATTCTTTCGTGCTTTTTATGCGTTTTTAAGCACAAAAGTCAAACAGTGTTTGACTTTCTGCTTTGACCAATCTTTGGTCAACACGAAGTTAGTTTGAACTTCGCAACGTGAGCGTAATCACGATGGTTATGGTTATAGTCCCTAGTGACTATACCTACTGATTACCACGTTGATTAGGTGTAGTGACGAGTCATAGTTTCGGTCAAAATGCGTATTTATGCGTATTTTGTAACCAAACTATTCTTAGGTATCAAAACCGTTTGTTTTGATATCAAAACCTATTTTCTAACTTAGTTAAACATGTTTCAACATGTTTAGCTCGTCACTTTTAGTTTAGTTCTTGTGTAGAGTCGTAAGTCAAGCGGTCCAAACAACCGCTTAGACTTTTGAACTCGACCCGTTTGGTCGATCATTAGGATCCGACCAAGCATGTTTAGTGACCATAGTTGTATAGGGAATAACCTTCCGAGGTTATACCTTATGGTCACTTAGTTTAAGTAGTTGTATGATAGGTAGTTTATATGCCTTAGGTAAAATGACCAAAATGCCCTTTTCATGCAATATTGAATTTTAAGCATATGTAACATAAACTTTTGTCACTTAACTGATTATGCAACATGTTTAGGCACATAATACTTGTCATAGGACTAGTTAGACGTCTCGAACGCGCTTTTGCGCGAACGATGCGTTAAAGTAGCGTGAGCTACCTTAATGGGTCGTAACGGGTCGAAAGCACTTAGGTTAGGTTCCGATCTAGAATGTAGGCTTTGTTAAACCATATCACATGAGTTCCAATACTCATTTGGTTTACAAGACTTCATTCTATCCGATCTTCCGATTTAGGTGTCAATTATTTATCTAGTGATCCGATTTCTAGGTGCTGCTTGATTTCCCTGTTTGAGCTTTGTTGAGTTCTTTTGATTGAGCAAACTTTGCACTTCAAGTGAGTACATAGTTCCCCTATTTTACTGTTTTTAATTGTTTTGGGGTGATTCATATGTGTTAAATGTTTTCGAGGTTTAACGATGGTTTTCGAAATGATAAATATGGTTTATATAAAATTAATAACGATTTCGATAAAGTGAACAAACTTGTTGGTTGTAATTACATAACAAATAACATTCATTAGTTTTGGCCGAACCGACCAGTATTAGGTTATGGTACCATAGGATCTGACAAATCCCGTTATCAGACTGCACCCATGGTTATGTGTGGGGGGTACGTGGGTAACGACTGAATCTGTGATTGTTAATTTACCCTTTGGTGGTTTATTAATGCGAGAAGCGATAGGCGAGTTGCGAAGGTTTGGATGTTATTAGCGAGGCGACCAAAAGTAGTTTTCACAATTAAAACGAGAATGATTTAAACGATTTAAACGAGTTAAACAATTTTGGAACAATTAAACGAGTTAAACAAGTTGAACAAGCGATTGGTTTTTGGTTAGTGTTTAGATAACGAGACGGGTGTAATGTGATGAAAACATGGTAGATACGCCGCTGGTACTTCTTATATATAAGTGTTTTCATCATATTACATACCGTGGTGTTATTTAGTTCACTTGGGTAAACGATTTTGAAACAATGTCACACAACGATGTTTTTCTAAATAATATAAACCATACGAGTTTTATTAACGAGATGATTTACAATTTGGTTTTCTTAAATAAATGTTTTGGGTTAAGAATCATGGCTACGAGATTTTATAAGTTATAACCATCTTGATTTGAGTTGGTTAATTATGTTGCAAAATCTTACACTTTTCAAAACAAGGTTTTTAACTTTTGACTCTTGTAGTCTAATGAGGTATTGCAACATGTAAACTAGCCATGAATCCGACACTCTCATAAAACCTATGTACTCGCCAGCATTTCTTTGTTGACTTTGTTTTTACATATGTTTCAGGTGTTGATTGAATGATGTTGATTGCTAGGATGCATGCTCACTTAGGATTGGACAAGGCCTTAGTGATATAATAACAATGATAGACGATGTGTAACTTGTTTGTTTAACTTTAAGACAATGTTAATGTTTAATATTATCAATAAAACGAAACTTTTGTATCCATGGTTGTGAAACAATAATTCTGTTGCAACACTCCCCGACGTTTCCGCCGCGGTTTCGTTGTTTTGACGCGGTCGGGGTGTGACAAATTCCAAGAAAGCATATATATGATCAAGTAGACTTCCCCATCAAGAACCTGGTTGCCCTAACAGAATTCCTTAAGCAAAGAACATCTCCTCAGCTGCAAGAAACAACTTAAAAAGACAAAAGGAGGTGTATTTCTTCATTTTGATGAAGAAATACAACAATTTCTATTGAGCAATCTTTATGAGTCTTAGAACAGATGTTAGGATTCACCAGATGTTTCTAACATCTGAGAATCTTTTTTGTTAAGAATGTTAGATGTCGTTATCAGGGTGATGTCAGCTCTGATTGCTAACAGATGTTTGTACTTACAGTAAATAGATCTCACATGTTAGAGATCTACTAATCACTTCACATATTCCTTTTGTACGAACTGGTTTTAGTGATCAGGCTAAGGGGGAGTGATAGTCATATCTTGTAAACGTAATGATTTGATTACTAATAACTTCAAACATTCCTTTTGTATGACAATTTCCTATATTTGTACTTGTGTTTAATTTGGGCTACATTCATCTTATTTTCATTTATAACTACACTTCACTACTTTATTAAAAACTCATACAAATACACACTCAGATTCTAAAAATTCAAAAAAAAAATCAAAAAAAAAAACCTCCAAAGCACAAAATATAACTTATTGGTATATAAATTACATTATATGTTATAATTAATAGAAATTTATCTTTAAGCTAATCAAACATTATCAATAAATATATTTATTGAACTTCTACTTTAATTGTAACCCAACAAATTACATCCTTTTTAAACCCAATAGCAGCTCACAATGCCATTTATTTAATTATTTGTTCCACAAATTTTTCAAATGAAAATTTAGAGGTGCACAAACCGGTCTCGGTTCTCATTTCAAGAGATGGATCTGGTTATTGCTATAACCGGTTCGGTTTCGACTCCGATTATTTGACCAAAAAACCATACCCTATATGCATGATTCCGAGTATTAAAATACCCTATTTTTGTGTTTTTCAATACCCTATTTCCAGGTTTTTTAGAACCATATTTTCTGGTTTTTTCATACTAAATTGCGTTTTTATTACTTTATTCTCTCGTCTTTTTTGTTATTATGATTAAATATGCATTCTATGTCACACCCCGACCACGTAAAACAACAAATCGTGGCGGAAACGTCGGGGAGTGTTGTAACAGAATCATTGTTTCACAACCATGGATTTAAATAATTTCATTTTATTGAATTAAATGTATTACATTACATTGAAATTAGAAACAAAACATGAACAAATAGTCTTTCATTGTTATTAAGTCACTAAGGCCTCGTCCGTTCCTATGTGAGCATGCATCAATATCATCATCAAACATCACCAACTATGATACGTGAAACACATATGAAAATACGTCAGCATAAAAATGCCGGCGAGTACATAGGTTTTATGTGAGTTCAGATTCATGGCTCGTTTTACCTTTCGAAATAACTCAAACAACTTTGTTAATTGATAATTAGAAAACCAAGTTTTGTAAAATGTTTGTAATGCAAATTAAAATAATCAAGTCAAAACAAATTTGTTTTATAAAACCTTGATACCATGAATCCTAACTCAAAAACATTTGTTTAAGTAAACCCAAATTGTAAATCGATTTTGAAATAAA
Source organism: Helianthus tuberosus (assembly GCA_030545235.1). Classification (NCBI taxonomy): domain Eukaryota; kingdom Viridiplantae; phylum Streptophyta; class Magnoliopsida; order Asterales; family Asteraceae; genus Helianthus; species Helianthus tuberosus. The sequence continues at coordinate 2,325,565 of JARYGA010059779.1, forward strand.
ACTCGAATGTTTTATATTGTTAGAAAAACCTTGTAATATAACATTCCTTTGATAATCTTGCCCAAGTGATCTAGATAACGCAGCGATATATGATGTGTTAAAAGCACTTATATATAGGAAGTACCAGCGGCGTATCCACCATGCTTTTAACACATTACACCCGCCCTGTTACCTAATCACTTCCCTAACCCAACGGTTCAAACAGATTCAAACGGTTCAAATAAATCAAACAAACGGTTCAAACAGTACAAATAATTCACATAGATCAAACAGCTTCAAATGGTTCACATAATCAATCAGATTCAAACGGTTCACATAAATTAATCAATTCTAACGGTTCAAACAGTTCAAAAATGTAAAACAATGTGTCCATATGCTGGATGAACATATGCGACAAAATGTAATATATAAAAATCAATGTGCTAACATGCTAAGAGAACATACATAGCAAAACATAATGAAATCATGTACTATATACATACTAATGAACATAGCAAGTATATAATATAAAAGCATGAAAAGCATTAAAGTAACAAGTAGGCACATGTGTATCACCCCAAAACATTTGAAAATGGTAAAAGAGGGGACTATGTACTCACTTGAGGATGCTTAGAAGTCTTGAACAACAACCAAGCAAAGCTAGAGGGATCACGGAAATCAAACGGCACCTAATATGGGTAACTACATTAATAACCGGACCTAAATCGGAAGATCGGATAGGATGAGGTTTCGTAAACCAAATGAGTGTTGGAACTCATACGATATGGTTTGACAAAGCCTACATACTAAATCGAAACCTAACCTAAGTGCTTACGACCCATCATGACCCGTTTAGGTAGCTTACGCTACTTTAACGCGTCGTTCGCGCAAAGCGCGTTTGGACCGCCTAACTAGTCCTATGACAAGTATTATATGCCTAAACATGTTTAAATATGTTACATAATCATTTAAGTGACAAAAGTTTGAGTTACATATGCTTAAATACCAATTATGCATGAAAAGGGCATTTTGGTCATTTTACCTAAGGCATATAAACTACCTATCATACAACTACTTAAGCGAAGTGACCATAAGGTATAACCTCGGAAGGTTATTCCCTATACAACTATGGTCACTAAACATGCTTGGTCGAATCCTAATGATCGACCAAACGGGTCGGGTTCGAAAGTCTAAGCGGTTGTTTAGACCGCTTATCTTACGGCCCTATACAAGCACTAATCTAAAAGTGACGAGTTAAACATGTTTAACGAAGTTTGAAAACAGGTTTGATATCAGAACAAACGGTTTTGATACCTAAGAATAGTCTGGTTGCAAAATACGCAAGAATACGCATTTTGACCGAAACTATGACTCGTCACTATACCTAATCAACGTGGTAATCAGTAGGTATAGTCACTAGGGGCTATAACCATCGTGATTACGCTCACGTTGCGAAGTTCAAACGAACTTCGTGTTGACCAAAGACTGGTCAAAGTAGAAAGTCAAACAATGTTTGACTTTCGTGCTTAAAAACGCATAAAAGCACGAAGGAATACTTACAAAGGATCCAAGCAAGGAAATCTTGATCCAAATTGCTCAGGTATGAAGTGTTAAACCCCAACTTAGAGCTATTTGAATCAGATTTTGTGAGGAACAAATGAATTAGGTTGGGTATTTATAGGAAATCCACAACCGTTAGGATCGTTCCTCCTAAACCGTGCTTGAATCATGACCTTACACTTGGGCCCAAGGTATTAGAATACAATGGAAACATAAAAACCATCAAATGGTATTGAAAACAAGGGTTCAAAACCATCAAAACAGCTGAAACAGACCAGATACAATGTTTCTGACCTGTAAGTCTGACGCTGGCCGCGTAAGATTAGGCTTAGGCTTACGCCCCAGGCCTAAGAACTTTGACAGAATTACAGTTTTAGCCCCTGCAAGCCCAAAACTTGGTTTTCGATGCATTTTTTACACGTTTAAGCCCCGTTAACCCCATTTCAAGGCTCTAAAATGAAGTTAAAGTATAGGGGACTTAAAATATGCTCAAAAACATCTCGGATGTCGGTTCGTTTGGTCGTACGGTTGCGTTGTTCGGTTAATTACGACGGAAATTGTAACGAACGCAAAAACGATCCAAATTAAGCGACGAATGGAATTTTATCATGCCAATCACTAAAATAAAATATTTTAATGATTACATAAATTTTTGGATGTCCGGATATTTTCAGAACGTAAGATATGCGCGAAAATGCAAACTTATGCACTTTTTAACGCTTTTAGTCCCTATTGATCAAGAAAGTTTATTTTTGCGCACCAAACACCTCAAAGCCTATTTCTAAGCTATGTAAAGGATATTTAGGGCATGTTTAACTTATGATCAAGTTCCATAATGTTCGTCACAGTACGAATCGGCATACTTTCGCAGTTTGTCGAAATTAGTCCCTGTGATCGAATAAACTTGATTTCGGCATACCAAACCCTCCAAAACTTATTTCTAAGTTATGTAAAGGTTATTTAAGGTATGTTAAGCCTATGTCACTGTTCCGGAGTGTTTGTTGCATTAAACTGGTTATATTTACGCATCAGTTCGCGTATAACCTTCCAGAAAGCGATTTAAAGCTCGAAATCGAACAAGAGTTGTTATGTTCAAATGATACACATATTTATACAAATCCCAAGTATGAAACACAATATTTCATTGATTTGGTATTTGTTTGATGGTCGCAGAGGCACAGGTGTCACATTCTATTACGTAAAAAAAATAATTGCACTAACAAAAATTTAAAAGATAGATGTTAGAATTATATATTAGGTATAGCGGGGTATAATCGGTTCCGGTTCTTGTCCGGTTTCAGGCATACTCTACGGGTGGGGTCGGTTTCGGTGTCGAGTATAGTTGAAATAACCAAGTTTTTACCGGGTAGGGTCGGTTTCGGTTTCGAGTATAATTAAAATGCATACCTTTCGGGTAGATTCGATTCCGGTTTCAAATGTTTTTTTATCGGGTACAGTTTTTTTATGCACCTCTGGTTGAAATCACTAAGTTTTTTTATGGTTGGATGTTGATGTTTCTTTTTATCTCTAACTATTGGTTTTAACTTGTTTTCATCTTAACTACCAATGACATAAATTAATTAAAGTAATATCTTTTATAATAAAACCAATCTAATTCTAATAAAAATACTCTCAATAACATCACATGGTATTCTCTTCTTCAATTCGTTGATGATATTATTAATTAATTAATTAATATATAATTTTACTTTATGAGTAAAAAATATATAAAATTATCTATAATTCTAAAACCTGTGATTTTATTACTTCTTAAAATGGATAAGCATATGGTTTGATTTACTTTACCTGTTTTGCGTAAATCAAGTATAAATATAATTAAATGATATGTTTATTTTTGAAAAAAAATTAATTGCAATTATCTAAGAAACATGGTGTTACATTAAAAATACCTTTGAAAAAAATTAATTGTCATTATCTAAGAAACATGGTGTTACATTATTAAAAATGTATTTTTATAGTGTTACTTTATTGAAGTGTTATTTTATTAACTATGTTCATTAATTTTCATATCAACACCACAAAAAAAATATGTAAAATGATAACACTCATATTTGAGTTTATATATTAGAAATAGTGATGTGAAGTGAATATTTCAACTAATTAGTTTTGTGATGAAGTTATCTATTAAATCTATTAACTCAAACAAAATTTAATTAATTAATAAATAGTATTAATGAATTGAGGGAGAGAGAAAGAGAGAGAGAGAATATTATATGACATTAACTGAAATCTTTTATTACAATTAGATATACCTACCACAATCCATCTCCATCCACTATTTCCAGCCACCAAGAGTCTTCTCATTATCATCCCAAAATTTTAAAGAAACATTTATGTTTTCATCAGTTTTTTTCTACTTCGTCTCATTCCCCAAGATAAGGATGAGATTTAAGAATTTACTTCACATTCTTTACGTATTGTATCATAACATAATATATAAATTTAATTATTATGTAAATGTATATTTTATGTATATCTAATTATTATTACTAAAGTAACAAGTAAATATAAAGTATTTGCTTAAACGCGTCATTTATAGTGTAGAAAGTAATGTTATATTTTCTTTAACTTGGTATAGATAGTTCATGTTAGGATAATATGTGTTTATATCAAAATGTATATTTAACATCTGCAATATCAAGATTAATTAATAATAATTAATTATTTTTTCTACGAATACAACCAATCTTATTATTCAACCCGTGTAACCAGTGCCGGCCCTTAAGGTGGGCGAGGAGGACCCCCGGCCAGGGTCCGTGATTTCGTAAGACACATAATTTTTTTAAAAATCCGATATTGTATACGTAAAAATATTATAGGGTATAGCTATATAAATATTAACATAGGCCACTTATAAACAAAAATCATATGGGTTAGATTAGTTAGCCCATTATGATTAGGTTAGTGAGCCCAATACCCAAATGATTTTAAAAACTGATAAAAAAAACAATAAGTGTTGGGCGGCAACGTGGATACTGAAACGTCAATAGCATGAGTTAAGTGGAGTTTGGTTTCACGAAGAAGACGAACTCACAGAAACGAACATTCGGTCAAATTCATGCCCTTCAGTTTTTCTGTTATGTTTTCGGTCAAACGAATATGTTGTTCTTCTATTGAAGTCGTGCACATCAGACGCTCACGATCACGAATTCAGGTAAACATGTTGTTCTGTACTTCAGTTTTTATGTTCTGTTTTTTTGTCAAATTTAGGCCCTTTTTAGTTATTTATTATTGCGATTAGTCATTGTTGAATTCAGGCCCTTGTTTAGGCGATTAGTTATTGTCGAATTCATGCCCTTTTTGTTGTGTTGAAGATTAAAATGATTGTCGAATTCAGGCCCTTATTAGTTATTTATTATTGCGATTAGTCATTGTCGAATTCAGGCCTTTGTTTAGGCGATTAGTTATTGTCGAATTCATGCCCTTTTTTGTTGTGTTGAAGATTAAAACGATTGTCGAATTTAGGCCCGTATTCTGTTTTTTTTTTTTTTTTTTTTTTTTTGGTCGAATTCAAGTATGATTTGCGATTATATGATTTGTAGATATATGATTTAGGATCTTTTTTGTCGATCATTAGGCGTTAACTAAATTTGATACAAACTTTGTCGGTTATTTAGGTGTTAATGGCTCCTAAACAAGCATCCGGTTCACGGTTGTATGAAAACTAGTTTGAATTATTTGTTTCGTTAAAGCCTAAGGGAAGGTTTCTTCGAGCTCGAACAGGGTACAAGAATTCTCAGGGCCGGCACTGTGTGTAACGCACGGGACTATAAACTAGTGCATATAATAAATATATAACATGTAAAAACGAAAACATAAAATAAACCGATCAACCTCCCAAACGACCATGCTAGAATTCGAAAGTGCTACAGGAGTTGAACAAAGATCACAATTCGAAATTGCTATCCATGGAGCATATCAACAAAGTCTTTGGTATATTCGCACAGAAGAGATGTGAAAATAAAGAACACCAAATTTGTACATACCTGAGACTTGTGGGAAACGAAATATCAGGGACGGCCCAATGGGCTTACAAGGCTAAACAAGGGATTAGGGCCCTTAAAAATGGAAAACCTGAATTTTAATTTTTTTTATACGTGTACTGAAGACTAGAAGCTAACTATGTTGAACTGTTCAAAAAATCAAGCCCAAAAAAAAATATGCACCCAATAAAGAAAGTAAGGCCCAAAATAACTCACATTAGGAACATAGCTGTTAGTGTTTTAAATACCGGTATGAACCGGCCGGTTAAACCGGATACCGGACACGGATCCGGTACGATAAAGGACGGTAAAATCAGAATACGGCATGTCTTATGTATCGGCGGTAAATCCGGTTCCACCAGTTCAAACTAGTGGTGCACAAAAAACCCGAACCCGGACCCGGACCCGGACCCGAAAAAAAAACCCGGAACCGGGTATTATAAAACCCGGGTTTTTAATACCCGAACCCGACCCTACCCGTAGGGTAGGGACCGGGTATGCATATTTGATCTAAAACCCGAACCCGGAACCGGTTTTTTTTATACCCGGTTTATACCCGAAACCCGGTTTTATAAATACCCGAACCCGAACCCGGAACCGGTTTATACCCGAAACCCGGTTTATACCCGAAACCCGGTTTAAAAAAACCCGATTTTGATGTAATCTTGTTTAATTATGTATGCATTAAGACTTCTAGTTCTTATGATTTTACAAAATTATGTATGCACTTTGATGTAATGAATCTTGTTTAAGTATTAGGTTTCTAGTTCTTATGATAAACAAAATTATGCAATCCACATATTTCTTTTCAAAGCCCAAAAGAACTAAACCAAAACCCCACTAAATCTCGTGACAATGCATGGCTGGTCCTGATTGTTCTCATTTGATTTTTTTCGGCCCAACATGCAATTGCTTGAGCCACCTGCATCACTCGTCTAGCCTTCTCCAGCCACAACCGCAACCGCTCTACCCGATGCGGTTTTTTCTCAACCCGATGCGGGTTTTTTAATACCCGGTGCGGGTTTTTTCCCAACCCGGTGCATACCCGAACCCTACCCGATGAATACCCGAACCGGACCCGAACCCGGAAATAGGGTATTATAATACCCGGGTTTTATAAAACCCGACCCGAACCCTACCCGGACCTGGGTATATAGGGTATACATTTTTGGTAGAAAACCCGGACCCGGACCCGACCCGGTTTTTAAAAAAAAAAACGATTTTTTAAAACCCGATCCTACCCGAACCCGATCCTACCCGAAACCCGGTCCTACCCGAAAACCCGATTTGTGCACCACTAGTTCAAACCGTTGAACCGGTTTGCATTATCTTGGAAATTCATTTTTTTTAATTTTAATACAAATATGAAATTAAGTTAACATTAACCTTCCATATTTACGGTAATTAATCTAGCACCTCCCATTCCAGTATTCCATCACCGTTGAAACTGTTTTTCATATTGTACAATGCAATCTGTACTATATAATAAAAGAAAGAGTTAATTACATAGTTAGTCCCTGTGGTTTGCACGAAATAACATACTTAGGCACTAATATTTTAAAATCACCTTCTAGGGTATGAACTTTTCATTTTATTAACTTAACCGCTATTGAATATGTATATATTGCGTAATCACTTTTGGAATTTCACTTCAGAATTCTTTAATCTCTATTGTGAATTTGCCATTTCAATTGTGTTTGCGATTTCTCTTACTTGCCATAATTGTGTCTTCTGTTTGTGATACTATTACTTGCCTTAAATCACTAATTGTGAGATTGGTTGGTTGTTGGGCATTTGGGTCGCTGGCAAGACTAATTATCAACATTTGGGTCGCCGATTAGAAACAATGGAAGTTATAACATAATACCAATAATAAAGTTGTTATAAATAAATACGATAAATAGAAATGGGATTAACAAAATTAACTAAACTATATGAAAATAAATGGATTTAAATCAATACAATTAATTAAATTACTCACAAAGAATCAAATTCTTGAAAGTCGAAAACCTAAATATATCATTTAATCGATAAATTGAACTCAATCAACGCATCAGTCTACTTTTTCCCAATATAAATTATAAATTTTACTCTAGCAACTATGAATTATAAGTATTAACTTAGTTATAGATAACCTATATATTACCCTTCCATTATTAAAAAAAAGTTACAACATTAAATATATTATGCTTCCATTATTAAGAAAAGTTATAACATTAAAACTATTAAACTTGAAAACATTTTTATGTACCACAATCACAATAGTTTCTCACTTTGATGTTTTTTGTCGATGCCATCATGTTTGTTTTGAGTCTTTCTCCGACTTCTTGGTCGTTAAAAATACATTTGAACACACAATCTTCCTCTTAATGCTCTAGTGCAAATGGCACTATTCGATCAAACTTCCTCAACTAGCTCACATCACCTCACTTGTCTTCTCTCAGTGTTTGGTAATTGGTATCAACAACTTATGTAGGCTGGTTATTGGATTTACCATCTAAGCTTTCAAGGTTTTTGGTTCCTTGCTTCTCGTTTGGCGTCTACGCTTAAAGTGCCATTGATCACACTTAAACATTCTCATTATAAATGAAACTAATCTATACATTTCTTTATGCACATTAATATTATATAACATGACATTAATATATTTAGGTCCAAAGTTCTAAAAAAATGAATTCTTCTTCTAAAGAGTGTAGGAACTAGGTTCACTTTTTATAAAATATAATTACAAAATATATAATAACGAGACTCTCATTCTTTGTAGGAAATACTATAGTACAATACTGGTTGCAATAACTAAATAAAAAGAATATAAAATATAATTTTATATACCAATCTTGATTCAAGCCGCATCTCTGGTGGGTCATTCACGCGTATTTGATAGCATCCTAGACTCGAGTACTCATCATCTTGAGTCTGGAAAAATACTCCTTGACTGCAACAAAGAGCACACTAAAACATTGACGATTTTGGTTGAGGCACGTGTTCAACACGCTTCCCTTAAAACAGATTTCGCGCCTCTACTAAAGACGACGCGTCTGTCTCCCAGGGTACAACAGCCGAAGCAGTATGTACTGCCGGAGATGGCCACGCGCCCGAGGTTACACCAGATAAAATTATAGTGTTAGAACTTGTGGAAAAGAATGATATAAAGATGATGAAATCGAATAGAGAAAACATATCTCTCTAAGTACCCAACACATGGGTCTTCAAGTATCTCCAAGAACTCTTCTAATTTTTTTCTTCTAAAATTCCACTTTCAATTCTTTACTTGTAATTAGCTTCATCAAGTTAGGTACATAACCTACTTTGCATACAAGAGATATGGGGTAGAGAAGAGTCTCAATTTATTAGAGATTTTATTAGAGAAATAAACTCTAATAAAAACTAATAAATTGACATAAAAACTCTACTAAAAGTCACACTTTATTAGAGATTTTATTAGAGACATAAACTCTAATAAATTGACATAAAAACTCTACTTAAGAGTTTATCACCCATATGAAGAGTCTAGTAAATAATTATAATTTTACTAAATTATAATTTCACTAAATTAATATCCATTCACACCATCTAAATTTTCAACAATCCCCCACATGAATGGAGATCGTTCTAAACACACAAAGTTTCCAATGGAACCTCGACAGTTGAGTTTTGCATACGATAGGTAGGTGTTACCCTTTGAACATTCGCTCATGAAATGCACTTAGCCCACTAGCTCTAAGTAGATCTCGATGTCTTTGAACTCGTCTGCCGTTTGTGTGGACGACAATACACTTCACACAAGACTCTCCCTAGCCGGGTCATTTCCTCATAGTCGTGTCCAATAATGGTCGTGGAACACTTTCCTGGTTCTGCGAGAGCTCTAGGAATTGTGCCCTCAATTCCATTCGAAGCGACCCCACTTCTCTCTAACATAGGTGATTCTCCTTAGATCATTAAAAGCATTGTGGTTATTGTGATTTATCCAAATCATTTACCACATATTATGCTTAGCCTCACTCTTTGTCACTGAATATCATAGGAATAGACTAGGATGTATTTAAACACCCTTTTATACTTTTGGGTATGTATAGCCATATAAACTAGCTTATGCATATCATTTATGCCCCCACAGTGACCACCTTTAGGCATATGAGTTAGTTGTCCTATTGAACTTAGATCTTGGGATCTCCAGTCAACTAAGTTAGGTGTCCTTCACATACCCTTTTCCATGGTCTTTAGTCTCATTCCACAACTTGATCTTTAATAAACCCTCAGGTTGTTGGATCCATAACATTAACAAATAACTTTGCGTATTTGAGATCAGTTGTCATGATGTGTTCTTAACTCGTAAGTTAATTTTGCCTATTGTCAACTTCTAAGACTATAACCTCAGTGGCCATCTGAATCTGGTTATAATATATGTCTTTGTAAGATACGCTTATCATTTAAGGCAAACACATCTCCATTATGCATTACGACCTTTGTGTCCTCCACATAGTCGTCTGTTTGCAATGTTAGATTGGAATACAAAATCCTTATTGCCAAACTTTTATGATACAAATGCAAGACACCCCCACATTTAAGTGTTATAGGATATCATCCAGATGGGGTAATGAAAACCATTTCTACATACCCTTATAGGGTTGTTTCTAAATGGATCCACCCCCACATTTCTTGCCATTTGATCAACATTTCCGTAACTTCACTTATGACGACATTTATACACATATGATTGAACAAGATCAACCTCATTGTATCAGTGAATTCAACTCATACTGCATTAGCTTACATAAGCTTCTGAGCTAACCAAAGCAACACATGCCATTGTCATAAGTTTGTCACCAACTTAGAATAATTCTAATTTAACATCTAGAATAAGCTTAGACAATGAGTTCTCCTCATTAGCTTTTCGAACAAACTCTTAAAAAGTTACATGTCTTTTCCTTATAATGAATGAAAAATTCTCCCTCAACTTTGTCTATACACAAATTCTTTTTGTGTTCATACACATTTGAATGTTTAGAGTTAATTAGTCTCCGTCAAGACCCATAATTAACCAAGTACTAGTCTAGCATGCTTTAGACTACAATACTTTAGTATGTGAACAGAAGATGCATCATTCTGATTCTTCACAGCCCTAAGGATATCATAGTATCACTTTCCAACATTCACCCCTTGTTAAGACAAAATAATAAGACTTATTCATAATCCTAAAACATCAATATTTAGGAAGGTCTCACAAATTATTGTATATAGCACATAGCTAAATTTCATCATTCATTTAAGGAACATAACTTGTTTACCTTTGATCTCCAACATTCTACCATTGACTCATAAGTACTTAAACATAAGTCTTAATCCAAGTCACTTGGTGAACACATTCATCACCAACAGGATGAATGTTTTTCGTCTACAATCACTATTATGTGTGAAATAGAGTCAACTAGATCAACACTCAACAACATGGCATTCATAATTTGCCATAAGTGATTTGCACACATCTATTGTTATTCATTAGGAGATATGTATATTTAGGATGCTCTCCTAAATGAAGGTAAAATCTCCATATAGATCTAACAATAATCAAGTGGTAGACGCATCTACTTATAAATCTCGCAAGATTTATTAAAGGTATACAATAACATATAGTACTTTTACTTTCATATGTTAGAATTCACACTTGTGAATTTTCCAATGACTTCTAATGAAGTATGTCGACTTGAATGTCGTTAGTGTATTTCATCTCAATAAACTCACTACATTCTTTCATTACTCACTCATGATGTGGTTATACATTTGATGTTTCGTTTTTGACTTTTAGTCAATGTAACAACTCTCAAGTTGTTTATGTCCAAGTATTTTCATGTACTATCCGTTTAAAACCATATTCTTTTAAACAATGTATAACCGACGTTATAATTATTTTCCACAAAAATAATTTATACGTCACAGCCATTATTGATTTATTTCTTTGTAAAAAACTGTATGTGTTATCCGAAGATATTAAACACAAAACAATAAAATACATTGGAAACTAAATCATAGGTGCCAATCACTTTTGAAATTTAAACGGAAACATAGACAATATGTAGACATCAAATAGCAAAGTGTTTTTATCTTCAACACTTTATAATCTGACCGAAATATTCTCAACAATATCGTCACATGGCATGTCTTGAGGTACTCCCTCAATAAGACTCCATGCACTTGTAAGTACAAGTTCCCATTTCATCTTTAAACTTTAAACTTGGACAATTATGCTCAAAACAACACCAAGTTATTACAAATACTACGTTTAAGTAGTAAACTTGAACAATTAAATTTGTTTACAACAACACCAAGTTGTTTTTCACCAAATAACATTTTCTAACACGCATGTTATAAAAAAATGTTATAACAAGCACACTATAGAATCGAACGTTTACATAAAACGTTTTCCAAAGATATAGTTTATAAAATAAACCATTTCTCATCATCTTTAATGCACACATAGGCAATTAAATGTTTACATAAAACATTTATGTTCATTATGAACAATCTCTAACCTCGTATTCGTGATACACATTTTTTTAACACACGTGTTAGAAAATTTAAGTCATTTTATATATACAAAACATGACCAAATTAGAGCATTAAATGTCATCAATAAAACTCATCAAATGTCATCATTAAAACTCTACTCAAGAGTTTCACCATATGAATAGTTAAGAGTCTCAATAATTATAGACTTAAACTCTAATAAAAGTCATCAAATGTCATCATTAAAACTCTACTCAAGAGTTTCACATATAAAGAGTTAAGAGTCTCAATAATTATATATTTAAACTCTAATAGAACTCATCAAATGTCACCATTAAAACTCTACTCAAGAGTTTCACCATATGAAGAGTTTAATTAGTAATTAAAGTTTCACTCAAATTGATTTAGAAATCACAAATTAAAGTTGGTGATGAATCCCACACAACTACACTATCACTTTATGGTGATTTAATTCTTGAAGCCAATCAAACATCAACTTCAATGTATGACATTTTATTTCTAAATCATACAAAGCATTAAAATCAATGCAATAACAAATTACTTATATAAAATGTTTACATAAAACATTTCAAAGCATTTGTATTTTAACCATTTGTAACAATCATGTTAAAATGAAAGAAATTCTAACGCGCACGTTAGAAATATTAACATTTTCACAAAATGTTAATTCGACTTGCTAAAAACACATATATGGTTCAAATAAATAAGTCATTTCTAATACACACGTTAGAAACTAAACAATTAAAAAATTGCTTCCAAACTAACGCGTTTCATAAACGTTTCTAACACACATGTTAGAAGACAAATGATTACAAAAATCATTATAAGACTTATTTGTTCATATCAATCCATGAGTGGATGAAGAGTCTACTTTAAATAGAGACTTAATTAGAGACATAAAACTCTAATCAAGTAACATAAAACTCTTATTTAAAGACATAAAAAACTCTACATAAGAGAATTTAACGTTTACAAAAAACGTATGGTTTACACCAATAATTCCGGTCTAACACACATGCTAGAAAATTTAACGTTTACAAAAAACGTATGGTTTACACTAATAAACCCGATCTAACACAAAAGTTAGAAAAATTAACGATTCCCAAAATCGTTTCAAAAACTAAACGGTCAAACCAAAACTATTCGTTTTGTACCACGGTGTAGGATTTAAGATTGTATCTCAATCTTAAGAAATCCAAACACAACAAGTTGTACCACATACATATTTCCCAAAAGAAAATATTTACAAGATCATAATCTTTAAAATATTTTTTTTTATTATAAATCATTTTGTGAACCCAAAATCCTTATAAATAAGGTTTTAAGATTGTAGCAACAATCTTATGAAATTCTGTTTTAAGTTTGTAGGAACTAGGTTCACTTTTTATAAAATATAATTACAAAATATATAATAACGAGACTCTCATTCTTTGTAGGAAATACTATAGTACAATACTGGTTGCAATAACTAAATAAAAAGAATATAAAATATAATTTTATATACCAATCTTGATTCAAGCCGCATCTCTGGTGGGTCATTCACGCGTATTTGATAGCATCCTAGACTCGGGTACTCATCATCTTGAGTCTTGAAAAATACTCCTTGACTGCAACAAAGAGCACACTAAAACATTGACGATTTTGGTTGAGGCACGTGTTCAACACGCTTCCCTTAAAACAGATTTCGCGCCTCTACTAAAGACGACGCGTCTGTCTCCCAGGGTACAACAGCCGAAGCAGTATGTACTGTCGGAGATGGCCACGCGCCCGAGGTTACACCAGATAAAATTATAGTGTTAGAACTTGTGGAAAAGAATGATACGAAGATGATGAAATCGAATAGAGAAAACATATCTCTCTAAGTACCCAACACATGGGTCTTCAAGTATCTCCAAGAACTCTTCTAATTTTTTTCTTCTAAAATTCCACTTTCAATTCTCTACTTGTAATTAGCTTCATCAAGTTAGGTACATAACCTACTTTGCATACAAGAGATATGGGGTAGAGAAGAATCTCAATTTATTAGAGATTTTATTAGAGAAATAAACTCTAATAAAAACTAATAAATTGATATAAAAACTCTACTAAAAGTCTCACTTTATTAGAGATTTTATTAGAGACATAAACTCTAATAAAAACTAATAAATTAATATAAAAACTCTACTTAAGAGTTTATCACCCATATGAAGAGTCTAGTAAATAATTATAATTTTACTAAATTATAATTTCACTAAATTAATATCCATTTACACCATCTAAATTTCCAACAAAGAGTAAGTGTCCAAGACAAATAGAAAGCGAATCCTTTCACTAGTACAGATTTGATCAAAAGATGCGGTTAAATTGGCTATGAGATGCGGTTATAGACCCGCATCTTATGGCATAGCATCTTTTGGCTATTTGTCAAATAATGCGGGTCTAAAAGATGTGGTTTTAGAACCGCATCTTTTGATATATTAACAACTAAACTACATTTTCCTAATATACTCAAGAGATGCGGTTTTAGAACCGCATCTTTTGGTGTTTCAGGCTAAAAAAATATAATTTTTATTTATTTAAATTTCCAGATAATTTCATAGAAAATCTCAATAAATTTCCATTATACATATACCTAAAAATGAAAAATATACAGAAAAAATAAAACCAATATAAACTAACCAAACATATAAATTATAAAGGTTTTAAAGTAACACAAAATTAAAATAAGTTTCAAAGTAACACCAATATATAAATGTTTAAAGATGAAAGTGATATACAATAACCTCCCGACCCCAAGTCTTCATACTTGCAACCGAAACCAACATCTTCAGTTTATACTTGCAACTGGAACCGTATAAATTGCCTAACAAAACACAACATTCTGTTTGTTAAAAAAATATATGCAAGTGTATAGATGTATAAGAGATTAGAAGTGTTATGTGTCAACAAGTGACTTCTTAACCTACAGGCTCAAGCTAAAACATTTTGAACGACTTCAAATTATTGTTCAACTCTCCAAATCGTGGGTCTCATTTTTATTTCACCTCACTATAAGAGGTAATATGTTAATGGGCTAACTAGTAATACTATTTATTTGAACGAAATATTATATTTACCTGTTTTCTGAATTTCGGTAGCAAGGGAATATAGCAAAGAAGCCTTTATGACACCTAGAGTGATCCATGATTTGCCCCATCCCTTTTGACACTGTCAATCAAGCATAAAAAAACAATTACTTATAGAAGTTCATAATAAGAAGGATTTACAAAGCTTTACTAGATATATATACATATATTAAGTGTTTATCAATTTTTGCCATTGAAGTGGAAGTGGTTAGATACATAAAATGTCAAGAAAGTATAAAACATTTGTTAGACTCAAGTTGTAGGCTTGTTGAGTAACAAATATTGGAACAAAACCAAATACAACCTTGCGACCGACACAGATATCATCAACATATAACAACTAAACATAACTGTAACATACTTTGACATTTGATCATTGCATGCTATATCCACCAGAATCTTGTCCTCTGTGAACAGTGCCATAGGCCGCCAATTCAATAAGATCCATGTAGCGCCCTGCATTTTTTCCATAACATTACATGACTGTCTACTGAAATCTATACAAAAATGTTAACAATATAGTTAATGTCATAACTTGATACTGTACCTGAGACCCTGCAGTAAGAGCTTTTCTGTATAAGATCAGCTCAAGACATCTCAGTACGGTTCCGTTTCGATCGGACGGTTCCCTTTCGATCGGTTCCTACGTGAACATTTTCTTATCTGTATTCTTTGACTTTTGTGCTTTTGAAGATGACCATTTGTTCCAGTAGTCAGAAGAGATGCGGAGTAGCGGTTTCTTGTCCGTCATCGGCGGCGGCAGCCGTATGTGATTCCTCCATACTTCTATAATTAATTCAAATTGATTCATAACAATCAAACTATACAAAAAAAGAACTTTAAGCTATTCAACCTGCTTCATACCAGCTGCGCGTTACTCGTATAGGTGAACTGCAATGAAAGAAACTCACTATAACTACGCTATAACCAGAACACTAGAAAGCCCAAATTCTAACAGCGAAAAAAAGAACCAATAAACCCTAAAACATAAGTAAATTAAGATTAAACAGAAGGGCAACCAAGTAAACATCAATCAACTAACAACATATCAAAATGGAGCTGCAAAAACCCATTGAACATTAAAAAGGTCCATAATATAAGAACAAAAAGCAAAATAAAAAAAGACATACCTTCGCAGCGACGCCAAGTTCATACGTAAACACAAATCGAATAACACAGAGCCAAAATAGTAGAATGCCCAATCCGAACAGCGATGAAACAGCTTAGCGACAGTTAAATCCGATTGAAAACCTGTTCATTACCAAAAAATCAGAGTAAAGTTAGTAAAAAACCACCGAGACATTGCAAATATAGGTCTACGTGAGAAAGAAATAAAAATTAATTAGTACATATCGAAGTAGACGAGATCGAAACCTGCTTACTCTGTTAAATGAAGAATATTTAGCTGAAACAGCTTAGTAACATGTAAATGCGACCGTAAACCTATTCATCAACATAAATTCAGAGTAAAATCAATACAAAACAACTGATAAAGTGATGCGATAACTCAAATCTAAGATATTATACAAAAAATACATGAAAAAGTGGACATAAACTTGTGTAATTTGGTACGAAATTAGCAGCAGTTGTAAAACTTTTTCATCAACAGCAATTCATAGTAAAATCAGTAGAGAATTATAGATGAGGTGATGCGATAGCTCAAACTGAACAAATGATTCACAAATACATGAAAAAACGCATAAAAACTTGCTGAATATGGTGCATGTATTTCTAGGTCATTGATCCTTACCTTGTCGCCGGATAATACCAGCGCTGCCATTGAATGTTGTGACAGAATCCCTAGCCGCTGTTGAATCCTCACACCGAACTCACTTCACCATCGCCTGTCATCATCTTCATCCGCTCATCCATCGTTACACACATTAAGATCCTAAAGGTTTGTCGGAGAGACGAACTCAGCGATTCAAATTCCGATGCCGGTCTAGTTTACCCCATGTAAATGTAGAGGACAAACCCTAGCTGCCTCCGCCGATGCTCTAATCGAAACCCAAACATCATCAGTTTCCATTGTCTGGTTCTCTCTCTTTATCAAGTTTAGACGGTTGTGATCTGAAGCGAGGGTTGCAATGTGTGGTAGATGAATAGTGAGGAGTTATGAGGATAGATAGAGGCCGGGTTTTGGGGGTTATCAGATCGATGGAGGGAAACGAAACCTAAGTTGAAATTGTTGTGGGGGAATATAGGGGGACAAAAGATGCGGTCAACCCTTTAACCGCACTTTTTCGTTTTAGGTAGAAAACCGATGTACTTTTTAGTTTTAGGGCAAAAGATGCGGGTTAACTATTTAACCGCATCTTTTAGTTTTGTCATCCGCATCATTTGCCCAATTGTGTACTAGTGTTTCCAACTTTCCATACAAGATCCTCAAACCTATTGAGTTGGCGTTGGACTCCATATAACTAACTTATTATCATAGTCATTAGGTGACAAAATCATTATTTTCCATCTTTTTTTATAATTAAAAACTATATCATTGCTCCTTATTTTATATCGGTATTATATTAATTAACAGAATTCCACAACTACCAATACATAAAATAGTTATAAAATATTGCTAGTTTAATCAGTTTTATCGTTTAATAGGAATCATTGGTTGATGGTATTCTTGGAAGTCAAAGAAAGTCTTAAAGTGCATCCTAAAAGTTCAAAATACTAACGAGTTTATTTATTTATCGGACCAACAGTGGAAGAGAACGTATCTTCTTGTTCTTATGGTCACTTCGGATTATAAAAAAAGGTCACTGAAAATAGAATTTAAAAATTTTCATTTTTGTCATAAGTTATGAAGTCCGGAATTAAAATAAAAAAATTAATATGCACACTAATAATCTATGTCATTTATCATAAGTTTTGGAAGTCCGGAAAAAATAAATTGAAAGTTAATATGCACGCTAGTAATCTATGTCATTTATCATAAGTTTTGAAGTCCGGAATCAATGTATAAAAAAAAATTAATATGCATACCTAGAATCTATGTCATTTAGAAGGCTAAATCTAAACATCTCCCTGTTATTTAAAATGATGTGCATGTATTAGGGATGGGATTGGTATGGTATCTATAATTGTATTGGTACTGGATTTAAACAAAATTGAGTATCAAATACTATACCAAATATATTGGTACATGTACGGGTATTTCGGTACGGTACTCGTTTTGGTACCACTTTTTTTCTATTTTAGTTTTTGAGCATTTGTACTGGTACTAAATAAGTAAAATCGACACGAATATTAATATAGTACGAGTACCAAATAGATAAAATCAATACGCGTACCATAAAAAACATCACCAATGAAGTATTTAAACGATGCATTTAGCTTAGGTGGCATTGCATTTTACAAGCTTTGCACTGGAGGAAACCTGCATTTTGAAGTTTGCACGTACTGACGTGCGGTGTTTTTGCCAAAAGATGGGTCCCATACAATTAATTACAAGATCTATTATTTTTCCTTTTTCTACCTTTATATTTTATATATTAGCCAAGCAGAAAGCTTGCGTTTAGACATTATTTATTTGTAATACTTTTATTAACTTCGTAAAATAACAACAGGAAATTGTGATATTATATATATATTGTTAACCAACAGCCATGAATAGTAACTTTATTTTTATAATAATATATAGCTTTTTATTATTATATTTTTAATATTATAATAGTTTATTTTTATATTTACTTTTAATAATATATTTTTAATTTTTTTCCTTTCTTTAAACCATATGTTTCCTATACCAATTTTTTTATAATTCTTTTTTCTTTTTTTATAACATATATTAATTTATCAATTAATTTGATACTTATTTATAAATTACGTTTATAACTTTTTTTCTAAAAACTTAAGTACATAGTTGTATTTTATTTTCCGTTGACATTCCGTTATAAGTTTTGTTAAAAATGAAGTTGTACTCAAAATAAAGTATTTATTTTGTATCATAAAACGGTACAATGATAAACTAAACCGTTCTAATGGTTTGGCTTTTTAAACAACATGTTTTACATTCAAATCACGTACGTTTTACATTATCATTTGCTCGGTTTCGCCGCAACGCGCGACTATATTAAAACTAGTTTTCTTTAAAAGAAATTTTAATATAAAAGTTACTTTTTAAAAGAAATTTTGTTTTCTAAATATATTATATTAATTTAAATAAAACAAAAACAAAATCAATTAATAATAAAAAGAATTTGTTGATTAATAATTAATTAATTAATGTAAAAGTTGGTGGTGATGTTGACATTTAAGTGTTAGAAAGAATGTTTGTATGGTTAGAGAGAAAATAAATGTTTTTAATGCATTTATAAAAATCTGATGTGACGGCTGACTAAGCGTGTTTATAAGTGCATTTAGCCTATTGCATTGGTTATGGTCTAAATACCATAATACGAAATAAAACACATTATTAACAAAACTTTTAAAGGTCTATAAAAAATTCGATAACAGTACCTATTTTTACTCATGACCTTTTTGTTTTTTTTTTAAATTCGGTGAAGGGAGTGGAGATGGATGTTGAGGAAATTTCTTATGTGGGTACCACAGTGATGGGTTGGTCATTGTGGGCATCATGTGCACTGGGCTCAGCAACAGATGTTGTGACATCTCTTGCTTCGGTTTCTAAAACATTTTGTTCACTTGCACTATCTTGATCTTTGGTCATCATGCGTGTGAATTGTTGGAACCTGAAGGTTTACACATAGAGGGTTATGATAGTTAAGGGGTTGAATTGTAATGTTTTGTTTAGTTTATGTTTGGGTCGATTAGGTGTTAAATGGGTCAAGGGTTTCGAGTGGGCCATAAGGGGTTTCGACCTATCTTGTCTAGTATATAAGGTAACCTCATTCACAATATTGAGGTTGATCAATTTGTGCATTCCTAGAGCCACTCGAAACCTTGGAGGATCTTGTATCAGTCACCGTTCATCATTGAATGCAAGTTTCCTGTTTGTG
Organism: Helianthus tuberosus; assembly: GCA_030545235.1. NCBI lineage: Eukaryota > Viridiplantae > Streptophyta > Magnoliopsida > Asterales > Asteraceae > Helianthus > Helianthus tuberosus. The sequence continues at coordinate 2,345,698 of JARYGA010059779.1, forward strand.
TTTCATTAGTATTCATTGTTTCGATTATTATAGTTCTTGAATCAACTTGTGTTTGTTTTCCGCACTCACACAAGTTCAAGTTTGATATCATTGAAAGATCCCTACGGGACTTACAATTGGTATTAGAGCCAAGAAATCGTATCTTGGTTCGGTCGATATCAAACAGATTCAAGACGGCTGTTTTGTCACACCCCGAAATTATCAGAGCTGGCGTGACTGGACTGGTATCTTCATTGCACAGCGGAAGCAAATAAGCTAAGTCTTTTAGAAAATGAACGCCACTAAGTACTCGACTCCACATGGTTCTCCTATTCCAACCGTGCCATGATTTCTGAAAAGTAACCTGAGAAAGAAACATGCGAAAAATCAACATAAAGTTGAGCGAGTTCATAGTTTGTTTGTAAAAGATTTGAAATAAATCTTTTGAATAGCCGGTTTGTGAATTAGTATTGAGAAAACGAATTTAGAAATCATTTTCTTGTCAAGTTATATGGAAACTTTGTATTTGTAACGCATATGTTCGTAAAACCATGTACTTGTAAACTCTTGTATATGTAAAGTTTGTATAACCGTCATTGCCCACCCTGACTTTGACTCCATGCCCGCATAATCTTATGCCTTGAATTTGTATAAAAACATGGTATTTAATTTGTATAAATCAAGTATTTCTGTAAGTATGTATGTATGTATAAACCGTTAAAGTACGTCCCAAAATAAAGTACGTCCCAATGTATAAATGTCCCTGGTATGTAGCAATTAAGGAAAAAGAGATCACCAATGGGTTGCAAAGCCACTGGTATGTGTGAAGTGATGCAGGAAAACTCAAACCTAGCTAATTTGTACCGGGCCTCGGCTGTAAGACACAGTCACCTCTATGGGTCACCCTGACCTCACGGGTGTGGGCTCGCTACACCCAAATAGATCTATCACTCTTGTGTCCCTCGGTCCTAACAACGAGGATTAATGGCTTTAAGTGTTGTACCCACCACTCACATGATCTGAACGTCCTAACCCTCCTTAAGCTAACCATACCATGTATAAAAATGTCCTTAATAAATGTAACATGTATTTCACCCCCGAAGTTGTAGAACCGAAAACAGTTAAGAGAAAAGGGGGACATGAACTCACTGGGTTGTCTCGTTTTACTTACGCAGACCGACCCAATCCCATTATTATAACTAGGACAATCCCGTCCCTAATCATGAAAATCATTCACGTTTCGAAAATACGCATTTGTTTTGTAAAAACCGGTATATTTAGTATAATTCATTCGTAAACCATTTGAGTTCCTTGAAATCCGTTCGTAACATGTCTTAAAAATATGAGTTTTCATTTGTTCAAGACTTTGTATGTTCTTGTAAAACGTGCATGTCTTTCCACCCCGAAAACATTTGTAAACATGTAAAGCCGTAAAAAGTGGGGTTATGAACTCACCTGAATTGTCTTGTGCAAAGCTAGCTAATTACGACTTCGGGATGTCGTGATGTCGTTTCCAAGACTTGACTTGCTAGCGTGCATTCTACAATATTCCTAACACGGAATATCTTATAAGTTTCTAAATAAAAGCGGTAACTAGTCTACGTGTCACCGAGCTCTACCGAATCGTTTGCCGAACGATTCGACAGTAAGTTGTTAACTTGAAAGAAGCGAAGAAGTTATGCTTGTGTAGTTCGTTTATTCGTCGGTATTTAAGAAGTCTTGCAAAGACTTAGTTCTCGAGAGGTTTAAAATATATGAATATTTATATAAAAGTATACAAATATATTGATATAATCGCGTTAGTTGTCTCGAGAAATCGTACATGTATGTACAAAAGTTTGTATGAAAATAACGTATAACAAATTCGTATCATATATACGTCTCGTATGCTATTTATCAAAATATATGTCTATGCCCTTTAGGCGTTTGACGTGAATATAAAAAGTCATATTCATGAAAGAATCATCGGGTTGTTGTGTTTGAAAATAAATATATAACTATATTTATTTTTATAAACGAATGTGTGTTCGGCGTTTGAAACAATATAAATAATTATATTGACTTTATAAAGGAGTTGTCGAATTTCCGAAGTTTATAATAAATATAATAATTATATTTATTTGTTGTAAATAATTTCCAACTCGTCGTGTCGTTTGATATTTGAAATAGCATATAAACTATATTTAAGTTTACGAAAAGATTTCGTATTGTTTGATACTTGAAAGGATTGTCGAAGGTAATAAAAGAATTGAAAATATTATTTCATGTTTTATTTTATAAAAGCATTGTCGAAATAATATCCAATTTGTCGTCTTTGTAAAAGATTATTCGAATCCGATAACTTTGTTTTATAATAAAACGCCTTTTGTGTTTGCGGATTTTCTCGAAAAACGAGCAGAGTTTCCTCTGTTTTTGGACGCCCCCGACAACCACGTGTCGATATATTTTGTCAAACTCAACAATATTCTCAATATCAATATGTATAATTGTAACACCCTAGTTACTAATTAATGGTTTTATATGTAATTACCAACAATTAGATGTGTAGCTAGGACTACACATACTTTAAAAATACGGGTTTATTAAAACTTTTACAAATTATAAGTTATTCTACATAACGTGGTTGAATTCGTTGTTTAAAATTTACAACGTGGCAAAGTGCGGAAGCATGTATCTATATCGTGTTCGGTTCTTCGTTGAGCTTGATCGTCTTCCGGCATCCAAAGTGTACCTACATTTCATAAACATGAAATGCTTTAGTCTTACGGGGTTTAAAACGTGTCCAAACGAGTTCGGGAAACAATTGATTTCAAAAACAAGAACTTGAAAATGATCTCCACCGTAACTTACGGTGGCACCGTAAGTTACGGTGGCCCCTGGGCTCATATTTTCCTACCGTACAACAGTAGGCAATCACCGTAACCAAATCAGCTCCACCGTAACTTACGGTGGCACCGTAAGTTACGGTGGTCCCTGAAATTCAGCTTTTCCATTTTGCCGTTTATTGACACGAAAACTTTCGTATCTTTCAATCCGCTCGTCCGTTTGACCTACCGTTTCTTCCTACGTGTTTGTAATTTAATCCCCCATCATATGGAGTTAAAATCCAACCTCCGGTTTTACAAAATTTTAGACTTTTAAGTCTTCGGCTTATTTCCCTTTTTACCAACTTTTGACCCGTTCTATTTTTATCAAACAAACAAGTTTGTTTGACCCTTATTTCCCATAAACCTATCAAGTTCAAAAATGTTTAACATAATCGGTTTCAAATTACAGGTTTATATACCTTCTTAAACCCATTTTCACCCATATGCTCATTTTGACCCGTTAAGGGTATTTATGCATATTTTAAGCACCAAACTCTTTCATTCGTTTCTAAATACATATGCCCACATTTCTTATTAAATGACCTCACACCACAACTATATTTGTGGTGGATTCAATGTGGTGATTTATATATTCCAAATTACACACTTCAAATCATTATTTTACGGCAAAGACTCTTTATAGAGACTTTTGACCAATATTTTACGTCTTTTGCTTTTCATACTTATTCAAAGTATTTATTTCATTCTATCGCTTATTTCCAAACAACCTTTATGGTTCGTTTGCTCAATTTCACTTACAAGGGCGTTTTAGTCAATTTTAGTCCTTCATTTACGACGAAGGACTATTAGTACATGTTTGATCCCAAATTACGACCTTTTAACTATATTCTTGTTTAGAAATCAATATGTTTCTAAAACACCTTAATCATAACTCAATTTATTCGCTTTACCTAAAAGATAACCGAATATCTTATTTTAACCTTGTCTAACTGTTATAGAACTCCAATTTCTACATGATGAGTTGTATCATTATACATACCTCACTCGGGTCAATATATTGACCCGTTTCAATACCTTGCCTTAGTGGCTGCTAAGTGATAGCGCTGTAAACATCCATGTGATATTTATTCCCTAAAATCATACAACTCGACAACCCATTAGTCGATATTGTCAAAGGGTGATAATTTCACCTTTTGACCCGTTTGGTCTCTATGACCAATTACTAGCGAGATGACATTTATTACAATTTTACCCTTATTGGTTATCTTGTTCCGTACGACTACACGCCGGAACACCATATCTCAATTAGACATTTATCTTATTCGTAGTTAATACGACAAAGAACATTCTAAGATTTATGACTAGTGTAAGCTATACTTACCTTGCATCCGAATTATGCTTTTCCTCCATTCTTGATTTGTTTGATCCGCTTCCTTTCCCAAGCCTCCACCTAGCTCGTCATGAGTCAAACTATCATCATCATTCACAAGGTGGTTAGATTAGTCATTCAAGATCATGACCTTCACACCTTATGAATCTTTTACCACTATTCTTAATGAACCTTATCATAGGTCGGTTTGACTTTTAAAAGTCAAACCACCAATTTACAAATATGGATGCACTAACAAGTTCACATGACTTGACTTAGGCACATTATCAACCACTTAGTGAGCGTCATCTTTTGAGATGCTACATCTACTAACATGTTATCTAATTCATACCTCAAGTAACCATAAATCAACATGTAATTTTAGTCATTGTATGCACATATACACTTTGACCATCATAACCATAGATTTAACTCTTGTATCAAAATCCACTTCTAATCACTTATGGACTCTTAACAAAATCTCTAATTTGTTCAAGTAGTTCATTCATATGGATTAATATGATGTTTATACACATCAATTTCATCAAATCAACAAAACCCACTTCAACCATGTATGAACAAGTACCCAAATTCATGGTTAAATCGAACACCTTCTATTTGTTATCATGCATGTTGATTCTAAGCATAGTTATATCATCAAAATCATCATAGCATTAAAACCCACTTGTCTAAGTGTGTTAATTCATCAAATCCTTCAATTCATAGCATGTTATGTATGATTTTCACTTAGGGTTTCGTTCCTAAGCAAGTATACATCACTAATCTAACTCTATCTTCTCTAATCCATGCCTAATTCGCGATTAGGATGATTATCAACTTTTTTACAACTTCATGAATATTAGAAATTCGACATACCTTAGGATCCCCTTGACTTGGTGATCACGAATATGTGCTTGAATTTCGATTTGGGTTTGATTTGCCCTTCCAATTTCTTGATTTGTGCTTGTTAGGGTTTTGAGCTCAAGATGTTCTTGGCTCCTGTGGGTATATCGACCAGAACACACACTTTAAGTGTGTGTTTTGGTGTTTCACTTTTGTTTTAATAAAACAACTTTCCCACTTGGCAATATTGGTCCCTCATGTTTCCTTTTGATCAAATGAAGCTATAACTCACCATTAGTCACTTAATCACATGCTACTAACTAGGTTAATTATTCCTTGTTACTTTAGCGGGTTCGGGAAGTTATAACCCGTTATGTTTTAAGTCCCGTTAATTTGGGCTTTTTATATACTTTGTTTTCCCAAAGTATTTATTTTCCTTTTTAATTAATATTAGGTTCATTTATTTAAGTCCTAATATTCACCGGGTTAAATTTTACCTCTAACGGTATTTTACTCGTTCATCACTATTAACGAGGTTTGATTACTAAGCCCGTTTTCGGGATGTTACAAGTCTACCCCCCTTAAAGAGGTTTCGTCCTCGAAACCTTTTCTTACATAGTTTATCGAGTTTCAAACCCAATGTACATATACTGAGTAACCTTCTAAGCATTACTCATACTTTGACCATTTGTTAGTGTTACCAGACAATATGGTAACATCTTTTAATTACACAACATATATATCTTCTATGCGAATTAACGCCACTCAGAATAACGCCGTCTTGTTATTTCGACTTGTTTGATTAACTTAGCGAAATCCATCGCCTTTATACTTTCGGATTCTTTGTGAACCCGTTATTTTCACCCATTTGGATGTTTCCAGTGAGATCTTTCACTTAGCCTCGTAGGATATTTCTTTAGGCTTTCACCTCTTTAGGGCGTTGCCTTTATGATTCTTTTCCTTTTTATTCATGACCCATGGGTCAGTTTAGTCCCGTAGACCATTACACTGTTTATAACCCGAAGGTTATAATGATCCCGTAGATCGTCCTTTTTATATTCTAAAATCATTTGTTTTTGCATCAAAATTTCGTTCACTCCGACTGTGATTCGTGTCCGCAATCATTTCCTATTTAATTCCGACCCATTACATGGTTTCATTAATATCTCGCGCTTTCCTTTATTTGGTTTGCGCCCATCTTTGTATTCAATCTCGTCCCATTACCGGGCTCATTACCCTTTCCAATGTTACGTTTTATCTGACCCGTTTAACTTGTTCGTGTGAAAATTCGTCACTTATGAATGTCAAACTTCAATATTTGTTCGACCCGTTCAACTTTAAAATAGTTGAACATGATTTATCAAAACTTCTATTTACTTTATCTTGTCATCTTTTAGTCATGACTCAAAATCCAAGTCTTTTAATTTTCCCTCCGAGTTCCCGTTTCTCGGTCTACGCATGTGTTTAAATCCTTACCCACCAACCGGGTGTTTTACCGAAGTCGTTATTATTGCAACCCTTACGGTATGCGTTATGACTTCGTTTCGCTTTTATATTCCTACTTTGTTCTCAAGTTGGCGTTTTACAAAAACGACTCGTTTAGAGACATATTCGCATTTTCCGGGTTCGAGTGTAAGTACACTCCCTTTCAATGCATATCTACATCATTTTACATGTTTGCATTTTCCGGGTTCGAGTGTAAGTACACCCCCTCCCAATGCGTACCTTAATTATTTTACATGTTTCTTTGTCCCTTCACTCGGGCTCATCATCCTAATGTAATACGCTTCCGTCACCCGGCTGTGCGTTTACATTATTATCAGATATTTTGCTCATTCGATTCATTTGGGTACTTTTTTTTAAGCTAGTCCCATTCACCCCGCCCTTACTACATCGGATGTAAACGTGTCCGCTATAAGAAACTCGTGGTATCATATGCCACTACTTACTTGGCCAGAGTAAGCGATTAACACATGACATACACGACCTTCTTATAGTTTTCACATCATGCCCTATGTAAGTAACGCCTCTATTCAGTTTTCTTGGAAATAATATCCTGGATATGTATTTCTATTCAGGTTTTCCAAGTTTCTAATTTACCTATGCAACGATCATTCTCTACTTGTTTATTGCATTTTGCTATTTGTGTGATTATATTTAATAACATGCACCTGGTATTGCTTGCCCCGTCGGGCGTTTCCTGCCATTAACCTTGTTCGCGGTCGTTACGCGATTTAGGTCCTTGATGAGCATGCTCTCCTTGTCATACTTCGGACCGTTTCATCATCATATCCATAATTCGTTCAACCCTCGTCATCTTCAGATGCGAGTGTCCTTCAATTAAGATATTCACAAGAGTTAGTAATGTCAACTTCTATAATCGCCCGTATTATAATACAAGGCTTTTTCTACTATACGCGTCAACGCGCGTATTTTCGTCAACTACATCAATCATTTTAATTGGGGTAACGTGTATCACACGATAGCCCTACGTGTTATTTACAACACTTTAGCATACTAAACTATTAACATACATATACTTACCGGATTTGCGATCAAGCCTCGAACCGAACACTATTCTTTATCAAGAGCGTGAGGTTTAAGTCCAAGCACGGTTTTTCCCCACCATACTTGAATCTCTTAAACCAAGGCTCTGATACCAACTTGTAACACCCTAGTTACTAATTAATGGTTTTATATGTAATTACCAACAATTAGATGTGTAGCTAGGACTACACATACTTTAAAAATACGGGTTTATTAAAACTTTTACAAATTATAAGTTATTCTACATAACGTGGTTGAATTCGTTGTTTAAAATTTACAACGTGGCAAAGTGCGGAAGCATGTATCTATATCGTGTTCGGTTCTTCGTTGAGCTTGATCGTCTTCCGGCATCCAAAGTGTACCTACATTTCATAAACATGAAATGCTTTAGTCTTACGGGGTTTAAAACGTGTCCAAACGAGTTCGGGAAACAATTGATTTCAAAAACAAGAACTTGAAAATGATCTCCACCGTAACTTACGGTGGCACCGTAAGTTACGGTGGCCCCTGGGCTCATATTTTCCTACCGTACAACAGTAGGCAATCACCGTAACCAAATCAGCTCCACCGTAACTTACGGTGGCACCGTAAGTTACGGTGGTCCCTGAAATTCAGCTTTTCCATTTTGCCGTTTATTGACACGAAAACTTTCGTATCTTTCAATCCGCTCGTCCGTTTGACCTACCGTTTCTTCCTACGTGTTTGTAATTTAATCCCCCATCATATGGAGTTAAAATCCAACCTCCGGTTTTACAAAATTTTAGACTTTTAAGTCTTCGGCTTATTTCCCTTTTTACCAACTTTTGACCCGTTCTATTTTTATCAAACAAACAAGTTTGTTTGACCCTTATTTCCCATAAACCTATCAAGTTCAAAAATGTTTAACATAATCGGTTTCAAATTACAGGTTTATATACCTTCTTAAACCCATTTTCACCCATATGCTCATTTTGACCCGTTAAGGGTATTTATGCATATTTTAAGCACCAAACTCTTTCATTCGTTTCTAAATACATATGCCCACATTTCTTATCAAATGACCTCCCACCACAACTATATTTGTGGTGGATTCAATGTGGTGATTTATATATTCCAAATTACACACTTCAAATCATTATTTTACGGCAAAGACTCTTTATAGAGACTTTTGACCAATATTTTACGTCTTTTGCTTTTCATACTTATTCAAAGTATTTATTTCATTCTATCGCTTATTTCCAAACAACCTTTATGGTTCGTTTGCTCAATTTCACTTACAAGGGCGTTTTAGTCAATTTTAGTCCTTCATTTACGACGAAGGACTATTAGTACATGTTTGATCCCAAATTACGACCTTTTAACTATATTCCTGTTTAGAAATCAATATGTTTCTAAAACACCTTAATCATAACTCAATTTATTCGCTTTACCTAAAAGATAACCGAATATCTTATTTTAACCTTGTCTAACTGTTATAGAACTCCAATTTCTACATGATGAGTTGTATCATTATACATACCTCACTCGGGTCAATATATTGACCCGTTTCAATACCTTGCCTTAGTGGCTGCTAAGTGATAGCGCTGTAAACATCCATGTGATATTTATTCCCTAAAATCATACAACTCGACAACCCATTAGTCGATATTGTCAAAGGGTGATAATTTCACCTTTTGACCCGTTTGGTCTCTATGACCAATTACTAGCGAGATGACATTTATTACAATTTTACCCTTATTGGTTATCTTGTTCCGTACGACTACACGCCGGAACACCATATCTCAATTAGACATTTATCTTATTCGTAGTTAATACGACAAAGAACATTCTAAGATTTATGACTAGTGTAAGCTATACTTACCTTGCATCGGAATTATGCTTTTCCTCCATTCTTGATTTGTTTGATCCGCTTCCTTTCCCAAGCCTCCACCTAGCTCGTCATGAGTCAAACTATCATCATCATTCACAAGGTGGTTAGATTAGTCATTCAAGATCATGACCTTCACACCTTATGAATCTTTTACCACTATTCTTAATGAACCTTATCATAGGTCGGTTTGACTTTTAAAAGTCAAACCACCAATTTACAAATATGGATGCACTAACAAGTTCACATGACTTGACTTAGGCACATTATCAACCACTTAGTGAGCGTCATCTTTTGAGATGCTACATCTACTAACATGTTATCTAATTCATACCTCAAGTAACCATAAATCAACATGTAATTTTAGTCATTGTATGCACATATACACTTTGACCATCATAACCATAGATTTAACTCTTGTATCAAAATCCACTTCTAATCACTTATGGACTCTTAACAAAATCTCTAATTTGTTCAAGTAGTTCATTCATATGGATTAATATGATGTTTATACACATCAATTTCATCAAATCAACAAAACCCACTTCAACCATGTATGAACAAGTACCCAAATTCATGGTTAAATCGAACACCTTCTATTTGTTATCATGCATGTTGATTCTAAGCATAGTTATATCATCAAAATCATCATAGCATTAAAACCCACTTGTCTAAGTGTGTTAATTCATCAAATCCTTCAATTCATAGCATGTTATGTATGATTTTCACTTAGGGTTTCGTTCCTAAGCAAGTATACATCACTAATCTAACTCTATCTTCTCTAATCCATGCCTAATTCGCGATTAGGATGATTATCAACTTTTTTACAACTTCATGAATATTAGAAATTCGACATACCTTAGGATCCCCTTGACTTGGTGATCACGAATATGTGCTTGAATTTCGATTTGGGTTTGATTTGCCCTTCCAATTTCTTGATTTGTGCTTGTTAGGGTTTTGAGCTCAAGATGTTCTTGGCTCCTGTGGGTATATCGACCAGAACACACACTTTAAGTGTGTGTTTTGGTGTTTCACTTTTGTTTTAATAAAACAACTTTCCCACTTGGCAATATTGGTCCCTCATGTTTCCTTTTGATCAAATGAAGCTATAACTCACCATTAGTCACTTAATCACATGCTACTAACTAGGTTAATTATTCCTTGTTACTTTAGCGGGTTCGGGAAGTTATAACCCGTTATGTTTTAAGTCCCGTTAATTTGGGCTTTTTATATACTTTGTTTTCCCAAAGTATTTATTTTCCTTTTTAATTAATATTAGGTTCATTTATTTAAGTCCTAATATTCACCGGGTTAAATTTTACCTCTAACGGTATTTTACTCGTTCATCACTATTAACGAGGTTTGATTACTAAGCCCGTTTTCGGGATGTTACAAGTCTACCCCCCTTAAAGAGGTTTCGTCCTCGAAACCTTTTCTTACATAGTTTATCGAGTTTCAAACCCAATGTACATATACTGAGTAACCTTCTAAGCATTACTCATACTTTGACCATTTGTTAGTGTTACCAGACAATATGGTAACATCTTTTAATTACACAACATATATATCTTCTATGCGAATTAACGCCACTCAGAATAACGCCATCTTGTTATTTCGACTTGTTTGATTAACTTAGCGAAATCCATCGCCTTTATACTTTCGGATTCTTTGTGAACCCGTTATTTTCACCCATTTGGATGTTTCCAGTGAGATCTTTCACTTAGCCTCGTAGGATATTTCTTTAGGCTTTCACCTCTTTAGGGCGTTGCCTTTATGATTCTTTTCCTTTTTATTCATGACCCATGGGTCAGTTTAGTCCCGTAGACCATTACACTGTTTATAACCCGAAGGTTATAATGATCCCGTAGATCGTCCTTTTTATATTCTAAAATCATTTGTTTTTGCATCAAAATTTCGTTCACTCCGACTGTGATTCGTGTCCGCAATCATTTCCTATTTAATTCCGACCCATTACATGGTTTCATTAATATCTCGCGCTTTCCTTTATTTGGTTTGCGCCCATCTTTGTATTCAATCTCGTCCCATTACCGGGCTCATTACCCTTTCCAATGTTACGTTTTATCTGACCCGTTTAACTTGTTCGTGTGAAAATTCGTCACTTATGAATGTCAAACTTCAATATTTGTTCGACCCGTTCAACTTTAAAATAGTTGAACATGATTTATCAAAACTTCTATTTACTTTATCTTGTCATCTTTTAGTCATGACTCAAAATCCAAGTCTTTTAATTTTCCCTCCGAGTTCCCGTTTCTCGGTCTACGCATGTGTTTAAATCCTTACCCACCAACCGGGTGTTTTACCGAAGTCGTTATTATTGCAACCCTTACGGTATGCGTTATGACTTCGTTTCGCTTTTATATTCCTACTTTGTTCTCAAGTTGGCGTTTTACAAAAACGACTCGTTTAGAGACATATTCGCATTTTCCGGGTTCGAGTGTAAGTACACTCCCTTTCAATGCATATCTACATCATTTTACATGTTTGCATTTTCCGGGTTCGAGTGTAAGTACACCCCCTCCCAATGCGTACCTTAATTATTTTACATGTTTCTTTGTCCCTTCACTCGGGCTCATCATCCTAATGTAATACGCTTCCGTCACCCGGCTGTGCGTTTACATTATTATCAGATATTTTGCTCATTCGATTCATTTGGGTACTTTTTTTTAAGCTAGTCCCATTCACCCCGCCCTTACTACATCGGATGTAAACGTGTCCGCTATAAGAAACTCGTGGTATCATATGCCACTACTTACTTGGCCAGAGTAAGCGATTAACACATGACATACACGACCTTCTTATAGTTTTCACATCATGCCCTATGTAAGTAACGCCTCTATTCAGTTTTCTTGGAAATAATATCCTGGATATGTATTTCTATTCAGGTTTTCCAAGTTTCTAATTTACCTATGCAACGATCATTCTCTACTTGTTTATTGCATTTTGCTATTTGTGTGATTATATTTAATAACATGCACCTGGTATTGCTTGCCCCGTCGGGCGTTTCCTGCCATTAACCTTGTTCGCGGTCGTTACGCGATTTAGGTCCTTGATGAGCATGCTCTCCTTGTCATACTTCGGACCGTTTCATCATCATATCCATAATTCGTTCAACCCTCGTCATCTTCAGATGCGAGTGTCCTTCAATTAAGATATTCACAAGAGTTAGTAATGTCAACTTCTATAATCGCCCGTATTATAATACAAGGCTTTTTCTACTATACGCGTCAACGCGCGTATTTTCGTCAACTACATCAATCATTTTAATTGGGGTAACGTGTATCACACGATAGCCCTACGTGTTATTTACAACACTTTAGCATACTAAACTATTAACATACATATACTTACCGGATTTGCGATCAAGCCTCGAACCGAACACTATTCTTTATCAAGAGCGTGAGGTTTAAGTCCAAGCACGGTTTTTCCCCACCATACTTGAATCTCTTAAACCAAGGCTCTGATACCAACTTGTAACACCCTAGTTACTAATTAATGGTTTTATATGTAATTACCAACAATTAGATGTGTAGCTAGGACTACACATACTTTAAAAATACGGGTTTATTAAAACTTTTACAAATTATAAGTTATTCTACATAACGTGGTTGAATTCGTTGTTTAAAATTTACAACGTGGCAAAGTGCGGAAGCATGTATCTATATCGTGTTCGGTTCTTCGTTGAGCTTGATCGTCTTCCGGCATCCAAAGTGTACCTACATTTCATAAACATGAAATGCTTTAGTCTTACGGGGTTTAAAACGTGTCCAAACGAGTTCGGGAAACAATTGATTTCAAAAACAAGAACTTGAAAATGATCTCCACCGTAACTTACGGTGGCACCGTAAGTTACGGTGGCCCCTGGGCTCATATTTTCCTACCGTACAACAGTAGGCAATCACCGTAACCAAATCAGCTCCACCGTAACTTACGGTGGCACCGTAAGTTACGGTGGTCCCTGAAATTCAGCTTTTCCATTTTGCCGTTTATTGACACGAAAACTTTCGTATCTTTCAATCCGCTCGTCCGTTTGACCTACCGTTTCTTCCTACGTGTTTGTAATTTAATCCCCCATCATATGGAGTTAAAATCCAACCTCCGGTTTTACAAAATTTTAGACTTTTAAGTCTTCGGCTTATTTCCCTTTTTACCAACTTTTGACCCGTTCTATTTTTATCAAACAAACAAGTTTGTTTGACCCTTATTTCCCATAAACCTATCAAGTTCAAAAATGTTTAACATAATCGGTTTCAAATTACAGGTTTATATACCTTCTTAAACCCATTTTCACCCATATGCTCATTTTGACCCGTTAAGGGTATTTATGCATATTTTAAGCACCAAACTCTTTCATTCGTTTCTAAATACATATGCCCACATTTCTTATCAAATGACCTCCCACCACAACTATATTTGTGGTGGATTCAATGTGGTGATTTATATATTCCAAATTACACACTTCAAATCATTATTTTACGGCAAAGACTCTTTATAGAGACTTTTGACCAATATTTTACGTCTTTTGCTTTTCATACTTATTCAAAGTATTTATTTCATTCTATCGCTTATTTCCAAACAACCTTTATGGTTCGTTTGCTCAATTTCACTTACAAGGGCGTTTTAGTCAATTTTAGTCCTTCATTTACGACGAAGGACTATTAGTACATGTTTGATCCCAAATTACGACCTTTTAACTATATTCCTGTTTAGAAATCAATATGTTTCTAAAACACCTTAATCATAACTCAATTTATTCGCTTTACCTAAAAGATAACCGAATATCTTATTTTAACCTTGTCTAACTGTTATAGAACTCCAATTTCTACATGATGAGTTGTATCATTATACATACCTCACTCGGGTCAATATATTGACCCGTTTCAATACCTTGCCTTAGTGGCTGCTAAGTGATAGCGCTGTAAACATCCATGTGATATTTATTCCCTAAAATCATACAACTCGACAACCCATTAGTCGATATTGTCAAAGGGTGATAATTTCACCTTTTGACCCGTTTGGTCTCTATGACCAATTACTAGCGAGATGACATTTATTACAATTTTACCCTTATTGGTTATCTTGTTCCGTACGACTACACGCCGGAACACCATATCTCAATTAGACATTTATCTTATTCGTAGTTAATACGACAAAGAACATTCTAAGATTTATGACTAGTGTAAGCTATACTTACCTTGCATCGGAATTATGCTTTTCCTCCATTCTTGATTTGTTTGATCCGCTTCCTTTCCCAAGTCTCCACCTAGCTCGTCATGAGTCAAACTATCATCATCATTCACAAGGTGGTTAGATTAGTCATTCAAGATCATGACCTTCACACCTTATGAATCTTTTACCACTATTCTTAATGAACCTTATCATAGGTCGGTTTGACTTTTAAAAGTCAAACCACCAATTTACAAATATGGATGCACTAACAAGTTCACATGACTTGACTTAGGCACATTATCAACCACTTAGTGAGCGTCATCTTTTGAGATGCTACATCTACTAACATGTTATCTAATTCATACCTCAAGTAACCATAAATCAACATGTAATTTTAGTCATTGTATGCACATATACACTTTGACCATCATAACCATAGATTTAACTCTTGTATCAAAATCCACTTCTAATCACTTATGGACTCTTAACAAAATCTCTAATTTGTTCAAGTAGTTCATTCATATGGATTAATATGATGTTTATACACATCAATTTCATCAAATCAACAAAACCCACTTCAACCATGTATGAACAAGTACCCAAATTCATGGTTAAATCGAACACCTTCTATTTGTTATCATGCATGTTGATTCTAAGCATAGTTATATCATCAAAATCATCATAGCATTAAAACCCACTTGTCTAAGTGTGTTAATTCATCAAATCCTTCAATTCATAGCATGTTATGTATGATTTTCACTTAGGGTTTCGTTCCTAAGCAAGTATACATCACTAATCTAACTCTATCTTCTCTAATCCATGCCTAATTCGCGATTAGGATGATTATCAACTTTTTTACAACTTCATGAATATTAGAAATTCGACATACCTTAGGATCCCCTTGACTTGGTGATCACGAATATGTGCTTGAATTTCGATTTGGGTTTGATTTGCCCTTCCAATTTCTTGATTTGTGCTTGTTAGGGTTTTGAGCTCAAGATGTTCTTGGCTCCTGTGGGTATATCGACCAGAACACACACTTTAAGTGTGTGTTTTGGTGTTTCACTTTTGTTTTAATAAAACAACTTTCCCACTTGGCAATATTGGTCCCTCATGTTTCCTTTTGATCAAATGAAGCTATAACTCACCATTAGTCACTTAATCACATGCTACTAACTAGGTTAATTATTCCTTGTTACTTTAGCGGGTTCGGGAAGTTATAACCCGTTATGTTTTAAGTCCCGTTAATTTGGGCTTTTTATATACTTTGTTTTCCCAAAGTATTTATTTTCCTTTTTAATTAATATTAGGTTCATTTATTTAAGTCCTAATATTCACCGGGTTAAATTTTACCTCTAACGGTATTTTACTCGTTCATCACTATTAACGAGGTTTGATTACTAAGCCCGTTTTCGGGATGTTACAAGTCTACCCCCCTTAAAGAGGTTTCGTCCTCGAAACCTTTTCTTACATAGTTTATCGAGTTTCAAACCCAATGTACATATACTGAGTAACCTTCTAAGCATTACTCATACTTTGACCATTTGTTAGTGTTACCAGACAATATGGTAACATCTTTTAATTACACAACATATATATCTTCTATGCGAATTAACGCCACTCAGAATAACGCCATCTTGTTATTTCGACTTGTTTGATTAACTTAGCGAAATCCATCGCCTTTATACTTTCGGATTCTTTGTGAACCCGTTATTTTCACCCATTTGGATGTTTCCAGTGAGATCTTTCACTTAGCCTCGTAGGATATTTCTTTAGGCTTTCACCTCTTTAGGGCGTTGCCTTTATGATTCTTTTCCTTTTTATTCATGACCCATGGGTCAGTTTAGTCCCGTAGACCATTACACTGTTTATAACCCGAAGGTTATAATGATCCCGTAGATCGTCCTTTTTATATTCTAAAATCATTTGTTTTTGCATCAAAATTTCGTTCACTCCGACTGTGATTCGTGTCCGCAATCATTTCCTATTTAATTCCGACCCATTACATGGTTTCATTAATATCTCGCGCTTTCCTTTATTTGGTTTGCGCCCATCTTTGTATTCAATCTCGTCCCATTACCGGGCTCATTACCCTTTCCAATGTTACGTTTTATCTGACCCGTTTAACTTGTTCGTGTGAAAATTCGTCACTTATGAATGTCAAACTTCAATATTTGTTCGACCCGTTCAACTTTAAAATAGTTGAACATGATTTATCAAAACTTCTATTTACTTTATCTTGTCATCTTTTAGTCATGACTCAAAATCCAAGTCTTTTAATTTTCCCTCCGAGTTCCCGTTTCTCGGTCTACGCATGTGTTTAAATCCTTACCCACCAACCGGGTGTTTTACCGAAGTCGTTATTATTGCAACCCTTACGGTATGCGTTATGACTTCGTTTCGCTTTTATATTCCTACTTTGTTCTCAAGTTGGCGTTTTACAAAAACGACTCGTTTAGAGACATATTCGCATTTTCCGGGTTCGAGTGTAAGTACACTCCCTTTCAATGCATATCTACATCATTTTACATGTTTGCATTTTCCGGGTTCGAGTGTAAGTACACCCCCTCCCAATGCGTACCTTAATTATTTTACATGTTTCTTTGTCCCTTCACTCGGGCTCATCATCCTAATGTAATACGCTTCCGTCACCCGGCTGTGCGTTTACATTATTATCAGATATTTTGCTCATTCGATTCATTTGGGTACTTTTTTTTAAGCTAGTCCCATTCACCCCGCCCTTACTACATCGGATGTAAACGTGTCCGCTATAAGAAACTCGTGGTATCATATGCCACTACTTACTTGGCCAGAGTAAGCGATTAACACATGACATACACGACCTTCTTATAGTTTTCACATCATGCCCTATGTAAGTAACGCCTCTATTCAGTTTTCTTGGAAATAATATCCTGGATATGTATTTCTATTCAGGTTTTCCAAGTTTCTAATTTACCTATGCAACGATCATTCTCTACTTGTTTATTGCATTTTGCTATTTGTGTGATTATATTTAATAACATGCACCTGGTATTGCTTGCCCCGTCGGGCGTTTCCTGCCATTAACCTTGTTCGCGGTCGTTACGCGATTTAGGTCCTTGATGAGCATGCTCTCCTTGTCATACTTCGGACCGTTTCATCATCATATCCATAATTCGTTCAACCCTCGTCATCTTCAGATGCGAGTGTCCTTCAATTAAGATATTCACAAGAGTTAGTAATGTCAACTTCTATAATCGCCCGTATTATAATACAAGGCTTTTTCTACTATACGCGTCAACGCGCGTATTTTCGTCAACTACATCAATCATTTTAATTGGGGTAACGTGTATCACACGATAGCCCTACGTGTTATTTACAACACTTTAGCATACTAAACTATTAACATACATATACTTACCGGATTTGCGATCAAGCCTCGAACCGAACACTATTCTTTATCAAGAGCGTGAGGTTTAAGTCCAAGCATGGTTTTTCCCCACCATACTTGAATCTCTTAAACCAAGGCTCTGATACCAACTTGTAACACCCTAGTTACTAATTAATGGTTTTATATGTAATTACCAACAATTAGATGTGTAGCTAGGACTACACATACTTTAAAAATACGGGTTTATTAAAACTTTTACAAATTATAAGTTATTCTACATAACGTGGTTGAATTCGTTGTTTAAAATTTACAACGTGGCAAAGTGCGGAAGCATGTATCTATATCGTGTTCGGTTCTTCGTTGAGCTTGATCGTCTTCCGGCATCCAAAGTGTACCTACATTTCATAAACATGAAATGCTTTAGTCTTACGGGGTTTAAACGTGTCCAAACGAGTTCGGGAAACAATTGATTTCAAAAACAAGAACTTGAAAATGATCTCCACCGTAACTTACGGTGGCACCGTAAGTTACGGTGGCCCCTGGGCTCATATTTTCCTACCGTACAACAGTAGGCAATCACCGTAACCAAATCAGCTCCACCGTAACTTACGGTGGCACCGTAAGTTACGGTGGTCCCTGAAATTCAGCTTTTCCATTTTGCCGTTTATTGACACGAAAACTTTCGTATCTTTCAATCCGCTCGTCCGTTTGACCTACCGTTTCTTCCTACGTGTTTGTAATTTAATCCCCCATCATATGGAGTTAAAATCCAACCTCCGGTTTTACAAAATTTTAGACTTTTAAGTCTTCGGCTTATTTCCCTTTTTACCAACTTTTGACCCGTTCTATTTTTATCAAACAAACAAGTTTGTTTGACCCTTATTTCCCATAAACCTATCAAGTTCAAAAATGTTTAACATAATCGGTTTCAAATTACAGGTTTATATACCTTCTTAAACCCATTTTCACCCATATGCTCATTTTGACCCGTTAAGGGTATTTATGCATATTTTAAGCACCAAACTCTTTCATTCGTTTCTAAATACATATGCCCACATTTCTTATCAAATGACGTCCCACCACAACTATATTTGTGGTGGATTCAATGTGGTGATTTATATATTCCAAATTACACACTTCAAATCATTATTTTACGGCAAAGACTCTTTATAGAGACTTTTGACCAATATTTTACGTCTTTTGCTTTTCATACTTATTCAAAGTATTTATTTCATTCTATCGCTTATTTCCAAACAACCTTTATGGTTCGTTTGCTCAATTTCACTTACAAGGGCGTTTTAGTCAATTTTAGTCCTTCATTTACGACGAAGGACTATTAGTACATGTTTGATCCCAAATTACGACCTTTTAACTATATTCCTGTTTAGAAATCAATATGTTTCTAAAACACCTTAATCATAACTCAATTTATTCGCTTTACCTAAAAGATAACCGAATATCTTATTTTAACCTTGTCTAACTGTTATAGAACTCCAATTTCTACATGATGAGTTGTATCATTATACATACCTCACTCGGGTCAATATATTGACCCGTTTCAATACCTTGCCTTAGTGGCTGCTAAGTGATAGCGCTGTAAACATCCATGTGATATTTATTCCCTAAAATCATACAACTCGACAACCCATTAGTCGATATTGTCAAAGGGTGATAATTTCACCTTTTGACCCGTTTGGTCTCTATGACCAATTACTAGCGAGATGACATTTATTACAATTTTACCCTTATTGGTTATCTTGTTCCGTACGACTACACGCCGGAACACCATATCTCAATTAGACATTTATCTTATTCGTAGTTAATACGACAAAGAACATTCTAAGATTTATGACTAGTGTAAGCTATACTTACCTTGCATCCGAATTATGCTTTTCCTCCATTCTTGATTTGTTTGATCCGCTTCCTTTCCCAAGCCTCCACCTAGCTCGTCATGAGTCAAACTATCATCATCATTCACAAGGTGGTTAGATTAGTCATTCAAGATCATGACCTTCACACCTTATGAATCTTTTACCACTATTCTTAATGAACCTTATCATAGGTCGGTTTGACTTTTAAAAGTCAAACCACCAATTTACAAATATGGATGCACTAACAAGTTCACATGACTTGACTTAGGCACATTATCAACCACTTAGTGAGCGTCATCTTTTGAGATGCTACATCTACTAACATGTTATCTAATTCATACCTCAAGTAACCATAAATCAACATGTAATTTTAGTCATTGTATGCACATATACACTTTGACCATCATAACCATAGATTTAACTCTTGTATCAAAATCCACTTCTAATCACTTATGGACTCTTAACAAAATCTCTAATTTGTTCAAGTAGTTCATTCATATGGATTAATATGATGTTTATACACATCAATTTCATCAAATCAACAAAACCCACTTCAACCATGTATGAACAAGTACCCAAATTCATGGTTAAATCGAACACCTTCTATTTGTTATCATGCATGTTGATTCTAAGCATAGTTATATCATCAAAATCATCATAGCATTAAAACCCACTTGTCTAAGTGTGTTAATTCATCAAATCCTTCAATTCATAGCATGTTATGTATGATTTTCACTTAGGGTTTCGTTCCTAAGCAAGTATACATCACTAATCTAACTCTATCTTCTCTAATCCATGCCTAATTCGCGATTAGGATGATTATCAACTTTTTTACAACTTCATGAATATTAGAAATTCGACATACCTTAGGATCCCCTTGACTTGGTGATCACGAATATGTGCTTGAATTTCGATTTGGGTTTGATTTGCCCTTCCAATTTCTTGATTTGTGCTTGTTAGGGTTTTGAGCTCAAGATGTTCTTGGCTCCTGTGGGTATATCGACCAGAACACACACTTTAAGTGTGTGTTTTGGTGTTTCACTTTTGTTTTAATAAAACAACTTTCCCACTTGGCAATATTGGTCCCTCATGTTTCCTTTTGATCAAATGAAGCTATAACTCACCATTAGTCACTTAATCACATGCTACTAACTAGGTTAATTATTCCTTGTTACTTTAGCGGGTTCGGGAAGTTATAACCCGTTATGTTTTAAGTCCCGTTAATTTGGGCTTTTTATATACTTTGTTTTCCCAAAGTATTTATTTTCCTTTTTAATTAATATTAGGTTCATTTATTTAAGTCCTAATATTCACCGGGTTAAATTTTACCTCTAACGGTATTTTACTCGTTCATCACTATTAACGAGGTTTGATTACTAAGCCCGTTTTCGGGATGTTACAAGTCTACCCCCCTTAAAGAGGTTTCGTCCTCGAAACCTTTTCTTACATAGTTTATCGAGTTTCAAACCCAATGTACATATACTGAGTAACCTTCTAAGCATTACTCATACTTTGACCATTTGTTAGTGTTACCAGACAATATGGTAACATCTTTTAATTACACAACATATATATCTTCTATGCGAATTAACGCCACTCAGAATAACGCCATCTTGTTATTTCGACTTGTTTGATTAACTTAGCGAAATCCATCGCCTTTATACTTTCGGATTCTTTGTGAACCCGTTATTTTCACCCATTTGGATGTTTCCAGTGAGATCTTTCACTTAGCCTCGTAGGATATTTCTTTAGGCTTTCACCTCTTTAGGGCGTTGCCTTTATGATTCTTTTCCTTTTTATTCATGACCCATGGGTCAGTTTAGTCCCGTAGACCATTACACTGTTTATAACCCGAAGGTTATAATGATCCCGTAGATCGTCCTTTTTATATTCTAAAATCATTTGTTTTTGCATCAAAATTTCGTTCACTCCGACTGTGATTCGTGTCCGCAATCATTTCCTATTTAATTCCGACCCATTACATGGTTTCATTAATATCTCGCGCTTTCCTTTATTTGGTTTGCGCCCATCTTTGTATTCAATCTCGTCCCATTACCGGGCTCATTACCCTTTCCAATGTTACGTTTTATCTGACCCGTTTAACTTGTTCGTGTGAAAATTCGTCACTTATGAATGTCAAACTTCAATATTTGTTCGACCCGTTCAACTTTAAAATAGTTGAACATGATTTATCAAAACTTCTATTTACTTTATCTTGTCATCTTTTAGTCATGACTCAAAATCCAAGTCTTTTAATTTTCCCTCCGAGTTCCCGTTTCTCGGTCTACGCATGTGTTTAAATCCTTACCCACCAACCGGGTGTTTTACCGAAGTCGTTATTATTGCAACCCTTACGGTATGCGTTATGACTTCGTTTCGCTTTTATATTCCTACTTTGTTCTCAAGTTGGCGTTTTACAAAAACGACTCGTTTAGAGACATATTCGCATTTTCCGGGTTCGAGTGTAAGTACACTCCCTTTCAATGCATATCTACATCATTTTACATGTTTGCATTTTCCGGGTTCGAGTGTAAGTACACCCCCTCCCAATGCGTACCTTAATTATTTTACATGTTTCTTTGTCCCTTCACTCGGGCTCATCATCCTAATGTAATACGCTTCCGTCACCCGGCTGTGCGTTTACATTATTATCAGATATTTTGCTCATTCGATTCATTTGGGTACTTTTTTTTAAGCTAGTCCCATTCACCCCGCCCTTACTACATCGGATGTAAACGTGTCCGCTATAAGAAACTCGTGGTATCATATGCCACTACTTACTTGGCCAGAGTAAGCGATTAACACATGACATACACGACCTTCTTATAGTTTTCACATCATGCCCTATGTAAGTAACGCCTCTATTCAGTTTTCTTGGAAATAATATCCTGGATATGTATTTCTATTCAGGTTTTCCAAGTTTCTAATTTACCTATGCAACGATCATTCTCTACTTGTTTATTGCATTTTGCTATTTGTGTGATTATATTTAATAACATGCACCTGGTATTGCTTGCCCCGTCGGGCGTTTCCTGCCATTAACCTTGTTCGCGGTCGTTACGCGATTTAGGTCCTTGATGAGCATGCTCTCCTTGTCATACTTCGGACCGTTTCATCATCATATCCATAATTCGTTCAACCCTCGTCATCTTCAGATGCGAGTGTCCTTCAATTAAGATATTCACAAGAGTTAGTAATGTCAACTTCTATAATCGCCCGTATTATAATACAAGGCTTTTTCTACTATACGCGTCAACGCGCGTATTTTCGTCAACTACATCAATCATTTTAATTGGGGTAACGTGTATCACACGATAGCCCTACGTGTTATTTACAACACTTTAGCATACTAAACTATTAACATACATATACTTACCGGATTTGCGATCAAGCCTCGAACCGAACACTATTCTTTATCAAGAGCGTGAGGTTTAAGTCCAAGCACGGTTTTTCCCCACCATACTTGAATCTCTTAAACCAAGGCTCTGATACCAACTTGTAACACCCTAGTTACTAATTAATGGTTTTATATGTAATTACCAACAATTAGATGTGTAGCTAGGACTACACATACTTTAAAAATACGGGTTTATTAAAAATTTTACAAATTATAAGTTATTCTACATAACGTGGTTGAATTCGTTGTTTAAAATTTACAACGTGGCAAAGTGCGGAAGCATGTATCTATATCGTGTTCGGTTCTTCGTTGAGCTTGATCGTCTTCCGGCATCCAAAGTGTACCTACATTTCATAAACATGAAATGCTTTAGTCTTACGGGGTTTAAAACGTGTCCAAACGAGTTCGGGAAACAATTGATTTCAAAAACAAGAACTTGAAAATGATCTCCACCGTAACTTACGGTGGCACCGTAAGTTACGGTGGCCCCTGGGCTCATATTTTCCTACCGTACAACAGTAGGCAATCACCGTAACCAAATCAGCTCCACCGTAACTTACGGTGGCACCGTAAGTTACGGTGGTCCCTGAAATTCAGCTTTTCCATTTTGCCGTTTATTGACACGAAAACTTTCGTATCTTTCAATCCGCTCGTCCGTTTGACCTACCGTTTCTTCCTACGTGTTTGTAATTTAATCCCCCATCATATGGAGTTAAAATCCAACCTCCGGTTTTACAAAATTTTAGACTTTTAAGTCTTCGGCTTATTTCCCTTTTTACCAACTTTTGACCCGTTCTATTTTTATCAAACAAACAAGTTTGTTTGACCCTTATTTCCCATAAACCTATCAAGTTCAAAAATGTTTAACATAATCGGTTTCAAATTACAGGTTTATATACCTTCTTAAACCCATTTTCACCCATATGCTCATTTTGACCCGTTAAGGGTATTTATGCATATTTTAAGCACCAAACTCTTTCATTCGTTTCTAAATACATATGCCCACATTTCTTATCAAATGACCTCCCACCACAACTATATTTGTGGTGGATTCAATGTGGTGATTTATATATTCCAAATTACACACTTCAAATCATTATTTTACGGCAAAGACTCTTTATAGAGACTTTTGACCAATATTTTACGTCTTTTGCTTTTCATACTTATTCAAAGTATTTATTTCATTCTATCGCTTATTTCCAAACAACCTTTATGGTTCGTTTGCTCAATTTCACTTACAAGGGCGTTTTAGTCAATTTTAGTCCTTCATTTACGACGAAGGACTATTAGTACATGTTTGATCCCAAATTACGACCTTTTAACTATATTCTTGTTTAGAAATCAATATGTTTCTAAAACACCTTAATCATAACTCAATTTATTCGCTTTACCTAAAAGATAACCGAATATCTTATTTTAACCTTGTCTAACTGTTATAGAACTCCAATTTCTACATGATGAGTTGTATCATTATACATACCTCACTCGGGTCAATATATTGACCCGTTTCAATACCTTGCCTTAGTGGCTGCTAAGTGATAGCGCTGTAAACATCCATGTGATATTTATTCCCTAAAATCATACAACTCGACAACCCATTAGTCGATATTGTCAAAGGGTGATAATTTCACCTTTTGACCCGTTTGGTCTCTATGACCAATTACTAGCGAGATGACATTTATTACAATTTTACCCTTATTGGTTATCTTGTTCCGTACGACTACACGCCGGAACACCATATCTCAATTAGACATTTATCTTATTCGTAGTTAATACGACAAAGAACATTCTAAGATTTATGACTAGTGTAAGCTATACTTACCTTGCATCCGAATTATGCTTTTCCTCCATTCTTGATTTGTTTGATCCGCTTCCTTTCCCAAGCCTCCACCTAGCTCGTCATGAGTCAAACTATCATCATCATTCACAAGGTGGTTAGATTAGTCATTCAAGATCATGACCTTCACACCTTATGAATCTTTTACCACTATTCTTAATGAACCTTATCATAGGTCGGTTTGACTTTTAAAAGTCAAACCACCAATTTACAAATATGGATGCACTAACAAGTTCACATGACTTGACTTAGGCACATTATCAACCACTTAGTGAGCGTCATCTTTTGAGATGCTACATCTACTAACATGTTATCTAATTCATACCTCAAGTAACCATAAATCAACATGTAATTTTAGTCATTGTATGCACATATACACTTTGACCATCATAACCATAGATTTAACTCTTGTATCAAAATCCACTTCTAATCGCTTATGGACTCTTAACAAAATCTCTAATTTGTTCAAGTAGTTCATTCATATGGATTAATATGATGTTTATACACATCAATTTCATCAAATCAACAAAACCCACTTCAACCATGTATGAACAAGTACCCAAATTCATGGTTAAATCGAACACCTTCTATTTGTTATCATGCATGTTGATTCTAAGCATAGTTATATCATCAAAATCATCATAGCATTAAAACCCACTTGTCTAAGTGTGTTAATTCATCAAATCCTTCAATTCATAGCATGTTATGTATGATTTTCACTTAGGGTTTCGTTCCTAAGCAAGTATACATCACTAATCTAACTCTATCTTCTCTAATCCATGCCTAATTCGCGATTAGGATGATTATCAACTTTTTTACAACTTCATGAATATTAGAAATTCGACATACCTTAGGATCCCCTTGACTTGGTGATCACGAATATGTGCTTGAATTTCGATTTGGGTTTGATTTGCCCTTCCAATTTCTTGATTTGTGCTTGTTAGGGTTTTGAGCTCAAGATGTTCTTGGCTCCTGTGGGTATATCGACCAGAACACACACTTTAAGTGTGTGTTTTGGTGTTTCACTTTTGTTTTAATAAAACAACTTTCCCACTTGGCAATATTGGTCCCTCATGTTTCCTTTTGATCAAATGAAGCTATAACTCACCATTAGTCACTTAATCACATGCTACTAACTAGGTTAATTATTCCTTGTTACTTTAGCGGGTTCGGGAAGTTATAACCCGTTATGTTTTAAGTCCCGTTAATTTGGGCTTTTTATATACTTTGTTTTCCCAAAGTATTTATTTTCCTTTTTAATTAATATTAGGTTCATTTATTTAAGTCCTAATATTCACCGGGTTAAATTTTACCTCTAACGGTATTTTACTCGTTCATCACTATTAACGAGGTTTGATTACTAAGCCCGTTTTCGGGATGTTACAAGTCTACCCCCCTTAAAGAGGTTTCGTCCTCGAAACCTTTTCTTACATAGTTTATCGAGTTTCAAACCCAATGTACATATACTGAGTAACCTTCTAAGCATTACTCATACTTTGACCATTTGTTAGTGTTACCAGACAATATGGTAACATCTTTTAATTACACAACATATATATCTTCTATGCGAATTAACGCCACTCAGAATAACGCCATCTTGTTATTTCGACTTGTTTGATTAACTTAGCGAAATCCATCGCCTTTATACTTTCGGATTCTTTGTGAACCCGTTATTTTCACCCATTTGGATGTTTCCAGTGAGATCTTTCACTTAGCCTCGTAGGATATTTCTTTAGGCTTTCACCTCTTTAGGGCGTTGCCTTTATGATTCTTTTCCTTTTTATTCATGACCCATGGGTCAGTTTAGTCCCGTAGACCATTACACTGTTTATAACCCGAAGGTTATAATGATCCCGTAGATCGTCCTTTTTATATTCTAAAATCATTTGTTTTTGCATCAAAATTTCGTTCACTCCGACTGTGATTCGTGTCCGCAATCATTTCCTATTTAATTCCGACCCATTACATGGTTTCATTAATATCTCGCGCTTTCCTTTATTTGGTTTGCGCCCATCTTTGTATTCAATCTCGTCCCATTACCGGGCTCATTACCCTTTCCAATGTTACGTTTTATCTGACCCGTTTAACTTGTTCGTGTGAAAATTCGTCACTTATGAATGTCAAACTTCAATATTTGTTCGACCCGTTCAACTTTAAAATAGTTGAACATGATTTATCAAAACTTCTATTTACTTTATCTTGTCATCTTTTAGTCATGACTCAAAATCCAAGTCTTTTAATTTTCCCTCCGAGTTCCCGTTTCTCGGTCTACGCATGTGTTTAAATCCTTACCCACCAACCGGGTGTTTTACCGAAGTCGTTATTATTGCAACCCTTACGGTATGCGTTATGACTTCGTTTCGCTTTTATATTCCTACTTTGTTCTCAAGTTGGCGTTTTACAAAAACGACTCGTTTAGAGACATATTCGCATTTTCCGGGTTCGAGTGTAAGTACACTCCCTTTCAATGCATATCTACATCATTTTACATGTTTGCATTTTCCGGGTTCGAGTGTAAGTACACCCCCTCCCAATGCGTACCTTAATTATTTTACATGTTTCTTTGTCCCTTCACTCGGGCTCATCATCCTAATGTAATACGCTTCCGTCACCCGGCTGTGCGTTTACATTATTATCAGATATTTTGCTCATTCGATTCATTTGGGTACTTTTTTTTAAGCTAGTCCCATTCACCCCGCCCTTACTACATCGGATGTAAACGTGTCCGCTATAAGAAACTCGTGGTATCATATGCCACTACTTACTTGGCCAGAGTAAGCGATTAACACATGACATACACGACCTTCTTATAGTTTTCACATCATGCCCTATGTAAGTAACGCCTCTATTCAGTTTTCTTGGAAATAATATCCTGGATATGTATTTCTATTCAGGTTTTCCAAGTTTCTAATTTACCTATGCAACGATCATTCTCTACTTGTTTATTGCATTTTGCTATTTGTGTGATTATATTTAATAACATGCACCTGGTATTGCTTGCCCCGTCGGGCGTTTCCTGCCATTAACCTTGTTCGCGGTCGTTACGCGATTTAGGTCCTTGATGAGCATGCTCTCCTTGTCATACTTCGGACCGTTTCATCATCATATCCATAATTCGTTCAACCCTCGTCATCTTCAGATGCGAGTGTCCTTCAATTAAGATATTCACAAGAGTTAGTAATGTCAACTTCTATAATCGCCCGTATTATAATACAAGGCTTTTTCTACTATACGCGTCAACGCGCGTATTTTCGTCAACTACATCAATCATTTTAATTGGGGTAACGTGTATCACACGATAGCCCTACGTGTTATTTACAACACTTTAGCATACTAAACTATTAACATACATATACTTACCGGATTTGCGATCAAGCCTCGAACCGAACACTATTCTTTATCAAGAGCGTGAGGTTTAAGTCCAAGCACGGTTTTTCCCCACCATACTTGAATCTCTTAAACCAAGGCTCTGATACCAACTTGTAACACCCTAGTTACTAATTAATGGTTTTATATGTAATTACCAACAATTAGATGTGTAGCTAGGACTACACATACTTTAAAAATACGGGTTTATTAAAAATTTTACAAATTATAAGTTATTCTACATAACGTGGTTGAATTCGTTGTTTAAAATTTACAACGTGGCAAAGTGCGGAAGCATGTATCTATATCGTGTTCGGTTCTTCGTTGAGCTTGATCGTCTTCCGGCATCCAAAGTGTACCTACATTTCATAAACATGAAATGCTTTAGTCTTACGGGGTTTAAAACGTGTCCAAACGAGTTCGGGAAACAATTGATTTCAAAAACAAGAACTTGAAAATGATCTCCACCGTAACTTACGGTGGCACCGTAAGTTACGGTGGCCCCTGGGCTCATATTTTCCTACCGTACAACAGTAGGCAATCACCGTAACCAAATCAGCTCCACCGTAACTTACGGTGGCACCGTAAGTTACGGTGGTCCCTGAAATTCAGCTTTTCCATTTTGCCGTTTATTGACACGAAAACTTTCGTATCTTTCAATCCGCTCGTCCGTTTGACCTACCGTTTCTTCCTACGTGTTTGTAATTTAATCCCCCATCATATGGAGTTAAAATCCAACCTCCGGTTTTACAAAATTTTAGACTTTTAAGTCTTCGGCTTATTTCCCTTTTTACCAACTTTTGACCCGTTCTATTTTTATCAAACAAACAAGTTTGTTTGACCCTTATTTCCCATAAACCTATCAAGTTCAAAAATGTTTAACATAATCGGTTTCAAATTACAGGTTTATATACCTTCTTAAACCCATTTTCACCCATATGCTCATTTTGACCCGTTAAGGGTATTTATGCATATTTTAAGCACCAAACTCTTTCATTCGTTTCTAAATACATATGCCCACATTTCTTATCAAATGACCTCCCACCACAACTATATTTGTGGTGGATTCAATGTGGTGATTTATATATTCCAAATTACACACTTCAAATCATTATTTTACGGCAAAGACTCTTTATAGAGACTTTTGACCAATATTTTACGTCTTTTGCTTTTCATACTTATTCAAAGTATTTATTTCATTCTATCGCTTATTTCCAAACAACCTTTATGGTTCGTTTGCTCAATTTCACTTACAAGGGCGTTTTAGTCAATTTTAGTCCTTCATTTACGACGAAGGACTATTAGTACATGTTTGATCCCAAATTACGACCTTTTAACTATATTCTTGTTTAGAAATCAATATGTTTCTAAAACACCTTAATCATAACTCAATTTATTCGCTTTACCTAAAAGATAACCGAATATCTTATTTTAACCTTGTCTAACTGTTATAGAACTCCAATTTCTACATGATGAGTTGTATCATTATACATACCTCACTCGGGTCAATATATTGACCCGTTTCAATACCTTGCCTTAGTGGCTGCTAAGTGATAGCGCTGTAAACATCCATGTGCTATTTATTCCCTAAAATCATACAACTCGACAACCCATTAGTCGATACTGTCAAAGGGTGATAATTTCACCTTTTGACCCGTTTGGTCTCTATGACCAATTACTAGCGAGATGACATTTATTACAATTTTACCCTTATTGGTTATCTTGTTCCGTACGACTACACGCCGGAACACCATATCTCAATTAGACATTTATCTTATTCGTAGTTAATACGACAAAGAACATTCTAAGATTTATGACTAGTGTAAGCTATACTTACCTTGCATCCGAATTATGCTTTTCCTCCATTCTTGATTTGTTTGATCCGCTTCCTTTCCCAAGCCTTCACCTAGCTCGTCATGAGTCAAACTATCATCATCATTCACAAGGTGGTTAGATTAGTCATTCAAGATCATGACCTTCACACCTTATGAATCTTTTACCACTATTCTTAATGAACCTTATCATAGGTCGGTTTGACTTTTAAAAGTCAAACCACCAATTTACAAATATGGATGCACTAACAAGTTCACATGACTTGACTTAGGCACATTATCAACCACTTAGTGAGCGTCATCTTTTGAGATGCTACATCTACTAACATGTTATCTAATTCATACCTCAAGTAACCATAAATCAACATGTAATTTTAGTCATTGTATGCACATATACACTTTGACCATCATAACCATAGATTTAACTCTTGTATCAAAATCCACTTCTAATCGCTTATGGACTCTTAACAAAATCTCTAATTTGTTCAAGTAGTTCATTCATATGGATTAATATGATGTTTATACACATCAATTTCATCAAATCAACAAAACCCACTTCAACCATGTATGAACAAGTACCCAAATTCATGGTTAAATCGAACACCTTCTATTTGTTATCATGCATGTTGATTCTAAGCATAGTTATATCATCAAAATCATCATAGCATTAAAACCCACTTGTCTAAGTGTGTTAATTCATCAAATCCTTCAATTCATAGCATGTTATGTATGATTTTCACTTAGGGTTTCGTTCCTAAGCAAGTATACATCACTAATCTAACTCTATCTTCTCTAATCCATGCCTAATTCGCGATTAGGATGATTATCAACTTTTTTACAACTTCATGAATATTAGAAATTCGACATACCTTAGGATCCCCTTGACTTGGTGATCACGAATATGTGCTTGAATTTCGATTTGGGTTTGATTTGCCCTTCCAATTTCTTGATTTGTGCTTGTTAGGGTTTTGAGCTCAAGATGTTCTTGGCTCCTGTGGGTATATCGACCAGAACACACACTTTAAGTGTGTGTTTTGGTGTTTCACTTTTGTTTTAATAAAACAACTTTCCCACTTGGCAATATTGGTCCCTCATGTTTCCTTTTGATCAAATGAAGCTATAACTCACCATTAGTCACTTAATCACATGCTACTAACTAGGTTAATTATTCCTTGTTACTTTAGCGGGTTCGGGAAGTTATAACCCGTTATGTTTTAAGTCCCGTTAATTTGGGCTTTTTATATACTTTGTTTTCCCAAAGTATTTATTTTCCTTTTTAATTAATATTAGGTTCATTTATTTAAGTCCTAATATTCACCGGGTTAAATTTTACCTCTAACGGTATTTTACTCGTTCATCACTATTAACGAGGTTTGATTACTAAGCCCGTTTTCGGGATGTTACAAGTCTACCCCCCTTAAAGAGGTTTCGTCCTCGAAACCTTTTCTTACATAGTTTATCGAGTTTCAAACCCAATGTACATATACTGAGTAACCTTCTAAGCATTACTCATACTTTGACCATTTGTTAGTGTTACCAGACAATATGGTAACATCTTTTAATTACACAACATATATATCTTCTATGCGAATTAACGCCACTCAGAATAACGCCATCTTGTTATTTCGACTTGTTTGATTAACTTAGCGAAATCCATCGCCTTTATACTTTCGGATTCTTTGTGAACCCGTTATTTTCACCCATTTGGATGTTTCCAGTGAGATCTTTCACTTAGCCTCGTAGGATATTTCTTTAGGCTTTCACCTCTTTAGGGCGTTGCCTTTATGATTCTTTTCCTTTTTATTCATGACCCATGGGTCAGTTTAGTCCCGTAGACCATTACACTGTTTATAACCCGAAGGTTATAATGATCCCGTAGATCGTCCTTTTTATATTCTAAAATCATTTGTTTTTGCATCAAAATTTCGTTCACTCCGACTGTGATTCGTGTCCGCAATCATTTCCTATTTAATTCCGACCCATTACATGGTTTCATTAATATCTCGCGCTTTCCTTTATTTGGTTTGCGCCCATCTTTGTATTCAATCTCGTCCCATTACCGGGCTCATTACCCTTTCCAATGTTACGTTTTATCTGACCCGTTTAACTTGTTCGTGTGAAAATTCGTCACTTATGAATGTCAAACTTCAATATTTGTTCGACCCGTTCAACTTTAAAATAGTTGAACATGATTTATCAAAACTTCTATTTACTTTATCTTGTCATCTTTTAGTCATGACTCAAAATCCAAGTCTTTTAATTTTCCCTCCGAGTTCCCGTTTCTCGGTCTACGCATGTGTTTAAATCCTTACCCACCAACCGGGTGTTTTACCGAAGTCGTTATTATTGCAACCCTTACGGTATGCGTTATGACTTCGTTTCGCTTTTATATTCCTACTTTGTTCTCAAGTTGGCGTTTTACAAAAACGACTCGTTTAGAGACATATTCGCATTTTCCGGGTTCGAGTGTAAGTACACTCCCTTTCAATGCATATCTACATCATTTTACATGTTTGCATTTTCCGGGTTCGAGTGTAAGTACACCCCCTCCCAATGCGTACCTTAATTATTTTACATGTTTCTTTGTCCCTTCACTCGGGCTCATCATCCTAATGTAATACGCTTCCGTCACCCGGCTGTGCGTTTACATTATTATCAGATATTTTGCTCATTCGATTCATTTGGGTACTTTTTTTTAAGCTAGTCCCATTCACCCCGCCCTTACTACATCGGATGTAAACGTGTCCGCTATAAGAAACTCGTGGTATCATATGCCACTACTTACTTGGCCAGAGTAAGCGATTAACACATGACATACACGACCTTCTTATAGTTTTCACATCATGCCCTATGTAAGTAACGCCTCTATTCAGTTTTCTTGGAAATAATATCCTGGATATGTATTTCTATTCAGGTTTTCCAAGTTTCTAATTTACCTATGCAACGATCATTCTCTACTTGTTTATTGCATTTTGCTATTTGTGTGATTATATTTAATAACATGCACCTGGTATTGCTTGCCCCGTCGGGCGTTTCCTGCCATTAACCTTGTTCGCGGTCGTTACGCGATTTAGGTCCTTGATGAGCATGCTCTCCTTGTCATACTTCGGACCGTTTCATCATCATATCCATAATTCGTTCAACCCTCGTCATCTTCAGATGCGAGTGTCCCTTCAATTAAGATATTCACAAGAGTTAGTAATGTCAACTTCTATAATCGCCCGTATTATAATACAAGGCTTTTTCTACTATACGCGTCAACGCGCGTATTTTCGTCAACTACATCAATCATTTTAATTGGGGTA